>BMAW01068415.1:274486-284498 GCA_019974015.1 Nephila pilipes
TTTCATAATATCGGATTCGCGCTACTTTCATTTAACGTGTGACTAGCACAGAAATTACCAAAATTACATGTTTACTTAGACTTGACTATTACGCAGTCAAGTCCAATTACAATGGAGACAAAATCTTTTAACTGGGAGCTGTCCTGATTGAAGACGTATAGTTTTTTGGTGACTAGTTTCGTTTTAAACTGTGTCTTGATGGTCAGTGCAGACATACCTAGTGGCAACCAAGACACACAGAGAGAGAAAATAGAGATACAAAATTCAGACCATCCTAGAGACTAGGGAATTAGAGTCGGGTACCATTTTCGTTGATGACTGTCTTATTTTGATAAGCAATAACACATAGAGAACGAAGCGTTATGTCAACAACGCGAAGCGTTACGTTCTACTATATGTTAAGCCTGTACAACATCAAGTCCGAGAACAGGACTCGATAAGTTTGCAATCGAGCTGACTAAGGAAGAATAGTCATTAGAGGCGAGTTCAGTTTCCAAGTGCGTCCCTACAACCAGCTCTAATATGTATGAAGTTTAAGACAATGTATGGATCCTATCCTTGCTGTCGTCACCCAAACAAGCCCAAAGCAGAGCATTAGGCAATATTTTCTTTGATAACCGAACCCCTCTGCTAGTCAGTTGGGCCATATTTCTAGAACAGAGGTACATAAACAATATTCTAGGACTCGTTGTGTTGCTGTTCCTTTCCTGTTTCTTTATTTTCAGGTAATGTATTGTCGGAAATGGTCCACTTTGCTATGAATTATTTTCAAGCTTCCTGAATACTTCCTTCAATTAAAAGACTGTCTGATATCTCCCACAGAGCACATTTTGGACTTATTGGGAAGGCGCCTTCATTCATCCAGGATTGCTGCTGATTTAACCTAATAGCTGGAGACATTTTGGCTAGAAATCTCTTAAATATCATCTGAAAACTATATCGATTTATGACATATCCAGTATCAGTTTACATCTAGGTTAGAGGTCGACCAATTACTTATTTATCTCCACGCTATATAATGATAAGATGCTAGAATAAATCCTTCTATTGTTCTGAAATCACGTAATCGTTTCATTTTCTATACCCGTGCATCCCATCCACACTTTTTATCCACACTTTAGAGAACTCTTTCATGGTGCATATTTTTAGGTCTTGGAGTGTATTTTGGTAATTCCTTGCATTTAAAGAAAACCTTTTAAATTTTACCACATTCAAGTATTAAAAGAGCTTAGTAAAATTACTGACTTAGTATTTTCCAAAACATCTTGAAAATAGCATAATTTCAATTTTACTTCCCTGTGTTGTTGAATCTTTTGTATTTGTGTTATATTGTGTTCCAAAAATATGTTAGATACTTCTATAATTTCCATTAAGCATTCGTAAAACTTTTCATAATTTCCATTTTTTCATTCATTTTTCTGTATTGTGTCTCATAAATATTTTAGATATTTAAAATACTTACGTTACAAATTTGCCAAACTTCGCAAAATTTCCATTTATCTTTGTCTTCCACTTGAGAGTCGTAAAAATACTTTTGACTACTTTTTACTAAGCAGAGAGTAAATACCGTACCTAAGAAAATATTAATGGAAATCCGACTGTTTAAGTTTCTGTTACTGTGTGTGTAAATGGGTTAATAATAAACGAAAGAGGAAAATTTCTAATACAAGCTTGTCCTATTAACAATAGATATTAAAATTATAATTTTTTTTCATATTCTCTTACATTTTCGATTAAGTTGAAAAATATTTTTAATCATTAGATTATGTTTTATAAAAACTTTGATAAAAATTAGAAGGCAATCATTTGTATTTAGCTAACGACTTTCTTAGAAAATAGGGACATTTTAGATTGGGAAGGATGCATTATTTGTCAAATATATATAAGAAAAACTATTGTAATGTAATACTGAAAAATAATTATTTATTCCAAAGAAATCTGATAAAAAGCAGTAAAGAATTTTAGATTCGCAAGAACAGAAATTTTTGTACAACTAATTAATGAATGATCACTTAAATATCATAAGAAACTGAAAAAATGAATACAATATATTGTTATTAATTTTCATATTTCAATATGATTATCGTCATAATTAATACGACGGTGGTCTAAAAAATTTCCGACACAGAGGTGAAGATAGTAGTACTCGTCTATAAAAGCAGGGAATGTAGTTGCGCATCTTTTGATAGGTACTCACAAAAATTTCAACCATTTTGGACACGCAGTTGTCTAAAAATCATTAGAGCGAATCTATATAAGTGTTTTTGTGAAAATGGAAAAAATCGATTGTCGTGTTGTAATTAAATATTTGTTTTTGAAAGGCAATACACTTACGTAAATTAAAACTGAGTTGAATGTTGTATACGGGGACTTTGCACCATCATTTACTACGATGAAATTTTGGGCAGCTGAATTTAAACATAACCTTTCCAGCTCGGGAGATGATGAACGTTCGGGACGTCCAATAACTGTAACTACTGACGATAACATTTCTACAATTCACCAAATAACGTGTTATATATTGAATTAATATTTAGGCATGAAAAAGCTGTCCGTGCGTTGGATATCATTTTTCCTCCTATTAGACCAAAATCGTGCTCGCATGAACATTTCCAATGCTCTGTTGGCGCAGTTTAGATGAAATAAATCAATTTTGACACTGCTTAATTAATGTAGATGAAACTTGGACACACAATTATAGGCTCGAAACAAAAATAGAGTCAGAGAAGTGGACTGCGAAGAGAAAATCGTCTCCAAAAAACCGCAAAAAAGTTTGGGGGACAGTCATTGAGTTATTTTAAAATATTACTTTGAAATAGGAAAAACCATAACAGAAGCATACAACGTAACATTGCTTGATAAGTCGAAGGCAGAAATTATGGAAAAAACGGCCACATTTGCAGAAAATAAATTATGATTCACCAAGACAATGCGCCGTCTCACTCCTCAGTGGATGTGACTGCGAAAATTTACGAATTACAATTTGAACTGCTCCACCACCCTCCTTACTCAACAGATCTATCCCCAAGTGATTTTTTTTGTTCCCTTATCTAAAGAATTTACTTCTAGGAAAGATATTTTTGTCAAAGGAGGAAGACAACACATTCACAAACAATTATTTTGTGGAGAAGGACGCTAAGAATTATTTGGATGGGAAAGGTGTATAGATTTACAAAGAGACTGTGTAGAAAAATTGAAGTATATTTAAAGAAAAAAATGTCTTACATCTTTGTGAGGTCGGAAACTTTTCCAACCACCCTCATACAGATGATTTAAAATTTATGTTTCATATGATTTAAGTGTTAAAAAAGAACATTTCATTTAATGTAAACTCAAAGTTGAGCCACATAATCAAGTTAAACAACATCTAAAAATATTAGATGATAATACGGGCATAAGAAGGGTAATTCGGCTATGAAAAAAAAATTCAAAATTCACTATCATTAAATTTAACATGAATGATTTTAAATGATACAAAAAAATACTGGGATAATTCCACTCGAATATATTGGGAGAAATTTAGGAGCTTCATTAGAAATTATTATGTTAATTTGAATAAGATTTACAACAAAGTTCCTGGAAAAGTGCATACAGTTTTGCAGTCACTTGTGAAGGATAGCTATGAAAATAGGATAGAAATGAAGAGAATTCGAGCTATGTATAACAAAAATATTGACATTTAAGCATAAATAGCCATATGATAATTTGAATAAGATTTGTATTACAGTCTCATAGAATAGTTCTGTCGAGATAGATTGGAAATGAAGAAAAATCTTAATACATATAATAAAAATTACATGCAGAAAAAATCCCAACAATTATGCATAAGTAACAATCAGAACTAAAAAATTAATCATCACATTAAGATTTTTGTGCGAGAAAACTGTTCACATACACACTTTGATGTATATATATATATATATATATATATATATATATATATAAATGGACACACTTATACAATGACAGTATCACTTATACTATCATTTATAGTAAAATTTTAATACACCAAGGATTATCTCCCCCTCAAAAATGAGAAAAGCTTTAATAAGGTATACGATACGATTATTTTCAAAAGCTCGAAAAAAATCTATGCAACAAAGTACTTTCCTTATTATTTCAAAAGTTATTTCTGGCGAGTATGCACACTTAAAAGTACTCACTGAAAATATAAACAATTTTTATGAATATACTTTGCAAAAGTTGGAAGGTATATTAAAACTTCTTTTAAAGTCAAACAGAAGTAATGGAATTTTATTGAACCTAGACATTTGGGCTTCAAATTGGAATCAAAATCCATCATATAAATTAGAGAGAGACAACTCCAAGTATAGTCAAAACTTATTGCCAAGGATCTGAAGTGACTACTTCGCAAAAGTCTTTCTCATTTTAAGATTTTCACTGCGGAGATTTACCTCTTTTTCACTTATTTTTTTCATTCTATACCTCTGGTTTCCTTCTTTTCCGATTCATTGGAGAAAGAGCTTTTCGTTCTGCTCTTGCTTGGTACATTAGATTGATGAAAAAGCATTAAACTTAATCACACGTGCAATGACTGTTTTGCGGACAGGGAGAAATACACAGTATCGACGATACATGCTTTAAGCTCTGGTTTCGCGGCGAAATAGAATGGCTGAAAAACAGAGTGAAAGAATCGATTATCTCGATTGGTCAAGGTCTGAAGATAGACGTTTGTGATAGGCATTCAGGTATTGCTTTATCATCTGGAGGGCTATATATTCAAGTAGATTTACAATTTAAGGTTTATTCTTATTTTTTTTGGAAGATTTTTTTTTCTAATGATACTATACAAGACGGTAGAAAAGTTAACTTAAACTTGATTTAATATTGCTTTTGTATACGTAAAGTTTTTTTGAAGTTATTTGAGATTTATTTGATGCAGATAAGTTAGAAGGTAAAGTAAAAGGCAGAAGAGTACAGAAATATATATATATATATATATATATATATATATATATATATATATATATATAATACTCGTATTGTTTCGAAACGCAATTTAAAGGGAAATAATGTAAATTGAATTTTAAATTAAAACTCAAATAAATAATAGATTGAAAGTAAATAATTTTGTAACGGATTCTTAAATTGTGTTACATTGAAAACATACTACATTTACCACAAATAAAAACTATAAAAATATATTAACAACTATCGATCTCGATGAAATAAGAAATTTATGAATTTTGTTTTAAATGTGAAAAATATGTTTTCAGGTTTTCAATAAAATAATATTTAAGAAAAAATAATAAAGAAGTTAAGAAGCCAATATTGTTGCTTAAAAGAACAATGTGTATAAAATGTTAGTAAACAAAGAATCCTAAAGAGTCTAAAAGAGTGTTTACAATATTGTTTCTAATGGAAATTCGGCATTAAATGAACCAATATAACAATATTTAGAAGTAAAACTTTAATTGTGGACTAAATTTAGTTCATTAAAAAGGTAAATTTGTTACATTTAAACACAGTGAAAGAAAAGAAAAGATATTTATTAAATATTGCATTAAAATGATATCAGAGAGATTAACTAAGCTCTGCATCGCTTGTAGTACTAATATACTGTATTGAAAATAATACACTTTTTAAATATTGGAAATATTTTATTTCTGTAAAATGTGTTGGTGTAAAGTAGAAATTAAATATTTTACTGAAAACTCTCAAATGAGTTCATGTTGGTTAGAATTTATATTGCACATGAAGACAAGCGATAGATATTAGTGAACCTAATTCATTTATGCATTCCTTATTAACATGACACTTAGAAGAAAACAAGGAGGCTTCTAAGTGAAACGGTACTTTTTCTCTCAGATTTAAATAGTTATCCTAAAATATGAATTTTGTGATTAATTGCATTTATTAATTGAGGGTAGTATATGATAGTACAGTGGAGGAGATAGCTGCCATAAATGATGAGAATATTCGAAGGCAATGATAAAATTACATTAAAAGAAGGCAGCCTTTGGTGCTCTGATTAGTTTATTGAGTTTTAACAATTGCTCTTACTGATTTAAAATTTAACTAGTGAAGTCCCATACCTTTAGATCAGATATGTGATGGAGTGGGGTCTACACTAATAAATGTTGAATAATTTCCTGGAGTTACATCGTGTAATGGGTTTTAGGTTAAGCATAAACATAGTGTGTAGTGTGTGTGTGTGGTTCGAATGCGAAGTGTTTCGATGAAAAATGTAAAAAGTTTGTGACAAAATCGTGTTAACGTCTTGACAGATCCTGCTAGAAATATTATTTAAATGAGTCGCGGAAATGGAGGAAAGTAACCTCAAAAAGAAAGAAAGCGCCCTTTCCTCCCGAATAAGCCGATGAAATTCCTGATTATTATTTGTACATTGATCCTCTATAGGTCTTTCAATCATGAACTCGAAGAGGCTGAGAGGTACAATTCCAAATTATGAACTGCTGGTCCATGATCTTGAGGACCACGTATCATAAGCACGATTGACATAATATTTCGTAATTTTCAATAAACCTTCTAACTTTGAGGCCTGTCAAGCAGTGAGAACAGCACTTAAGCTCACCTCATCTCTAGAAATTTCCCCAAAATGACAACGTGAGGACTGTGAGCCTCGACAGATTAAAAGTGCATCAATCCTGCCACATGACGGGTCTTAATGGGAACAAGTTGGTAACTCTCACTATTCAAGAATGGATTGGTGACGAGAATAACTAAGCCGGTAACGTATAGCCGTCCCTATTTTTCACAACTTTGATTCTTTAATAGAACCAGGACTAGAGATTATGCTTCCGTTCGAACATTGAATCAAGGTCACGACATAACTACTTTGCTACCATATCCAAAATCAAAACTAATATGAGGTTAACTAATCTATGTTATCGGTATTATAATAAATCTTCTCTGGTTTTGACAGCATTATAATATTCTGTAAAATTTATCTAAATATTACACTTCATTCGCATTAATATTAGTTTACAGTAAAGTTAAATATTCAGGATAAAAATACAAAAAAAGGTTTAATATCTTTGTTATTTTCAATTTGAAAGAAAATAACTCTGATTATATATATAAATATTCTAAAATATTATCCTTATGAAAATAATTTTAGAATATTAGAATATTTTTAGAATATAATTAAGGTTAATACTGGCTAAATAATTGCTCGCAGGACCACTTTGTAGTATCCCTTTTATCAGTTTATATATTTCCTTTTTAAAAACCATTTAATTTACTTTTAATACTAATTTAACAAAGTAAACATTTATATTACATGCACAAACCTTATTAACATTAAATTATTTTTTTATAAATTTCTTTCAGAACTTTAATAAGATCATCTATATCAAATACATCATCGAAATCATAGCAATAAATATGAGTGATGTTTCGATAGTAAATTTCATTACATTTTTGAAAGAGCAGAATGTACACCAAGTGAAACAAACAACCACCGTAAGAATCTACACCGTTTGCTGGTTTAACGATAGAGATAGCTCAAGGAGTGAAATGAGGAACGCGTAGAGTGATAAAGAAGGAAAGTAGGACACAAATTAAATACTATTAATAATTAAAAAAGCTAGATATTTAAAGAAATCATTAAAAACTAAATAATGATTATGCAAATCAGATAAAAAAAATTATAAAATAAGTAAACAATCTAAAATTTATAAAATAAGTAAACAATCTAAAATTTATAAAATAAGTAAAAAATCAAAATTCAAAAAAAAAAAAATATTTGCTAAAGAATCAGAAAATTTTTAAGAGAAAGCCAAGGGAAAGAAAAACAAAAATTCAGAATAAGGTACACATACATACACTCATTGCCTTGACCCGTGTGGTGATCGGGAATGACAGAATAGTCACACTGTAGCTCATGCATGTCGTAAGAGGCGACTAAAATGGGTACCCAGCATCTGGGGATATAGCCGGGCACCGTGCCCCTGGGGATTATATCAGGGGACCTCGGGGACTTGCTTTCTTCAGGTAAGTACGGGCATCATGACCCCGAGGCACCTTAGTGATCTTTTTCTTTCCCATGGGGTTTATTGTCTTTGGTAAACATGGGTGCCACACTCCAGGTATACCCTAGCGATCCTTCTCTATTTTCAGCCCTCCTTCTTGTCAACTATTTTTACCTTTTTTTCAACTTCACGTCTAGACCATAGTTTAATCTTGTTTGGAACAGCATAGCCATATCTGACTCTTGCGCCAATAAACTTTACATTGACTCACCCACTCACACTCATTGCCCTAAAAATTTACACACCAAGAAATAGTTGTCAGAATAAAACAAAATTTTCCATTGTACATTTCATTACAACATTGATGTAAATGTTTACAGAATAAAAGCAAAATAATCATTTATTGTTGAAAAATTGCAAATGTATGGAAGTTTTAGTACCCTTTTAGGTCACCTCTAACATGAATGCATGATGTGATACGGTCCTGCATTGAGGTATACAAGTGCCGTATGATGCCCTATAACATCTCGTTCTACAGTTGCTGTAAACGAACTTTTAATTCGATCAAACTCGTAGACTGTTCAATGTGTCATCCTATATGAATCCAGATATGCTCGATCGGTGGCAAATCTGGGGATCGAGTAGACCAAGGAAGGGTGGAAATGAAGCAAAAGCAGTCCTGTGAAATCCTTGCTGTGTGGGGGCTAGCATTGTCTTGTTTAAAAAATATCTCCTACAAGCCCTACCATGAATGACAACACATTTGGCTGAAGAATGTCTCGAACGTACCTCTAGGCTATCATAGTACTGTGAATCATTGTTAAGGGTAACTGAGAGTCGAATGCGATGGCACTCCATACTATCACACCAGCTGTGTTTGTGGTATGCCTCTGTACAGCTAAGGCACAAATGAAGCATTCACCACAAGGCCTCTTCACACAATTGCCATTACATCCCAAATTGGATCTGAATTCGTCGCTAAAGAAGACCTAATTCCATTCGGCTGCAGTCCAATCCCTTCGAGCACGATACCACAGCAAAAGAAGGCGACGGTGAGTAGGTGTCAATGGCAGTACACGTAATGAGCACCACGATAGCAAACGTCCTTCACCAGGCGCCTTGAGATGGTACGGACTGACGCAGAGGCCCTCAGTGAAGGTTCTGCTTGTGTATGGATGATGGACAATGAGGCAGTTGGAGCTATGAGTACGTGTCATATGATGTGACGGTCTTCTCAACTATTGGTCAGTCGATGGTGTCCAGAGACTGGTGATAGTACAACAGAACTGTCTCTTATCGTCTAGTCCTAACCCCTCTTCACAGTAAAGTTAGAACGGCCTGGGTGGCGAGCTACTCGCCGAGTTACTACCCGGTTTGCATCATCCCAATGATTATTCACCTCTCAAACTTTGATAGCTGCTCATATTGTCTCCAAAGATGGCGTATTGACATCTGTAGTTAAAAATCATTCCTGTGCTACAGATTATATACACTCAAACAAGCTCTGCTTACCTGTTTTATAATCCAAGGAGTACGACATTCAGCGTTCTCTGGTAGCATTACGCAATGCCCAATCGCGCTGAAATTCTAACCATTTACAGATCCCTGAGACGTATTATTGTACTTCGTTCAATTTGCGTATTGCTGAATATGTACTCTTCAAGATATTAGAGGCAGAGAGAGAAAATTATAATGTGTTGTAACAGCAATGAATTTCTGAAAAAAAATATTTAAAGCTTTCGTCCGCTATTAATAATTTCGTTTAACGCCCTTAATAATTTAATTTTAAAATCTTTGACTTCTTAGCAGTCATGGAAGATAAGTTCCATTGACTCATCGTAAATTAATAAAGCAGTTAAATATTAATTATATTAATGAACATACAGATTACTGAGAGGGTCATCTCATCTCATGCTGTGATAGGAATAATTAAACAAGTTTAACATCGCCGCGGTTTAAATCCCCAGACGCAGTATACGGAGGACAGCCTTGCAATGATGATATGTCTGCATAAATATCAAATATGTGGATGTAAAAAATCAATAACAGAGTGTTCA
>BMAW01068415.1:289538-303321 GCA_019974015.1 Nephila pilipes
AACTGTTCTTTAAGTACTTAAGCAATTTCTGTTAGGATTTTGAAGCTATGTTTCATTTAATCTGAACGACCGATCATTAGTGGAATAAGAAATTGAGCCCGCGTTCGACTGGAACATCTTTAATCATAAAGCTCTTGTCATACCTCTGGCAATTTGGCCATTTCTTTAAAGATACAATTTAAAGATAAAATAATTGGGAATATACCACCGTTTAGAAAGACATCAGCTTTTAAACTGAAAGAGTGCAATTGATATCGCTACGTGAAATATCGATATGTTCGAGAGTTTTGTCACTCCTTTTATAAAAAGAATTTTGGATTAATTCATATTATTTTCTTTCCTAAAAAGCAAGTTTTTATTAATTCATTTACATAATGTTTTCTTCTATATGACATAAAAACTCAAAACTGGGAATTTTGAATATTTCTCAATATTCTTTCTCTCAAAGTTAATTTTTTATCAAAGCAAATTAGAATGAAATAATTTGAATAATATCATTATGACGTAAACGATACTAAGCGAAGTATCTATACATTAATGTTACTTTTGTAAAGATAATTGCCGGCCCTTTTTTGATACTTTTTATATGATGAATGAATTTCTATTATTAATAAATTACCCAAAAATTATTTTTCTAATTATTTTTAATTTAAGAAGGGAATGTATAATTAAGAGGTATACTACTGATCTTTATGAATTAATTTATAATTAAACTGGTTAAACTGAGCTATTCAGTCATTTGTAAAAAAACATCAGTGTATTTACACTCAGAAACAATGAAAATAGTGTATCAAGAAGGGAGCTTCGGATTGAAATGAAATTTAATACACATAATAATATTGATGAGAGATTCACTTCATACCAAAATCAAGACAATTATAATATGTACAATTAGAAAAAATAGTGCAACTTTAATAGCGTGTCGAATCGTATCCTGTTACTATACATACCTCAACACAGTCAGGCATTTGGTTGATCAGATGTCGAATGTTATCCTGAGGCAGATGGGCCATCAAATCTTCAATAGTCGCCTGCAATTCATATATAAAATAACACAAAGGCATTTGGCCTTTCAGTTAGTCCTGAAAACACTCTACAGGAAACAAGGCAGTGGAGCGGGATGGCCATGGAAGAGTTTGAACATGAAGTAAAAGGTTTTGATTTATTCGAGATGTACGCGGACGAGCATTATTTTGTGGAAAATCGCCCTTGTATGACCATTTTGGAAATACTATGATACATATTCAGATTTTAGGAATCAACGTTTGACCGAAGATATTTCTTAAACCGAGCTCACAGTTTTATTTATATTGAGGATTCTGAACATGATGAGTTTCCTACGTCATAAGTGAAGAAAAAGTATATATGACACCAATTGAGATAGACTTATTAAATTTGTCGACAAATTACTAATGTGCGCACTTTTATATATTGACTGATGTAATTTCTTAAAAAATACGGTTCTACCTTTCGTAATCAAAAGAAAATGAAACTTTATTTCATATGGTTTCATTGTTCTGATCATTGGAGTGTTTATTAAGTATAGAACAACTCAGAAAAGGCGCTTTCTACTTGGTGTTTAGATTTCAGACCGAAGTGAGAATACATAAGACTTATTGAAATATAATATCTCGAGTAAAGTGAATCTTAGTGTAACAAAAATACATTGCAATGTTTTTTGAGTTTATTACGAGTTAAAGTAAACTCTTTTTAATTATGCATGTAACAAAATGAAAAATAGATACCAATAGACTAATGGATACTTATAATCATTTCTTTTAATTGCTTCAAAAAACTGGTAACCCAATACCAGTGACAGTAAAAACTATTGACCGATAACTTACAGGACGGAATTTTCGTTAACGATACCCATTTAGCTGTTTACCTTTAAAATCTCCTTTCAAGGCAAGCTCCAATATTCAGCAAAGACGTACGACGACAGTTTCAAAAGTATCTGTGTCAGGAATGGGAAATGGGAATGAGGTAATTCACTGTAGTATTGTACACTGAACATTTTAATTTTTTTAAGAAGTCAGTGAGCATGACGGACTTCATATCTCAAAAAACGCATCTTTATAACTTTTCTGGCTAATGAGTGTTTTAGCTTTCTTAGGAGATAATTCACCGGAAGCAATCCATTGTTTGATTGTTGCTTAGTTTCCGTTATAAAATGATGAATTAAGGCCTCATTGCTGGTTACTACTGGAAAATGAGGGCGACAGCTCGTCACTGCACCAATAAAAAACAACATGTGAAACATATTTTAGCTCCCTTAGGCAGATCATAGCATATAATAACACTAACATGCCTCAGAAAGTCAAGCCGTCTTCAAATATATTTACGCTTTAGGCCACCCTCGAATCTGATGATGTTCAGAATGGCAGTAATTAATCCACTAAAATGTTAATATTATCAAAGATCAATAACCACAAAGCTAAAAAAAAAGGGAGAGTTAATGATATGAGGTGTCACCTTTATTTTGATAGTCGTATCACTTAGTTGTCCTACACGACATCCTCACATTCATAGGTTGGTGTTCGATAATTTAAGATCCAATGCGTTGTCCACTCCGTTCACAGTACTCCTGGCTTATACATATTTCTTCAGGAAACTATATCTAAGCTATTCATTACAATTTCCTTTTATACATTATATTTGTGCTTATGATATGTAGTTTTCATCTCTTGGAATAGTGAATATTAATTTGGAATTTTTGCTATTGATTTTTTTAAATTCGCATTAGAAAGACATAGCATAGGCTCATTACGCACTTAAAGCCGAGGAATGATATCGGCTCATTCGGGAGGAAAGAGTGATGTAGCGAATACCACTAATCAAGCCAGCTTTCGTCAGGGACGAATTCATGCAATTAGACTCGGGAACTGAGATGCGCGCGCAATAACTACTGGGTGGAAGTGAAGTGTGAACGAAGCAAAACAAGTGCGACTGGTAACGAGAATGTTGAATGAAAAATAGTAGACTTTTAGCGGTAAAATAAAATTGAATATGTTTATCTCTAGCCTCACTGTTTTCGTACCCAGTATATTACAGAGCGTTCTTTCTCTTTAAGATGATCTTGAATGCCTCAAGGCGATGCATTTAAAAAAGAAATTCGCTATTTGGCACACTCACTCACACGAATTCGTACAAGATTTCGTCAGATATTTGACACACACATACTTCATATTACACATACACTTACTCACACGATATGTAGGGCTATTCACCAACATCGAAGTCGTGGAAACGTTTATCAATCTCCCAGGTATACAAAACTCAATTATGTAACATTTAACTAAGTCTATTGTTTTGAATAAATTTTATGAATGCATCAATTTCTCTTTGAGTAATTTGCCATTTTATTCTAATCTTACTCATTATGATTAGAACTTCCTCTGTCTCTCTGTCTGTCTTTTTGATCCCTTCGGCCTTGTATATCTCTAAATTCATAGTTTTATGCAAATACTGGATTTGAAAGAAAACCTCTGCAACCCTTATAGAACGCAATCAAGCTCAGATAGTTTACAAGATATTTTTGATTAGAACATATCTGATGCATTAAGAGTAAGTGCATCATAGCGTTTCAGGACTTCGTAGATCTAAAGCGACAAAAGAAAAGATTTTGCAAGAAATTCTGAAAGAGGACATCCACTAAAATTTTGAATTAATACAAAGCCACAGAACAGTTTGCATAATGCTGAAGAGGAGCAAACGCTACGTCGACAGGTTTTGTATATGTAGCTGCATCTCCTGGAAAAGTTATTTAATCTTGTTATTTGAATATGTTCTTTTTATATACATTTTACAAACAGATTTAATAGTTCATCTTTAATTATTACCTTTACATACACATTGACCAACTTTCTTTTCATGCTTATAATATCCTATTAGGGCGGGTTTTTTTTGTTTAAAATATGTTATGATATGTAAGAAGAACATCGAGACGATATCTTTGACTGCAACCGATGAGATACAGTGATTCTATTTTTTGATGTATCATGTTTGTAAACATGTGAAAATTGTCACTCTGCTTTAAAATGCATCACAAATTTTTGTGATAAGATAAAAAAAAGTTATTTATTTCCTGATGAGCAAACATTTTTAAAGCTTGCTTAGTATTATCATATATGGAAGCTAAGTTGATATATTTGATTTTGAAATTTTATTCAGAAAAAAAGGAAGAAGATAATCGGATGAATGAAGGTGTACTTTTGCTTTATTAATCTGATTAAATGCATATGGTTACAGTTCTCAGGTTAAAAATAGAAAGTTATAGTAACGTGGAAAGTAATACGATTTTTTATGAAAGAATACTGAAAATAGATTTGAATACATCTTATAAAGTAATAAACAATAAAAATAATTATAGAGCATTATAATACACACACATCTCTCTCTTTCCATTAATTAACTATATTAGAAACAAATCTTTCATTAAAAGAAATAAAAGCATCTATTTTAACGCTTAAATACAGTTATGTACGTTTATATACATACATATGTATTCACACATTCCTATTAATAAAGGCTTAACTTGTTATAATTCTTTTGATGTGTTTGCTTATTCCTCATTATGATCTCTGATTAATACATTTTACTCAAATAACTCCTTTATTTTGTTTATTAAATATACTTTCATTAATTAATTTCTGTTATTTTTTTCTCTAGAAATAATTATATTTTTATCATTTTAATACTACAATTTTATTTAAAATCAATTTTATTTAAGCTAATAAGTAAGGCATACATACTTTACTTATTAACAAGTTCGTTTTTATTTGTTATTTGTACTTGTTTCTATACATCTGTTCGTCTTATTTTGTCATCAATAATGTTTCATAACATTCGTTATATTTACTGAAATGAGTTTATTTGCTTAGTATTTAAATGTAAAGAGATAAAGTTTCGAAAATAAAGTAAGCGTTTTGAAAATTATTCAAAACAAAAAAGACATAATTTTGAAAAATATTATACAACTAATAATTCTCTAAATTCCCCTTTCGGAAATGTTTTTACTAAACGTTTTCTCGGTACATATAAATTCCTTTATGTGAAAAAATCAATAAAATAATCCCAGTTTTCTAATTTCAAATAAGAGTTATTGTTCTACGGTAATCTTTTGTGATATAAGCTTGTCTAAAAGTTAAAAATAAGACAGAAAAAATTTATTACAAACATTCCCCTTATGTTTATTAATTTCCTAAAAATAGATCTCAGAATCCATCTCTTTAAATAGAAGTATCATATACGTGTTTCACAGTTTGTTTTGTAAAAATGTTGTGAAGTACCATTTTTTCAGAATCATTTACATAGCCCCTTCACAATTCATTTTTATACCCCATGTATGCTTACTTTTATTTTATAATGAATGTGATGGTTTGGAATTTCCATGTTTACTTTTACAATTAAGAATAAAAGAATAGGAGGAATGGGAAAGCTCATACAATTTTACATTGTCTGAATTTTTTTAACGCACTGTTCAGCTGTTCTTTGATTATGTAAAATGGTCGTTCTACATATAAAAGTATATCTAACATCTTCTTTTTTATTTCATTCCCTGAATATTATTGTTGTATATAATATGAATGTTATATAAATCTATATGAAAAAAAGCTATAACGTATTATTTTAAATGTATTAAAAAGCAACAAAATACTCTTTTTTGAGGAATTAAGAATACTTTATTTTCTAATGTGTCTAGTTTAAATTAATAATAGTTTTTTTAAATTTAAATTTTGAAAGTGGGGAATAAATTATGTTCTAAAGATTATATAAATCTACTTAGGGAGCAGTGATAATCATAAAAAATTTCTGTTATAATATTTAGAAACGGAGCAAAAGTTCTTGGCAGCAGATTCTTTCCTCGAAGTAATTTTCGGGTACAATGTATAAATTATAATTTATGTCAACCTGCAAGAAGCCTTTCAGCTACATAAAGTCGACTCTAACTCTATTTTCACTACAGAGTGGTTTTTCAAATTAAATATTTACATTATTTTATGAGTATTTGGATCTCTGGCAATTTGATCTCGCCAAGCTGCTATAGCTACTTCGAATAAGTAAAGCTCAGAGTTTACATGTTTTTCCACCAGAGAAAAGAAAGTTTTATTCAACATTTTTATTTTTTGTTTCTATGTCAGGTCTGCCATGTCGGGAAATGGATCGTAAAGGGATCTGGGCGTGAAAATTTGTGGCCAGTATTATGAGGGTAATGTGCTCAGTTTATGTAGGGAAGTAAAACATGGGCAATCCCATTCAATAAAGGAATTTCGTGTGCTTCCCTTGCGAAGAGAAAATCCATTTAATTTGCTGCTCCAAATGTTGTTTTCGAAAGGCAGTAACTATTATTAGGAAGTGGTCAGGTATAAAGTGGAACAGAAGAGAAGATGGTTAACCTCATAAAAGCGACTCGCGATATTTTATAACATCAATGATTTTTATAGTTTTTCGTTGTACACTTTGTTCCTAGTTATTTATGCTATGTTGAACTCACAGCCACGTAAATTTCCGCATTCAGTCATTAACTCGAAAAAAGTTCGTTTGTTGAGGGGCAATACTAAAGTGTTCATTTATATGCAATGTACATGTAGTGCTAAATACAAACTATCTGTTAGGTATTAAATTGTTATACTTTTTTATGTTTTATTCCATATATTTGTTTCTAGAGTATTTTAAAACACATTTTCAGTAATTGTTTGACAATGTACACTGAATAATATTCAGTATTACCTTTTTTTTTCAAAAAAGTGATAGAAATAAGTGCATAAAATAAGATTGATTAAATATATAGTTAAGTGAACATATGCTACAAAATTAAATTAACTTTCATTATATATATGTTTATATTGTGATGATAAAAGTTGTTGATAATGAATTTCAACAATTTGCTTATAATCCTTTGTAATGAGATAAGAATTGAAATTAAAATTCATTCAAATTAGTAATTCATCTTAATCTCATCTACGATTATTTTACTTTATTATTAGTAGTAATATTTATGCCTATTCACATAAACGCAATATAATTAAATATGTAGCTCATATTTAATATGATAAATGCTTATATATAATGTATTTCATTTTAGATATGAAAAATTTAGAAAATGTGGAATATTGTTATATTCTATAAAACTTTTGATTCACCATCTTATTTAATCATTTTGTAAGGGCAAAATACTTTCCACACAATATTAAATTTATCTCAAACATTTTGACTTATTTTCGAAAAATCAAAAAGACATTCTATCAAAAGTTTCAGTTCCTTTTCATCTTTCTATAAATATTCATCGAGATGGATCGGCGAATTTCATTCATAATTCAAAAAATCTCAAGAAATCTTGTAGAAATAAAATAAATATATTCTCAGAATGCATTTCAAAATAATCTATTTGGGAAAAAACTGGTAGAGATTATTCTGAATGATTTCGGATATTTTCAATGGTTGTTGAAGTATCCATTAGATCATCAGAGAAAAATGTTGAATGTTAGAAATTCCTGAGACATAACTGAAGTTTCTCGCTTTGAGATCCAGTGTAACAAAGACTATGAATTGTAAATAATGATAATTGTTATAAAAAGTATCAACTGTTGTTTCTACATAGTATCAAAAAGTTTTTTAATACAATTTATTATTGTTAAATAAATACAATAATTTTTGTAAAATTCAGTGAAACAATATTTGTTACCATACTATAACTATCAAATTATCATGAGAATAAGGCAAGATAATCGATTTAAATATAGATCCTAGAAAAGTATTTTTACATTTCTATTAAAACCAATAATTTATGGAAAAAGCTATTCAATTTTTTTATTTAATACTCGACAGTATCAAACATCGAATATTATCCATGTATTAATAATCATTATAACTAGTAAATATTCTCGAAACTCTTATAATAATAATTCTAAATACTCTTTATTACTTTTTGCCCCTGCGTTAACAATCCAACTCGTTTCGAGCCTTTGCCTATCCATACTTCTACATTTATTTCGAAAGAGGCAGTTTTTTCTATTTAATATTTAATGATTCATTTACAGAAAAAGTTACTATTCTGTTCCAAAAGTTATCTTTAATATATATATATATATATATATATATTTCAATGTCCACCTATATCTTTCAGTAAAAGGAGTAGATAGATTGTCCCTATTCCACAAATCGTTGCCAAAAGTTGAACAAAGTGAACGGTATATTTCATTCTGTGATAAAACTCGACCCATGACGACGTCTTTCATTTTCCTTGACGCTAAAGAAAGAATCCTATTTTTCTTCTCACAAATGGAATTGAACAAAAATTTCGTCTCTTCGAAGAATTTGAAAAACCACTCTTCTCTTTTTTTAATCGAGACAAGGCATTGGAAGTAAAGTTTTTCAAGGGTTAATTTCTTAGTGAGAGCCAACTCTTTAGCCACAAAGATCAATAAAGCAAGGGAAAACCTTTTTAGTAATGAAAATGACATTAAATTTCCTTTGCCTTTTATTGATGGACATGTTTTAGTCTTAATATGACGAATAGATACTGATGTTCTTCAATTATTATTATTTCCGGTTAACAACGTACAAATATCGGTTGCCCCCATTATTCTTTTCCTTTCCTTATTTAGGTATTCTGAGATTGGAAAGTCTTTAGATCATTTTACATGAATCTTAAAAAGACAAAAATGTGCGTGACTTATTTCTTCTCTTATTTTTAAAAATAAAACGCCATAATCGATTATAGTTTTTTGGAAACTGGTAAAATAAAATGTCTCCCCAGATTTAATAAGGCTACTTAAAGAGAAATATGGGAATAAAATTTCTAAATATATTCACTATAACAATTTTTTTGTGTTTAAATAACAAAACATAAATAAGAAAAGAATTCGAATATTTTCACGTAGAAATATATTCTGTAGATTCTTATACTTCCGCGTTCTTTCTAGATTATATACTTATTCGTGGGATAAAAGATGTTTAATTTTATTTATATTTTTATGTTCTTTTCCAGTTTTATTGTGCCACACTTAAGGAAGCCGTAGTATTAAAACAAATTATAATTTTTTTGTTTGAAAGGAAGTAAGTAGAAAAATATTTTTAGAAATATTTGTTTTTAAACAAACTCGTTTAATTTAATTATGAAAATAAATGCTACATTTTTTAATGTTTTGTTTCCCTCTGTCTAAACCTATACGTATTAAAATAGGGGCTGATTGGACGAATTGCCTTTCACAACAAATTATAAACTATTAAAATTGAAAGGATATTAAAATGTCATAATAAGTGTTTACTTAAAGAACAGAATAATAAAAATGAGTATCAAAAGCAAATTCAATTTATCTGATTATTTTGTCCATCAAAAGTGGTGTGTCCTAAAACACAATCTCTTAAACGAAACACGTTTAATGCAAATTTATCGCATTCATAGTAAAATATATTTAATAAATTATTTATTCATAGTAAAATATATTTAATAAATTATTTATTCATAGTAAAATATTTTTTAATAAATTATTTATTCATAGTAAAATATATTTAATAAATTATTTATTCATAGTAAAATATATTTAATTATTAGTAATAATTAAATATATTTTACTATGAATGTTACGTTAGAACAAACATGGGATTTGAAATCACAAACTATAATTTTCCCTATACTAATATAATATAATTCTGTAACTAATTGTTATATGCCGGTAAATTAAATGTACAAAAATGTTATATTTTGACAGGAGCATTCCAGTTAATTCATCTTAAAGAAAATGGAATTCCTAAAAAAATTATATATACACTATGGGTAGTTATCTGTATCTTTAATGACAGCCATTCACTGAAAACAGTTTTTGCCGTAGAAAAACTATTACACTTAGTGAAACCAGAGGCATGAAATTACTTCAATGAAAAGTCTTTATTAAACGGCTAAAAGTCAATAAGCATCATCAAATAAACGATAAGCACACACGCTTAGTTAGCATATTGTTAAAAGAGAAGAATATAAATTAAGAAAGGAACCCGAAACTAAGAAGATGCAAATAATTTTAATAATCGCGTAGTGAAATCTGTAGTCACTACAACGGGCCTTTCCAGGACCATCTGCCCATAATTCTCCCTCCAGGAGAGCAGTGACTGTCTTACAATGTGTAATCAAACTTGGTAATTATGTATGTACCTTAATTATAATCATTTAAATTTAATATTTCTTTAAATTCATTGAAAAATTCAGCTGTATCTTTATAAATAACTTACACTAAAAATAACACTGTGAGAGATAAACTATCAACAAATATACAGAATAAAGTTAATAAACTTGAATCCTAATTCGGTGAAAAATATTAATCTGTTTAAATTGTGACATATATATTGGTGAAAGACAAAATAATGGAAATACTTGGAATTTGAATCCTTATTTTCATTAATGAGATATTGGTCCACCAGGAGCATTGGAGACAGTTGCAATTTGATAATGAATAGATATGTAAAATTTCTTGTAATTCTGACCACGCTTGAGGCATTCAGGCTTCGTTAGTTATGATATATTCTATCTATTTCTCATACAGTAATTAGTCAAAATAAACGAAGTATCATATATTTAAAAAAAACATACTAAATATTTATTATTCTGTTGGTAATCACCAAAACTCAACACACTCCTATCATGTATGAGGAGAAAGCTCTCGCGTGTCAACTAAAAAATAATATCAAAAGAATTAACTTAACTGCTTTCTATACAGGTGATTTCGAGACAGGATTGAATCCGATTTCAATCTCCTGTGTCATATAATCTCTCTCTCTCTACTATTTCTAATTTTTCTAATCTACTTCCAACTGTTGTTGATTCCTTTAACTTCCTGTTCACTATTTCCTCCAGCCTTCTAACAAACTTCCATCTATCAGATTCATCGATTACTTCTGTTATTTACATTTCAATTTGCATCGTAATACCAAATCACAGAATTCACAAGCTGTCTCTTCTTGTAAACATCGTCTTAGAAATACCTAAAAGACTATTGAAAGGAAATAGGATTCATCAAGCCAATTTTTGGTGCATTTTGCTACATGGACAAAAGAATTGCCTGGGTGAAAGAAAGATAAGACCACCATCAGAAAAAATTATTTGCATCATTTGATGAAGGTGAATCTGGAGTTGTTTTCGAATAGGTTTAGGCTGTAATCAGACCCTTCAGAGAGACCATTATTTCTAAAAAATACCAAGAAATAGCACTCCGGACTTCATAGAGATGCTTTCATGTCTTAAAGTTGGAACTAAGTAGTGAGGATGGAATATTTCTTTTCTATGTCTTCAAACATAAACTCTTTCTGTCATTAGAAACAACATGAAAATGAATCTTCAGACCAAGTTAAATCTTTGCAGTCATTAAGGCTCCACATTTGATGTCCTCTGCTCTTTGTAGGTGTTTTAGACATTGATGCCAGCAATGAAGGGTTAAAGTTTTTTAACGTATCAATAAAAATATAATCTATTAAGTTCCCAACTATTTTTCAGCCTGAAGTGGAATCTTTTTGACAGATGTTTTAATTTTCCGTCATTTGTTTAGCTGCATATTTATGATTTTGGCGAATAATTCATATCATCATTTACACACACCAGCCTAAAAACTATCTTTTCCTACTACAGCTTGCACATTTAAAAGTAGTATATAATTATTTTTGATACCTGACCCTAATTTTAGATAGTTTGTATTACATCACCCAAAATTGTGGCTGTTTTAGGCTTTGATGTACTAAACAAACATCAATAAGCATGCCTTTCTGCATATAATATTTTCATCTTTTAAAATAGTATTTCACAATCTGTGTATTATCTATAACTGTATTACTTGTGGTAGATAGTGGGCATGCTATTATATTTGTATACACAGCAATTCATAACTCATTCTTGTTGCTGACGAGAGAGCTTAGAAAACGATGTTGAAATTTCATGACGCATACATCTAATTTAACATATTTTTTGACTCTCTCGCTCTCTATTGTAGTTAGAATTCAACCGAAATAAGCAGTAATATAGCGCCACAGGGATATTCTAGTATCTTTCGGACTATTGTAGCCAAAAACTTTAATGGATATAGTTTCTTTAAAAATTGTTATTACTTTCAGAGAAAAATTACACTCTTTTGAAAAACATTTATAGACTTTTGAAAGTTTGATTTACATTAATGAAGACATTTATGTTTATTGCCTTTTCATAGGTACCTAACTAGCTCTATAAATACTTCTGAATCATTTACGTTTCTATAAAGAACAAAATTCATAAAATTTATTAAAATATTTTTATAAGATAAACAAGCTTATACGTAAATAAATATTGCACTTTTTTCCTAATATTGAAATTTTTGGACAAAAGTATTTAAATTAATTGAAAAAAGTTGTAGTGTCTATTGTTTTTTAATTTTGGTATTTTTCCTTTTTATTATTAAGTGATATTTTTCAACAACAAACGTTATTGTAAGGAAATTAATTTATTTACAAATATTTAATCATTTATGGAAGAAAAGCGTCTCTATGGAAGACACAATTTAATAATGCATTTATTATGATTTGAACGTCCACTTAGAGTCTTATAAAATACAGATTTTACTCTTTTTTTTTTAATTCCGGAAGAATAAGAGTAATGGATGGTTTTCAAACGAGAATACACATACAACATTTTTACAGGTGCATATCTCAGAGATAAATTAATCACGAAGACAAGAATATGTGAGATAGAGATTGAGCATATGAGTGAGGCAATGCACAACATTTATTTGATACCTGGTGAAGGAATAAAATATGTATAGAACGATAAGAAACGATTTATCCTCTTTGCTCTATTACGATAATTCTTTCAGTGGGAGAAAATTTGCTTAAGAGCGACATAACAAATGTATTGAATAATGAATGGGAAATTCTATAGAGAAAAGAAGCTCGAGCAATTTTAATAATTTCGTTTGATTGAAATTATGAAAACAGATTTTTTTGTAAAAAAAATTAGATATTTCCTTTTATTACTGTTAAAACAAACATGTTTAATGAATTTGATTAGAAATATTGAAGATGCATACCATGAATAGAACACTTATTTGATATTTTAGAATGTAATAAATTGTTACAAGTAGATAGAATATAAACCAGCCTTTGAAAAATCTGTAAATGATATGATTGCTGCTATCCTATAGTGTAAAAATATGAGAAAGAAAATAAATTATGTATAAAAGATAATAAAGTTAGAAAATTAAAGTCATCTAAAATTATTTTAAATGAAATATTTTCTTTCTGCTTTTGAGTTAAATACGTTCTACAACTTAACAATCTGTATGAAAAAAAAAATTTGTGACAGGTTGTATAACTATGAGGTGTGGATATTAAATAACAAGAATAACGCTGCTATAGAAGTGCTCATGCGCCAAACGCCAGGGATCGACTGTTGTTTAACTTGAAGACTTCTTTTTTCAATACAGTGTCTCTGGCTTCTGTTTAAGAATCCGTATAGTCATAGCCTTCATCCGCATTGAAGTTATTTTTTTGTTTCACCGGAAAAATGATAAATGTAACAATAGATCAAAGTATTGTTGCGACCTGTCACACACACAATATAGTTATATATATATATATAGCATATTATTATATTATATATTATTACATATATATATATATATATATATGGTTATTATTAGTTATTATTAAGTTGGCTATTATATACATATTAAGAAATATATATAGGTTATATAGTTATAAGACATATATACATATACATATATATATATATATATATATATATACATATATATATATATATGGGGGGCAT
>BMAW01068415.1:308106-342764 GCA_019974015.1 Nephila pilipes
ATGGGGGTATTTTTATCTTATAAATTATGTGCACACTTAATGAGCCATTCTATCCAATATTCTTTGAATCTGAAGTAATTCTTTAGGGTTCAGAAGAAAAAAAATATGTAGTATGTAATGGATATTGTTTCGGTGTAATGCTTATTAAAACCCGAATCGGGGAATAGAATTAAATTGTCACTTGCTTAAATTAGAATTCTGGAAATCTTATTAGTAGACTGTTTGCAATTAAATCAGATTGTGTTGCAAAAAATAGCTATTGTTATCATTTTAATCTCGTACGGTCATTCCGAAAATAGTCATATTTAATTTTGGTAAGAACATTTCTTCCGTAATTAAGTCCAAATGGTATTTATAGCATAATAAATGATTACATTAATCGCTCTTATGTTTATTTTTTTGGGGGGAGACTACAGCTTATTTTTTTTTTTTTTTTTGAAGATGAAGAAGAATATCTAATTCTTTGTTATGATCATTAAAGTGAGCAAAAACAAGATTTGTAAAATTTCTTTTATTGTTACTTTCATAAATGTCCTATTTTGTATTTGAAAACACAGTTGTATTGGAATGTAGGGCACTGTAGGAAATTAATATTGTATAGAAAATATATAATGAAGAAATGAATTGAATTAATAATTCAATTTTCTTAAATATCCAAAAGGGGTTGAGAAAAGAATTGTTTGAGAATGCTGCATAATAATATTGTTAATAATCTTAACAAGCACTTAATATTTTTGTATCATAAAAATGAAAAATATTGCGTTATAAAAATGGTAATAATTTTACACATTTTATATTTTTAAATAATAAAAATAAAAAACAAAAATAAAAAATACATTTAAAGAAATCAATTAATTCTGATTTTTAACATAAATGAGTTATTTAACCGAATGAGAATAAAATTTAGTAGCAATGGAAGTTAAAATTATTTTTTCCATCAGAATTTTCAATTTCGAAATCAAGTTAAATGCCTTTATAATTCTTTTTACGCATTTTCTAAAATCCGTAATATTACTAGAGTACTTTTCCTTAAAAATGTTACTTAAAATAATCACCTGATTGTTCTTAAGTGTTTCTTGAAGTATTTTTTCTGGTATCATTTCTGTATTCTGTACGAGGTTTTTTTTTAAGGGATATTTTTTCTTTGTTTTTAATAAAATTTTATTCAAATAATTCTTCAGATTATATGTATAACAAGAAAAGTTTAAAAAACAAAAAGTTTAATTTCCCTTTTAAGTGTACAGCAACTTCTATTTCGTTCAATTCAGAACAACAAGAGGCATTATTAAAAATCAATGTATTTCTCAAATGTCTTAAGATATTTCATTAAAAATGAAAAGCGCATGTGGCATAAAAAAAGACTGACATACTGTCAAGCTACTTTCGTCTGAAATGAAAGCTATCAAAACGTTTAAAAAATGTATCTCTTTTGCTTGTCTTAGATTCAAGGTTCGCTGAATTTTGAAATGATATTCTCGCTCTTTCTGATAGTTTCATTTTCTTTCGTGAATCTCTTATTATTTTTTATTTTATTTCTTTTGAAACCCGGACTAAGGATGATTTTATGCACTTATATTGAGGAAATATTTAACTGAATGTTGGCTTGGTAAATGTGACATCTTTAAATTTCTGATGATTGAGAACATGCATATCTTCATTTCATTACATCAAAATCTTCATTTTATTTCATCATCGCGAAACGTTGTAAACTATTTCTTCTGGCTTACTTCAAAGTTTCTTTGTAAGAAAAGAAATTCGATATTTTTTTTTTGAAAAACCCTTTTTAAATAAGATTTTTCAAAGATTATTCCTAATAGAGAAATTTATCACATAAAACAACTCAGAAAATATATTTGTTAAAAATATTTTGCTTCTGTTATAATTTACTCGTATAAGAAATACCATATTTAGCAGTAAAGATAGGAATTTTTTTCCCCTTTCGGATCAACTCTGTTCTTGTTCCTCATTAGAGAATTATTCTTTAACCTATTTTTGATTCAATTGTTCTTTAAATTTTCGAACCCAAAGTTGAAAGGTATTCGAATGAGTTGAAATCTAAATAATTATTCCACATGATTACTTTACACAGTTAAGGAAAACTCATATTAGGTGAATCTTAGAAAGAATAAAACTCCGTTTTATATTGAATTAATACTAAACATGATATCGTTTTCTAATTTTATCAGTAGGTTATGAAAATTGTAATTTCTCCATATGAGTATTTTTTCATACATTTTCATGTTCAAAATAAACAAATAAATTGAAGTAAATTCCGGTAAAAATAATTTGGAATTGTTTTATTTTGTTCATGTTTTGTAAGCTTTAGGCAAAAGCTTTTAATGATTTTAGAGGAATTTTTTTAAAGTCCGCTTCTAATGCTTTAATTTGTGATGCTTGAGATTATACTGTTGCTAAATCACACAAAATGATATATAAATATGATTTTTTTTAATTTTCAGTATCTGTAAACATTAAATACTATATGCATAAATTCGTTCAATTATTTTCAATGTTTTTAATAAAAAGAACAAATTCATAATAATGCACATGAAATATATTAATCATTTAAACTCATATTTTATTGTTATTCTCTCTAATGATGCATAATGATAAGAATCAAAATAAAGAGAAAATTTTCATAAAACTAATTTGTAAATCCCATTCTTAGGTTTGATCAAATTCATATTAGTAGTAATGTCAAATATTGCATCAATGCATCTGAATCTGTTGTAGCAAAACTTCTTTGAGTAATTACGCTTACAATATGAATACACGTTGATTACCAAAATGCATTTAAAATATACATTCGCAATAAAATATTCTTTAGGAGAATTATAAATGCATAAGCAGGCTTAGTATTTATATTTATGCATAGTAATTAAATGCTTTGTTCTGCTTTTTAATGAAAATCTAATAAAGATACGTAAATCTTAGAATTGATTCATAAATTTAAAAATAACAATATAAATTGGATTAGAAATGAAAATTACCATTGAATGGGGAAAAAATTCATTCTTGATTCCATTTGAATGTAGAAAAAGATTACAAATCGGACATGAGTAATTTCGATATAATAACTATCGAAAAAAAGTCCTGCTATCGAAAAGAACCGTTCAAAATCAGAATCGATTGCCCTAATCGCTTATCTTTCCTCTTGCAATTCACACCTAGCTTGGAAACCTACCTACCAAAAGACCTAATTTACCCCTTCTATTCATTCTTCTTTTGATTCGAATTCATTTCACTTGAATTCGTTCTTATTTTGAGTCTGATCTATTCTGAAACATTTCTATACATGCCGTTTTCACATCCCGATTGATACGGATACTTCTTCTCTTAATTATATTTATTATTCTTAAATAAGAAATTTAATAATTATTAAGGTCAAAGTAATCGTATAGTAGGAGAGAATAAGCTTCTTTCATAGATGAGTATTGAATAGAATGAGAATTATTTTCACCGTCTTCTCGGCTGTCTTGAAAACGCTTAAATTACTCAAAAATACAAGTACCAATAAATATTCATTGCCTTGCATTTCGTTCAAAAAATTATAAGTTTCAGAAGCGTTTTTTCTAAGTTACATGTGAAATTTCATAACAATTCGCTGCTCTATTGTTATTTGGTTTCATTTTTCCGGCCAAACAAAAAAAATCTCTATTGCGAATAAAGGCTTCTTCTCTGCGTATCTGTTCACAGACGCAAAATATGCTTCATTCAAAAGAGAAATTGTTATACAGCTGTCGGTCGCGCATGCGTAATTCTTTTGTACAAAGTCAGTCACAGTATTTAATATCCAAAGACTCGTTCCTTTTGAAATATTAGCAATTTATTAATATATCAATATTATTCTTTTAATGTATATTGTAATTAATATTTAATATTAATTAGTAAAATATTAAATTTACCTATTGGTTTTAACTTTCCTATCATAAATGAAATGATTGGAAAATTTTACAAAAGATATAACTAACAAAAAAACGAAAATTAAAATAAAACCCGGAATTTTAATAACTGTTCGTAAACAGTGGTGTTGAAACATGTTAATTTAAGAAATATATAAAAATCATTATGAATCCGGAATGATTTCCGAAATTATCAATCAAAAAGGCGGATGTGTAGATCAATACAGAATTATAAAAGTTTGTAAGACATTTGAATCAAACTTTAAGAAGGGTGATTTATTAAAGATAGCCAAAAAGTAAATTAAAAAATGTTCACAATATTTATTGTAGATACCTCAGAAAATGTGCTTCTGTTAGTAATAAAAAGGTTTCTTGTTTTAATGAATTCCATACTAAAACGTTTTTATTTATATGTTTTGCGAATTTTTTTAAAAAAAATTATTTCTTTTAAATCCTTTTTGGAAATATATATAATGATAATGTTAAGCCAGTTTTAAGTTCTAAATTGTCTTTCTATGTAATTTTTTGGTACAAAATAATGGATAAGTGCTTAACAACGAATTGGAAATAAAGAAAAATAGGAGGAAAAACGAATATTGATGAGTATGAAAATAACAAAATTCTATTGAGATAATTTTAACGGAAAGGAAAATTCGAGATTAAATCTGAAATATGTTTTGTAAATATAATAATGTAAAAACTAATAGCTCTGCTGAAATGAAGTATAAAATACAATGACTGTGTAAAAATATTCTTTTAATAAATACTCTTATAATATTTGTAAATACAATTTTATTATAATTGAAACCAATTTGATAAGAAATACGATGTAAAAATAAGAAAATATTAATATATAAAAGAAGGGGTAAATACGTTGATGTCATCTAGGGTCTTAAAACTTATTGAAAATATGTTGACATTGTATTTCGTTCTAGCATTTTATTTAAAAAATATAAAAGCATATTAATCAGAACTAGTATATCAAAGAATATATTTACAATTCTTGTAAGATTTTGAAAAGTTAATAAGGTATTCATATTTAATATGATTCATGAAAAGAAAAGTTTCATTTATTTCAATTTATTTATCTTATGTGTTGCTGTAAGTGATTTAAAACTATATTCTATAAAACTTTTATAAATCATATCATGCGTTAGGAGGGTAGTTAAAACATTCTCACACACATGCATGTCTAAATTGTTAAAGCAGAATAATGCATGAACTCCTTTTGTTGTAAGTATATATATATATATATATGAGTTTTAGAAAATTAATAGCCCTTTTAAGATATTAATGTTCTCTGAATAGATAAAAATAAAAATATGATGGCTCCCTGTAACATTTTTGTAATTCGAAAAACCGTGCATTGAATTTTTAATACTTGTTGCAACGAAATTACTTTCATTCCATTAAGAATTTATCAATCCACTACATGAATAAGAGAATTTCTTGCCAGAAATTTGCCTAAAGGGCTATAAAAACATAATCTCATAATTTTAAAGAATTCTTCGATGACTTTATTTTGAGTTCTATGAAAGTAGTTCGTGTCTTATTGAGTCACCTAGATGACATTATATTTTCAGAATTTTCAAGTGAATTTTTCTGAAGAAAATTTATAAATAAAAATCATGAAGCTTGATATAATTTTGTACTTAAGTTTTTTCATTGAATCTTAGTTGTCAATTACTTGAATTTTGTTAGGGAAGTAATATTTAATGAGCTCTAAAATAAACATACGAGTATATATTGTATTTTACTCCATTTACTAATTATTAATTTTGTATGAATTTAAAATATGCAACAAACTTAATATGGCGACATTGATCTATTTTTCTAGACGCATAAATCTTAATAAAATAATTTGCTTTTACATCAGCAATAGATTCTTCAGAATAGCAAGAGGTAATCAATATACACAATAGGACAAATAACACACTCGCAGGATCGTTCTCTTCTGTTAAGTTGCAAATTATTACTAACTGTATTAAAGTGCTTAAATTTTTTTTTCTGTAAAAGAATTGAAGATAAAGTTTTAAAATTAACAAATTCAAAGGAAATGAATTATGGCACACATGTTACAAATTTTCTTATAATTATCATACACATCTTACAATTTTTATGAGTTAAATGTTGTATTTATCAAATGTGTGAGTATATCTTAAAAGGTTTAATTTATAATGACATTAAAAATAAATATATTGATATATATGAGGAAAATTGTCATTAAATCCGACTTTATTACGAAAAAAACTATTAAAAATATTTCACTAAATTTTTTAAATATTTTGCTACTTTAAAAGAAATTTTTACTTTTACAAAATGTAAAAAAAAACCTTTTTCTGAGTATTTTCTGAAAGTAAAAAAGTGAAAATAATTTTCATTAAAAGTAAAAATGTAGAACAATTTTACATAAATATTTTAAGAGGTTAAAAAAATGTAAGTTACCCATTGAAACATTACATTCCTAAAATACTGAATTAAATTTTGAATGAAAAGAGCGATTCCCTTTTTTCCCCACAAATTTATATTTTAACTTTTTTTTTATCTAATGTTCCTTGAGGAAATTTTTTTAGTTATTTTATCGCATCCTTTTAATATTAAAAAAAAGGTTTTCTGGAAAAATAAAACACCGCCGCTTTCATTGTGGAACTATAATTTAGCTTACTTCTTCTGTTAAGTCAATAAGTTGCTTCAAGTTTTAAATTTACTACGTGACCTCTTATAAAAGAGTTTTCACTCACTGTGACACCGATTTCAAACATTTTTAATGTTATTTATTACACACAATAGGAAGCTACTTCTTCCAAAAACCGCTGAAGCTCACAAAACCCCTAAAATTAATTTGATAGTCTCTTTTTGGATCGTTTTGGAATTCAGGCACCTTCGCTCACTCTCCATGACAGTTTTTGAGAACAAGTCCTCCCCCTCATTGTATTAAATTAATTCTATTTTCAGATACTCAGAGAGGTTTTGATAATTCAGTACCATTTATATATCTGAAATTAATAAAAACAGTAATAAAAATATATCACATATTAGATTTTGAAATTAAATCATGACTGGCTTAGTTTAGCATGACTTTAAAGGATATATTTACAATTGAGAAGAAATTAATTTTATTATGAAACGGAGATAAGCCAAATTTAAAATAAAATACAAAAATAAAAGAATAAATTTTGTGACTTTAAAGAAGGACGAACGTTATGGGTGAGCATTTTCATTTTATACATCAAAAATTCATAAGAAACAAGATTGGAAATATTTATTTCGATTTTAAGCATGCAGATAATAATCGCGGTAAGTTTGTTAATAGTTTTAGTTTCCATTTTGCTTTCAATGTTTACTTTTAAGCGTGTAGAGATCTGAAAGTACTTTGATATCTGAAATTCCAATAGATTAATTTTCATGCAAAGATTTATATATGTATAAATTCTTTATGGCTAGAACTAATAATCCGTTGCAGAATTCATCGTAGATTTGTTAAAGTTTTGATTTTCATTTCACTTTCATTGTTTACCTTTATAAGAGTGACGTTCGTTGGTGAATGAATTCTGAATTAGATTGTTGTTTAAATGTTGAACATAAATTTGGTTAAATTTGGCTCTAAAATATTACATATAGTTAAAATTCTTTTCAAGTATTTTTCATAACATTTGGTGGTAATCTCTACATTGAATGCTTGTATTGAAATTTACTCGGTTCTTTGATTAAAAACAGTTATATTTATATCTTTTACCATTACCCCCCATTCATAAAAACATACTTATTACCACATCAGTTTTCCATTTAACAGAAAATTAAAAGTTTCACTAATGGAAACAATACCGATATCTTGTTGCAGTGTTGCTAGAATTGTTTTTCTTCATGTTTTGTAATATGATAATTATAATAGACAAAAAGAAGGCTATATTTGACAAATAAAGTTTTTCTTCTTCTTAATAATAATAAAAAAAGCAGAAACTAAACCTAAAAATGTAACAGATCACTTTCACATTAACATTGGTCTACCTTTTTTATGATACATGAATGTTTAAAATATTCATTATTATTAATTTTAAGAATTATGAATAAAACGCCATCTCTTAATGTAACTACATAAAGAGCATAAGAAAGAAAATATTAAATAGACCATACGCAGATACACACACACACACACACACATATATGTATATTGATATCTGAGAAAAAAAATTGTTCTTTAAAATAAGTCAGTCAGTCAGTTATATGTCAGTTAAGGGAAATTAGAAAGAATACTAGCGTTTGAGCATTTTATACTTCAAGATATATGTGGTTTTATAGTATGTTACCTATAGTACGTTGTGTACCTGTGATGCATTCACACTATTGAAGTATGAGCAAAAAATGTGTATACTTTTCCATTTATGATTTAGAAAGTAAATTTATAAATAAAAAAGCCACCCACTCCCGCCAATACAAACTATTCACTTATATCACCATTAGAACAAAATAAATAAACAGCAAAATAGTTCATGTTAAAAGGAAGGGGACCAAGCTCCTCTAAAGGATTTAGAGCTACAAATCGACCCTCCCTTCTTGGAGATAATCAACCCCGCACTCAACTTTTATTGACAGAATATTTTTTTCCCTCCAACAATAAATGTTAAGATACTCATATAACAATACATGTTGGAACAGAGAACATACGATATTGCACACGATACATACGATAGAATAAACGATATTGCCACTTTTAACGAATCAACGTTATATGGTGTATCTACTCCAAACAATATAAATTGGGAGTACCTACCTTTAGGTCTCCTTATATCATGTTTTTTCAGGGAATCTATCTCCCTGAGTTCTCATTCCAGCAACTGCACAACTCCCTCATTGACCAGATTGATGGTCAAGCTTCCGAGACTAATTTTGTTGATTTTAGTTATGGTAAATGATAAATACTTTTACTGAGTTTTGAAGTAACTTTGTTTTTAACTGAATTAAAATTTTCATTAGTTGGAGATCGGACAATTGCGACACTTTGGTGTCTAGTTTCTTGATGAGAAAGCGCTGAATAAGATGTAGGAGTTACAAAAATCTGTGAATATGTGGGTTTGATGAAAGTATCTACTGTTTCAGAAGCTTCCTTAAGAATTTAAGTATTAGTATGAAATTGTCTTTTTGTTTCCTATAGGTGTTGTATATTATCTTTAATTTGTTCTTTAAGATTAGTAGTAAGTTCATCGAAGCTTCTTCGAGACTCTTAAAAGCATCCATCCAGTTCAGCGTTGTTACGATCAAGTTCTAAATTCTTTTCAGGATATTCATTCAAATTAACTTTGTAGTAGTTTTCCTTCTCAAAATGCGAAACATACATTAAATTAATACTTCTGTCTTTAAGTAGAATTTCATTGAAAAAATAAGTTATATAATTAAATGTCTCTGATCTATTAATTCTAGTTTTTTTTTATCTACAAAGTTCAGCAAAAATGATCCAAAATTAATTAGCTTTCAGTGTATAAATTTATATTCCTCAATAGTTGGGTCGGCTTGAACAAGCTTCTAAAGTAGGCTGATTTAAAAGAAACTCTCCAGAACTTTTTTTCTTTTTTCAATTTTAAAAATACAAAGACATCACCAACATCAACAGTCTTATTCTTAATTAATTTCATAGAAAATATAACACTTTCTTTCTTACGTTGGAAATCCAGCGGAGATGTAAATCCAAATTAATCTAGTAGATGCAAATGTTGGACACTCACAGAGTAAAAAAAAAATAATAAAAGTTAGTGATGAAAACGATAAGCAGCTGCTCGAGTATGAACTTGCAGTTACTTGAGAAAAAGAGCAGGAAACTTCAGCCATAGCCCCGACGAGAAAATACAAAATTGTACTCAAGCAGGAGATAATAAATGAAAGGATGACATCAGTGTTACTCCCTCCTTTTCCATAACTTCGCACCACGCGAACAGGAGGACTTGAGATATCGACTAGATTTAATATGCATCAATCCCGTTATACGATGGTCTTTGGTGGTTTTAGTGTTCGAACCTACGACTTGACGATAACAATGCAAGTCGCAAGTCCACGCCTTAGACCACTAGGCTACAGTATCCATTGCAATTTATGAAGATCCGGAGCATTCAAAGGCAAAAGTCTGATTTGGTTCTTTCACTAATAGATCTTAGCTGGATATACCGGGATAGACTTCACGCATTAGGTGGCTCCCTATCAAGAGTATAAACACCCAAAATACGACCCTGTCAATTCGTCCATTCTCCCCAGGGGTACCCCTAAACACGATGCTGCTGCTTTACAGGTCTAAAAGGGAAATGACTGAAAAGAGATAGTACTTTTTCTTGAATTCAATGTATGGGCTTGTTACAGCAAAATGTTGAGAGGCATTACTTGAAGCCAATGAATAACTCTCTTGAAGGTTCTACCATGCGATAATTTCTAAGCTGAACTCAAGACCAAAACTTATAAAAATCTCAAACTCACTGAATGAGTATTTAAGAGTTCACCAATTTGCTCTTAAAAATTATCAAACACATTTCAAATACAACTGTTCATATTTATTTATACATCAACAAATATAAAATACAAATTGGTCTTCAAAGCTCCTATTTTCGCTAATAAACTCAAGATAAAGAATTCAGATGTTTGTCTGGATTTCGGATCTTAGTTTATTGCAATCAAAGAGGCACGTGGTGCTATTAAAATTGAAACCTCGCTCACGGATATTTGGGTTTAGTCAGACAGTCACAGTTTTAGTTATTCATCACCTGAGTATTTGAACTGAGGTCTGGGATAAAGCTACTGTTTCGATTCTTGAAAACCTCAAACAACTTTCGTAGCAACATGAAACTTACCTACAATGGATTCCGTCATGTCTATCTATCTCTTCGGAAGTGGAATCACTGATATTCTTACCAGGAATGTGACTTTAATCTAACAGGTTGAAAACATTATCTATCTTTCTTTGAAATTTATTTTCAAAACAAAATACTCAAACCAACAATTGTGGAAGACCACTTCAACTCACTAAGGTATAGCACTCAAGCTTCTGGTGGTGTACTTAACATTAAGAGAAATGAAGACGTTCAAACTATCATCATTAGATGATTTGCTATTTGACACGCCAGATATTGACTATTATTTGATATTGTTTTTTGACAAAAGGTTACAAACATTTTTATCTGCCTCGTTAGCAATTCTGATAAAGTATTTCTTGACAATCTTTTAAATTGCATAATTCTTCAAGAGAGGAGTTATTTACTAAACCTGATCTTGTTTTTAATTTATTTAGAAATTTTTTGTCTTGTGCATTTGGTCTACCTTTTGACAAAACAATATAAAGTAAGTAAAAACGCAGACAAAATTTTTTCCTCACCATGAAAATAACTTCAGATACAATAACTGAAGATATTAATGCTGAATCTAGACATTTGAAACTCATTTCATGCAATTCCTACCTCTTATTACTAAATATGAATCCCCCGTAGAATTATCTTTAAACACTTTTCACAAACATTTAATGAATTTATAGTATATAAATATTCCTCTGTTTCAAATATTGATAACTACATGGAATTCATTGGTATTGGATAGGGCGAATTTCTTTTTCCAAACTTCTTAAATATACAGAATTATTGCTTAAAACTTCGAAATAATACTGTTTTTCCCCTCTGATATCTAAAAGTAGCGATACATCATGTACAATAAAATTTAGAAATATCTTGAAATTGTAAATTATACAGGGCAAATTCCTTAGTATGGTTACGTCAGGTAATACGTAACTTCAACAATTGATTGATTAAACCAACTTATCTGAATAACTATAATCGGAATATTACACTATTGTGATGATTTTGTGATGTGTATAGCTTTCAAATATTTATAGAAACTATAAAATTCCAGGGAATTATAAGTGATTTAAAATATCAGAATATTTTCGTCCATAATTATTTAACGAAAATACCAATTGACGAAATAGTCATATAATTCAAGATTAAACGTGTTTTTTCTCTTTCTTTTGTAGTGAAAGTTCTTTATAGTAAGAAACGTTTCGAATAATAAATTTTCTATATTTCACAACAGTGAAATTTCTTTCTTAAATAGTTTCTATATCCCTGGAGTAAAATTTCTTTTCTGAATAAAAATTAAAAGAAAAAAATTCCTGGAAAGTTTGAATCAAACCTCTCACTGAACAAGAAAAAAACATGAGAGTATTATCGATTGATATATAACAGTCGTAAGCTTCGAAATGGACATTTTCACCTCATTTATCATTGAAGCGATTTTCAAAAGACGAAAAACTATTGAAAGAGAGAGGAAAGTCATGTCAAGGGCTGTTGGGCTTAAAGAGTTGCTACTAAGAACAGCGGTTATATAGAAAAAAAAATATCGTTAACTGTTACTTTATTTTGTGGTATGAATATCAAATTTATATTCAATGTTTGGAAATCTGACTGTACTTTTTATGTATTGCGTTATAGGATAAATATTTTTTGCTTCGTAGTATAGTAAAATAAAGAAAAAGAATGAGGAAATGTTCATGAAATTCTAAGAACTTACCCCAAGTTAAGTGAACAAAGGCCTATTTTGTTATTTAGGTATTGGATTTGAACAAACAGAGGATCTAAAACATTGTTTTATTTATGTTGAAAAATATTTTGAAATAAATTTGTATAATAATAAAATTTGTATGAAAAGGGATAATTTGAAATGAAATTAGTTTCGTACAAATATTTGGGAAACCTTATTTTTCATAAACATATAATATCATTCTAAAACATTTTAAAATTTCTTTAGTTTTATTCCAACTGGTTAGTATACCCGTTCTTATCACGGGTTATTTGAAAAAAGGAACAATCCGGTTGGAAGGATAATTTTCTTTTAACGTGGACCAACTTTAAAATAAAATTTTAAGTGAAGAGCAAATTGGCTTCCTAAGAAAAATAGATTTTATAAATAAAATAGCAAAATGAAAGATATTATTTCAAATCCAATAGGTATGGAGATTACTGTTTATTTATTAAAAGTTTTTTGTGCAAGCTTTCATAATTTTCAATAAATTTAATTTATCAAATGACAATTAAATTTTTAAAATAAAAGTATAACGATCATTAAATATTACATAAACCTTAACAGAAATTGAAATTCAATAATACTAAATGTTACATATAATTTATTTTTGCACGGGTTTAATTTTAAAAAGCTAATTTAATCCAGTTACCAAGCATAAAATATTTTTAACGAGTAATAATAGTTTATTGAAAATACATCATGTATCAATAATATACAAACCAGAAGTGTTCTATAATGAAATAGAATTAAAAATTGTTGAACATAAAAATCCTGCAATTATATTTATTTAAATTTTGAGTTATAATGATTTGAATGAAATATACTTTTTTACTTTGACGTTTTTTTAACTCGTTCAATATTTTATTGAAAACATTTTTTTGGTATTATACTTAGTTAAAACATTTATATACTTTATGTTTGGAGGTAAGAAGTTTTTGAATTCACTTACGCATAAGAACAAAATACAACATTTAAAAATTAGTTAGTTTCAATAAAATTCAATAATTATTTTATGAATTACAATGGAAAATGAATATTTTTATAAAATTATGAAGGCTTTGTAAAATTTCCTTTAGTGAATAAATTGCATGCCTTGCACCTATTGGGTTTTAAATTATTGGGTTGCTTGATATTTTAAATAATACTTATTTTAATACAAATATAAACATCTTCAATCATTACAACAGTAGACCGATTGAAAAATTTATAGAACTAAACATAATAATAAAGTTTTTGTTGCCAATCGCACAGGAGCAAATCTCTTCCATAATCCTTTAAGCAAACGAATTTTTCGTAATATTTACTTTTGTTTTTTTGAGAGGCAAAGAACTATTCATTTATTTCAAACTTAACATTTACAAGTTTAAAGCTAAAGTGAGTTGAGAAAAGATCGTTTGCTCCTTTTATTCAAATCTCCTTACAGTTCCGCAGTCAAAATGACTTCCAAAAATAACGTAGGAAGCCGCCACATGAGTCTCCCTTCTGTCTCACGAAGGGAGACGAGCTTTACACTCTTGCCGTATCTTGTATGATAAGCCGTTTGTTCCTCTTCCAATGGTTCTTTCGATGCGTCTAAAATGAATGCTGGTTTCAACCGATTCATGGCAATAAGACACTCTTGTCCCTTAATAAGGATGATGAAATCTTTTGGCAGGTGACCTTGAATGGATGAATGGACCTTCATATGGCATCTGTAATGATTTCTTGAATGGAGGCCAGCCGACGAAAACATGACTACATGTTTGCAAATGTTTGGAGACGTAGATTCGTTGAGGGTCGTGAAGTAGAGGAAGAGCAGGGCTGATAGTTTTGATCAGCCGTTGTAACCTTGCTATGTTTTCAGGACATCTATCAATGTTTTTCTCCTCTTATAGTTGACCAGGAAGACGAAGACTTGATCCATAGACTTACTCAGTAGTCGAGGTGTTAAGATCTTCCCTCAAGACCGTCCGGAGACCCGACAGGACAAGAGGGAGCGCATCCAACCAGTCTCCTTGATGGCAAGTAAGCTTGTTTCAATGGTCGATGGAGGCGTTCGATTATTCCGTTTCACTGTGGGGTATAAGAAGCAGTACGAGTTAAATGAATACCCAGAAGTTTTGACAAACACTCACAAAGACCCGATTCAAATTGCCCGTCCCTATCACAAGTCAACCTCTGAGGCGTGCCGAATCGAGAAACTCAAGTATTCACAAATGCTCCAGTCACAGTATCCGTTTCCATATCAATCAAAATAGATGCTCCGGGCCACCTTGTAAATCTATCTATCATAGTAAGGCAATACCTATATCCACGCACAAGAGGTAACTTAATTATGTCCAGATGGACGTGAGAGAACCTCTTGTCATGTATAAGGAATTGCACCAAAGAAGTCTTGGTGTGTAAGTGTACTTTAGATTGCTGACAATCGATGTAAGTTTTACACCATACGCCTATATCTTTATTCATACCCGAACAAACATATTTCGATCCTATGAGGTGTTTAGAACCGCGCATCCTTGGGGACGACAAACCATGAAACTCATTAAAAACTGTATGTCTTAACTGATGAGGAACGTAGAACCTGTTTAAGCCTGTAGAGCTATCCGCGTATAGCGATTTAGCACCTTCAGGCATTTGTAATTTTATCAATTTACCACTGAATTCCGTGCAACCTTCTAAAATTGATTTCAACTCCTTGACTTTTTCTTGAAACTTCGACCATAACTCCAAATTCAACAATGAGGAAAACTATATTTCACTAATCCTAAACAAAGTGTCAGCTAAGACATTACCCTTACCTGGTAAGTACTGAGGTCAGTAATAAATTGTTAAATAGAATCTAGTTGTCTCAACCGTCTGGGAGGGGCCTTTTCATGATTCTGTGAAAACACGAAAATTAAAGGTTTATGGTCTTCGTACAAAGTAAAAATACGAGCTTCCAATAAATGTCGAAAGTGCTGTATGGCACTATACGCTGCCAATAATTCTCGGTCGTAAGTGAAATATTTACATTGTGCAGATGATAACTTCTTCGAAAAGAATCCAAGAGGTCTATGACCATCAGAAGAAATTTCTTGGAGGACTCTTCCCATAGCAAAATCTCTGCTATCTGTAACCAACGGTAATTTTGCATCCACAGAAGGATGGTATAAAAGCGTTGCCTTCTCCATAGCCTTTTTAATCTCCTCAAAACTTTTCTCCCTTTCCGAATTCCATCGAACCTCCCTTTTGTCACTTGTTTTGCAGCGATTAACAGCCGATTCAACGGTGACAAAATAGATGCAATATTTAGAATGAACCTATGATAATAATTTACCATACCTAAAAAATGACGCAAGTCAGAAATAGTAACGGGTTTTGAGAAATTTACTATTGTTTGAACCTTTTCACTATGAGGAGTACATCCTTTGTCATTAATTGTATGCCCAAGAAAATCTATTGTGTCTTTACCAAAGTCACATTTGAACTCGTTCAACACGATACCATAATTTTTATATCGTGTGAAAACTTCTTCCAAATACATTTTGTGCTAGATATGGTTTTCACTGGCAATTAGGATGTCATCCAAGTAAGGGACATTATAATCGAGTCCTCTCAAAACCTCATTATTGAAACTTTGGAGAATCTGCGAGGAGGAACAAAGACCAAAGTTTAAAAATGAAAATTCGAACAGTCTGAATGGTGTAATAATGGTTATATCTGGAGGGTGCATAGGTATTTGGTGATAAGCACGTAACAAATCTATTTTTGAAAATACCATCTTTCCTTTTAACATGTACATACAATCTTGTATGGTAGGGATAGGGTATTTAATGGGTATTGTGATACGATTTAAAGCCCTGTAATCTCCCGTAGGTCTCCAATCTGAAGATCCTTTGGGAACCATATGCAACGGACTTGACCAATTACTTTTAGATGGCCTGTAAATACCCCTCTCCTTCATATACTTGAATTCTTGTTTTACGATTTTGGATTGAGTCGGATTTTATCGACGAGCTTTTGCACAAAGGGGGAGGGGTTCCAACAGTAGGGATGAAATGTACAATATTCTGCTTAATTGTATTCCTATGGGAAAAGTTCAACTGTGTAAACTCTTTAAACTTATGCAAAAGATCCAAGTATTCGGAATTCCCAACAACGGTTTTTACTACTGGGACATTACTTAAAGTAGTTTTACCCCTAGCTTTTAAATCAGTTAAAGGATCAACCAAACAGCGTTTTCTCAAATCAAATGGCAAACCAAAATATTCTAGCAAGTCCGCACGGCTTGGAAACCTCAGCGGCAATGAAAGGCCATTGAAAATTACGTCTTAAACCTAAATCAAATATCAATAATTCAGAACCGAAAGTTGCAATTTTAGAACCATTAGCTGCGTATAAAAAGAAATCCGTTTTCCCTTTACCTTTAGTTACATACGATTTAGGATAACAGGATACATCACTACCTGTATCAACTAGAAAACCGGTATGATTGTTTACATCAATAACAAAAAGCCTGCGACTTTCATCTCTTAAGACAGAAGTCGTCGCTACTCCAAAGAATGATTCAAGTTATTTTGTTGAAATTCACAAGGAGGTATGCAACGTTTCGCCTTTTCTCGATACCTAAAATGGTACCAGCACTGCCAACCTTCCTGTTTTTTAGCATTAGCTCTTGATACTGATGGTCTTTGTCTACGTTGTGGTTTCGGAGATGCATGTCTTAAATCCGACCCAACTAATCTCGAGAGTTCATCTAACTGTTGTTGCATCTTAAACAATTGCTCATCTCGACGACTAACGTGACCAGAACTAGAATTACCATCAGAAATAGAGTTTATACTGCCCTGCGAAAACTCAATGATTTTGTCAGCCATTTCTGCTAACTTGTTAAGTCTCTCTGAACTAACAGAAAACGGCTTGTTCTTGCGATGGTAAACGCCTCATCCAAATATTCTTAAGAATGGATTCGTCTACATGGTTTTCACTCAACTCTCGCATTTGTCTAAGCAATAAAGAAGGAGATCTATCGCCTAATTCCAAATCCTCAATTAGAGTTTTAACTTTCTGGTTAAGCGATATTTCAAACTGCTCTAGTAAGCGATTTTTAGTGCTGTATGAGGACATGGGGGTGGTTCACATACTATATCCGTAACTTGTGACAGAGTTTCAGGGTCCAATGATGCAACCAAATGATCGAATTTAGTTTGCTCTACCGTAATGCCAGCTAACCTAAAACTAGCTTCAAGCTGCATAAAAGATAACTTTACATTACGGGTCCAAAAACGGAACCTTAACAGTAACTCTGTCACAACCATTATTTGAACCCACAGTTAATTCACTTTTAGCATCTGTACCCTCTTCAAGTGACATCTCAATCTGAGTGAGTGTAAGAATGTAAAGACCACTGGCGCAAGCGCCAGACGTGGCTAAATCGACATCTCAAAGCGACTATAAGCTACAAAAAGAAAAAATTTTACCGACCAATTTCCTGCCTCAGAAGTTCGAACCTCAGATAGGGACGTGAACAATTCACAAGTTTTAGGGAGTTTCCGACGGTCAACATATCTATCTAGCTTGCTTCAAAGCGTGACGGTAAGCTCCTCAGCATCCAATATTAGCTTTTCTAGGAGTCGTCAACTCTTGTTCCTTTAACGGGTCAACAGATTCTAAGGGAAGGTGTGAGTTGATAAAACCGTCTATTCCCCATAATTTCCTTTTAGAAGGCATGCGGGATGGAAGCAACTTTTCTGTTGTTCCGGAGATGTGTTACATTAAACATTTCACTTTAGCTGCACAAACTGTACCATTAAATTAATTAGCCACACCGAAAACGGACTGCACTCCACGTAAATAAACTTCGAATGTTGGAGATTTTAAATAATACTTATTTTAATGCAAACAGAAACATCTTCAATCATTACAACAGTAGGCCGATTGAAAAATTTATAGAACAAAACATAATAATAAATTTTTGTTGCCAATCGTACAGGTGCAAATCTCTTCCATAATCCTTTAAGCAAACGAATTTTTCGTAATATTTACTTTTGTTTTTTTGAGAGGCAAAGATTTGCTTGATTTGCGTAGCTGTATAATCAATTACAAATGACACTTCAAAACTTGTTTGGCAGGAATTTACATATCGAATTGACATTATACGTGAAAGTAAAGGAAGTTTTTTGGAACACTTGTAAAAAAAATCCATGTTTTCTCTTTACATTCAAGCATATTTTCTTTACATTCAGTGTCATTTATTAAAAAGAATATAGCACTTTGAAATCGGATGATTTATTTTGAATAACCCAGTATTAAAAAATGTTACCCAAATGTGAATTCATAGCATAAACTTAGAATTTTCTTTCAAATGTAATTAATTTTTTATGTCTTCCTTTTTTTTTTTTGAAAAATAATTACGATAAGGAATCCTAATTTCCAAAAATAACTATTAGAAAATTTTAAATAAGAATATTTAAAAAAAGAAAATAAGGTTTGAGGAAATAAATATATATTAAGAGATAAAATATTTATTTTAAGCTAGTGCTATATGAAGCAATTGAATTAAATAACATACTTTCATTCAGATTTTAATCAATTTTTAAGCACTGACACGAAAATGCTGATACTTATTAAATGTATTAATATATGAAATGAAAATGGATGCTAACGAAAGATAAATTAAGAATCTAGCAATAAAGAGGAATTACTAAAGTCACGATATAAAAGAATATACTCTATAGGTTCTTCATGAAATGTTTCTCATAAATTTTATAATAATTTTACTGGGGAAGACACAAAGCATCAATCTTATCATCTATTAATGCATATTCTCTGACGCCATACCTTAGAATTAAATGGGGAATAGAATCCGCTAGAGAGGCGAAATGGGAATGGTGAATGGGCGTGTTTGATGTTAGCCATCATAAACCGGTCACATTACATTTAACAAAGTGTTTCATGCATTAGATACTTTTGATGTAGCAGACATAAATCAATTGTGATGGGAAAGGAGCCTTCCTTTAAGGTTACAGTGACAATACATTTCACACTTACATACACGATATATTGCACTTATTAGTTAAATACTTTTTTGGGGTATCATTTATTGAAGTTTAAATAGCCAATTCTGTTACTTTCTGAATAATTATCTCTAAGAGGAATTATTTTTGCATAATCTTAGTGTATATTTTTTGAAAATATAGAGATTAATAACTTTATTCATACTACAATGCAGATAGCAAGTCAAACATTATATGATCTTGTTTCGATAAAAACAACGACTCATATTATGAATATTATGTTTCAATAAAATCAGAAGGATTATGCGATATATTAACAAATAATATTTTTTAAAAAATTGGGATAACTATGTTTTCGAAATAAGCATATTTTCAAAGTCTACATTTTTACTTCTTAAATCTGAACTGAGAAGCTATTTATTAATAATGTGTGGCGTATATTTTTCATTATTGAACTCCACAGACAAATTAAAGTCTAATTTAATAGTCAATAAGCTTAAGACTCCAACTGAAGGTATATAAGGGAGAGACAACTTAGTTTATTATATATAAGCATAGAATATCCAAGATCACTCTCTCCCCAAACTTTCTTAACTCAGTTAATCCTAGCGTATATGCTATAAATAAATTCTTAATTTACCAAATCACTATTTCTGAATCATATACTTCTTGTTTATCACAGATTCAACTCATATCACGTTAACGAGGAGTCCCTTTAATCCAAACACTTAATTTTGTTGAATCAATCCAATCTACAATTACCTATCAGAACCTGTTGTTATTCTCTATCCTCTTTTTTTCCCCCTTTTGATTCTATTTCGCTTTAATAATATCACTTTCTCTTATTCAATTCCTTATCCTTCGTATTTTCATCGAACTTACCTAATAATGTTTCATTTGGTTGAGAAACTGTTATTTTATGTTATTCAAGTTGCCAAATGATACCCGAGGTTAAAGTATTAAAAATCGAGAAAACACTAACATCACAATGTCTTCCCTAAATTTTAAATTTTACCATGATGCTATTTTCATACTTCTATTTCAAAATGTATAAAATCAAAATTATATGATAATGTAATTTGCTTAGTATTTTCTCAAACATTTCGTTTCTGAACACTTAATGCTAAATAAATAAATATAATAAGAAAATAAGTATAAATAAATAACACAATAAGTAAATAAATTACTATATATTTCAATGATTATTTCCGTTTTAAAGTTATGTTTCTATCTTATTCAATTTAATTTTTGACGATATTAAACGTTGTGTTTGCACATTCGTATCTTTCATTTTATATTAGTTCAAGAATAAATATGCTACTCGATTATATGGATTTCAACTCTTTCAGACGCTGAATTTTACAGTTTGACTGGCCATGAGTTTTTAATACTTTATTTCTTACTATTAGAAAATCTAAGACTTGCTTGAATCAAAAAGTAAGTTTTAACTGTGTTAGCATTTTCTATGCTGAAAGAAATGGTATTGCTGAGAATTCCATTTCGGTGGTATTCCTGGGGGAATTTTATGCGAAACGGACAAGAACAGAATCAAGTAAGTGGTTTATGGAGAGGAAAGGGAACACAATGAACAGAGTCTTGAGAATAAGAATTGATGATGCAAAGTAATGGCAAATGAGACCTTCTTACGCCCTCAATTATTCTGTCGAGGATAATAGTACAGCAAATACTCTCTAAAAAAGAAGACGAGATGAGCATTGTGTATAAAAAGAGACTATTGTATGTGATAAAACTATTAAATTCTATCCCATGTTTATTCAATGATGAGTGTATTTTAATGTTACATTGGTAAGACAAAATTAGATACAATAGTATTAAAAAAATATTAATCTCTCTAGTATTTGAAGTGTGATTGAAAAATAATGCCGTTATAACCACAATTTTCTTATTTGCCACTCGATTTGTGCAATACTTGTTGATCTTGACAATTACAAGTGTTTTCTATGCAACATGTTCATTTTTTTGTTACTATATGTCGTTTTACTTGCTAAAACCGATGAAGACGCACATGGAGAAGAGATTGAAGCAAAAAAGTCTCACTGAGCATGAACTTGAAATTCTAACCTCTTTCTTAATATGAAGCAGCACCTTAAGAAACATCATTTTCATTGCGATGATGAGGTAAAAGCAACCATCAAGACTTGGTGGTTGCTTGATAACTAATACCAGATTTTTTTTTCATGAGTTTTCATGACTGTTCATGCATTGACGCAAGTACGTAGAAAGGGTAGAGTGAATAATTCATTGAAAATGAAATACAATTCCTGTATTTTCAAGTATGATATAAAATGTGAGAATCACGTAATCAATCAAATTGTTAATTATGTAATTGAATAATTATGTTTTTACGATGTATGAATTATAAATAACGAAAGTGAAGCTTCTTCAGAAGAAATACGCATGCTCCAAGCGACCGACAGAAGTTTAGCGTGAAGTCTTCTATTTTGAATGCAGTGCCTCTCGCTTCTTTAAGCAAACACGTATAGCCGTATTATTCGTTCACATTACAGTTATTTTTTTTTTTGTTGTTTCGCAGGAAAAATGATAAGTGTAACAGTAGAGTAATGAATTATTGTGACAGGTCACATAAAATTAAGAAAATCCGCTACTGAAACTAATAATTTATTAAAAGAAGTGTTTGGCAATGAATATTTTATCGTATGCACGTGTTTTTGAGTTGTTTAAACGTTTACAAGATGGTCGAGAAGACGTTGAAGATTATAGACACCCGAGTCACATTTCCTCATCAACAACGGATAACAATATGGAAAAAGTCAATAATCTGGTTCAATCTGATCGTCGGTTATGTATTCGTGAGATTACCTGGATTTAGGGTATCGGCAAAAAAATCTGCACAGGAAATTTTACATAACAATTTAATTTGTAAAATGTATGTGCCAACATGCCTAAATTTCTCATGTTTGAATAACAAGTAAAACGTAAAAATGTTTGTACAGACACATTGAATGCTATTGAAAAAGATCCGAACATTTTGGGAAGGATAATAACGCATGATGATTCGTAGTTTCTCTCTTATCCATGCGCTGGAAATTCAAAGCAATGATGATGGTCTTTTTTCGATATTCATATGGACTTTTGTACCTTCACTGGGTTCCTGAAGGTCAAAATGTTAATCAACTTTACTAACTTCACGTTCTTATTGAAATCAGTAAGAGAATATGGGGAAAAAAAATAAAGAAATCTTAATTGTGGAAAGACAATTCACTGCGCATTGTCTGTCAAAAGGCTTTTAGTCATGTACATCATCCAAATGTTAGACCAGATCGCCAACTTCGACTGATTTTGTGCCAAATGACTTCTATCTATACCCAAAAGTGAAATCTGTATTAAAATGAACAAGATATGAGTCTATTAAAGCTGAGAAAGAGTAGGAGATATTCTGAAGGAGCTGACAGTAGAAGACTTCCAGCATTTTTTCGAGCTATGAAAGATTCGCATGGAGCTTCGTAGGGAGCGATTAGGAGTGTATATAGAAGGTGATAATGAGTAAATATGTATGAAATCAAAATAAAAAATTTTACAGCGTCAGTCACGTTATTTAATAGCTTTATCTTGTGTCGCTTATGGTAACATTAGTATTAAATAAATATTGTATAAAGTGTTCTTAGTTTTAATATATCATACATAGAAGGCATCTAAATTGCTTTCAGATCAGACGGTTTAAAGAACTGTGGTTACATAAATAAAGAAACTATATTTTATTGATAATGAAACCTATTTAAAATAAATTTAAGCTAACAAAATATAGCAGCTGACAATCTGAATAGTTAAAATAAAGAAGTTGGAATCAGCGTCAGATGGGAAGGTCGAGATTGAAACTGAACTTCATTCAGTTGTTGCAGATGGATATGAATGCACTTCTTTACAGCTACTTGTCCACTCTCGGCGAGTTTTCTTCTTCTCAACTATCCGATCACATTTATGGAAGTCAGCGTGAAAGAATCGCATAACGTCACAGTACTCCGCCTTGATTCCGATGGTCGGTTTTACCTGACCGAAGAATCCAGCAACAATCCAACAGTCTGCCGAAGTGGAACAACTCGTATCATAGTTACCACACTAAGTTCTATGTGGGAATGGAGAGTCCAGCATAAGGCCAAAAAGAAGTCTGGATTGTTGCTTTGAGAACAATGAATGGGAACAATAAATGATTTGAGCATCCAGAACTATGCTACAGAAAAGATTTTATAAACTGACTTAAGAACATGGAAGGGAGAGAATGGGCGTAAGGGTTATGGATCAGATAACCTTTTTATGTAGTCTGGAGGTAGTTAGTTGACTTCCGCATTCCCTACATTAAGAAAGTCTGATATTATTATTTTTGAGAAAATTGCCTGAGGTGTTACATGAAAATAACAGGTAGGTGGAGATAGGTAAAATGGCAATATTTAATTAATATTTTAATACATTATAAAATAATTACGATTGGGTATTCTCATTATAAGATGTTGTTGCAAATTATTTGAGTGTAAGTTATATGTAAGAGAATACTGCTAAGAAACTAAACAAGTTTATTTAAAACAATATAGCAAATTAATAAAAGATATATTATCAGGCTTTTTGTGCCTTTCACAACATACATTTTGACTCTTCGCTCGCAAGGAAAGTATTTTATGAGCACATCAAGCTCAAACAATGCCCTGTAGCAGAATGATGACAGAATGGTACTGGAATTATGTGACAGAAGTTCAGAAATTTTAGATGGATAATCTACTTCAATAGAAATCACAAGGAAAACTCATGCCCCAAATATAGAGAGAACAACGCTTTATAGGACTTAAAGAAGTGATTTTGAGCTTATAAAAATGATATTTATAAGCCACCGTCTTCTTTTCCTAAGATTTTTCCCATAGATAATTTCAAAATTTAATAAATATTATTCTTGCAAAACACATTTAACAATCTAAAACTTAAAGGATTAATTGAAATTTTCTTTTATTTTTCTTTTGTTTTAAGAGAAGATACTAAACGATATACTAATGTAAAAATAAATAAATAAATATATTTATTTATGACGTTGACATATTATGATGATGAAAATATTAAACTGAATATATATGAATTAATAAAAAGTGTAGTTATTATTTGTAATCAATATTTACCCTTTTAATTAAACACTTTTGAATAAAGAATTGGATATATAAACACCGATCTGAATATACAAATGAATTCAGAAACTAAATGCATGAGAAGCAAGTTAATTGTAATAACTTTTTTCAAATGTATATTCTTCAGCTGAATGAATAAAAAATATTACTCAATTTAATAGTATATAGTAGAAGTTTTAAGTTTGCTGTACATGATTTGGGACACCATAAACTTCAAGAAAAATGATACCTATAATCTTTAAACCGATGCTTAAAATACCACAAACAGTTACAAAACATTCAACAAAAAAATTATTAATATACCATTCATAGCTATTCAATATAATAAAATAATTGGTACAAGTTTTTTTGGGAAATATTATAGATAAAAGAAGTAATTACGTTTTAAGATTGAGATTTTCATAGTACGCGTACCTTCAACAATATACAATCCTGTTGAATAATATATTCGAAAGAAGATTGACAAGAAAATACACTTGGAATCGCAACACAAAAATCAATGGCAAGTAAATAAAACGCTCGAAAAATCCGCAAATTATGCAAACTAAAGCTCCAATAATAATTGCTCCATGAAATAAAATATTAAATATAAAATAATTTTTTAATAATCCTTTTTAATAATAAATATCATAGTAAGATTGCTATCATTATAAGACAGTAGAAATACGAGTAGGTAGTAATTTAATACATTGTCAATACTAGAATAGTGTTGGTTATTACTAACATCATATTTAAAATAATATTAGAGGAAAAGACGCATAATAGAAGTATTGTCAAGTTTGTTGTTGAAATGTTCAATAAAATTTTATTACCATTTCAATGAATATTACTTGTAATTAAAAATAATAATAAATGAGTAAATAATAAAATAAAATCAGTCCATAAAATTTTCTGAAGTATGCTTTTGAATTTTATTTTCTTTAAGAGCCGTTCAATTAAATTTTTACGATACTATTTTGTCAAGTCTGTAGTATTCCTGTGAAGAACTATTCTGCCATAAATTTATAAAAAAAAACCTCTCAATGTTTTTATAAATGAAATCAAAGAAAATTAAGAGCAATATACTTATGTTGAAATAGAGAAAAAAATAATGTTCGTGTTTCAGCTACAGAAAAACTTTCTGATTTAGGAACAACATAAAGAAACAATGACTCGGTCCGAATGAACAAGTTTTTCTCTTTGAAATGACTTTTATGGAACAAATATATTTCTTGTACATCAGAAACCACAATAATTTATAGATCTTGCCTCATAAGTTTCAATTTTGGTCAAAAGTGTGTTAATAAAAACTTAGGTATCAATAACAAAATCTTCTTGTTTTGTAAGATACAACTTTAAAATAATTTCGAACTTAATGAACAAGAAATTATTAATATTTTAAGTGACCACGCTATTGTTTCACTTTACAAAGACTTTTAAGAGGAATAAACTTACATAGTGTAAAATACTATATATACTCTATTCTTTGTGGAGCTCAGAATCTCAATTCTTTAACTTCCTTATCACGCAAGTTCATTTTTCATCTGAATTGTCTCTTTTGACATCTGACTTTGAAATCAGGGAAATTTTCACGCAGGGATGTGACAGGATTGTGGCGACTTGTAAGACAATGTGTTCAAATGTTTCTACGATAATTGTGAAATTAAAAAAAAAAAACCCTTTCATAATAAAAACTTATTATTTCTTGATTGAGGTAATATCAAAGAAACAAACTTTGTATGTAACATATACTTGCAAGGTACGATTTTCATTAATATATTAATTTCAATTTATTTATATTCATTCATTTTAATTTCAGTTTATTATATTACATAAATCACCTTCTTTATTTATGTTTAAACTTTCTCTAATTACATTTGATTTAATTAAAAGTATTTGAATATGACTTCAGAAAAAATTCTTGGGCGTATGTTTTCTATTTTTAATATCAATACGTCTATGAATAACTTGTTATGTACAATAATACAGAAACTTGATTAATTTTAAATTACAGGTAATGAATTCAATGTTGTAGATTTTAATTAAGAGTTTGTAATTGAAGTAACTATTGTAGGCTATTTATTTTTTATGTTATGTTAATTTTAAATGCAAATTCAAAATTAACGTACTTTCTAAATGCAATACTTTTTAAATGGAAATACAAAATTCGCCCTATCTTATAATATATAAGTAATAAAATATCAATATAAATAATAAAAGTTTAAGAACAAAAGTCTGTTTCGTGTACTTTTATAATCCCATTTGTAAATTAATATCTTCTTAATGAATTCCTCTATATTCTACAGAGATTTCCAAAAACTTTCCTTTTTAATGTTCTACTTAAATATCTTCGTATTGTTAAAACAAAATAAAAAAAAATATTTATTCTAGTTTCAATCAACCGTTCTTTACAGTACGAATATTTATTACATTTTACAAACAGAATTTCCAATTTTTCACTGTATAACCCTGTTTAATTGTTATTTTAGTATAATCATTTGGTAAGTATTATTTTCTAATGTTATATTTCATATATTTGCTTTGCTCATCTAAATTATTATAACTATTATTTATAGAAATAGAAATTATTTCTATCACTGTTACTTTCTCCAATGCCTAAACGAGAAAAATGATTGAAAATTCCTTTCAAATATAATTAATCAATGACTTATATATTGAATTGAAATTTGTCAGATTATTTATCAAAAAACAACTTTGCTTCACGAAGCGTTGATAAATAGCACAGAATTACAGAAACATATTATGCCATAAAACCTGATAAAAGCAAATAAATTTATGCATTATTATAATTAAATATATGGTTTCGAAAAAATTAAAACAGAAATGACTAATATTATTTGAGAATTCACGGTACATTTTGAAAACAAAAGTATGCACAAATTGTTTTTACAATGCCAAAGTTCTATGAAGAGATATTTTATGGAAGAATAAGAAAAGTATTTATTTTGAAAGAAAATTTTTTCAAAGTTATATGTATAAATAGTAAAAAGATAATTTTTAGATAAGAGGAAAAAAAGAGAGGATATGAGTTGAACAAGAGGAAGTACATTCTATGCTTTAAAATTTAGAGTGAAAATATAAGATTATAGAGATGAAATATATAAGCACCTCAAAAACTACTAAATAAAAGCGTGTAATTTGTAGCTTATTAATGATATTTACATTTTTAATTTCTAAATGTTTCTCTGATTTCCTTTAATTTCTAACAAACAGGAAACATATAATTAAAAAAAACAAAATAGCCTAGAGATATTTTGCAGATGCCGCTGAAATGAATGAAAAATTTACTAGAATACTTTATAATTAAAACTGGCCCACAAAAATCGAACAAGAGCTTGTTGATCAGTATAATTATGCATGGATTCCCGAAATGTATGAGCTTATATTACCATTATTGTTGTAAGATATCCTAAATTTTTCTATCAGTGAATAAGAATGTTAGAAATTAACAAATTATTTTAAAGACATATAATTTTACAATTAAAGTGTGTGTTAAAAATCTAACTTGAGAGCTTGTTCAGTATAATCATGCATTAAATTCCAATTTTTTTTAGTTTACATTAACATTGTGGAACAGAAAATATTTAAGTTTTAGCATCATTGAGCAAAATTGTTGGAGGTTAGAACAAAACTTAGAAGAATCTGTAAGGAAATATACTTCGTAAAAAATTATTTTTGTGTTTTATAAGACTGTATAAATGAAATAATTTCACTGTATAAAAACTGAATGAATTTATGGAATACCATAATGAGTGACCTAAATATAGTATAACCTTGTGAAAGCAACTGCATCAAAAAAACATTTACAGAAATAACTTACTACTTTTTAATAAAAAATCTCAAAATTAGAATATAGATCTTACTTTAAAAAATTAAACTTTCAACAAGAGATGTTAGGCTTTTTAAAACTGTTAGTAATTAAATATGATGGACATTTAAGTTTTAAAATAGTTCAAAGAAAAACACTTCAAATATATTGAAAAAAAAATCTCTTAAACTTTAAGAAAAAATTACTTTCGTAAATTGGAAAATGTATTAATATCTCTTAAAATAAAAGCTGGATTTTAAGATACATAAAAAAGAAGTTGAACTTGTACCTAAATTTTCATTAAACAGATATTTATTGAATAGATGGTCTGCTTTAGTGTCAGGACGATCGGAAATGATCCTTTTGCAAAAGCTTTCTTTATTCTAAGATTTTTACCACGGAGATTTACCACTTTTCCTCTTTCTTAGATTCTATGAATTTGATTCTATTCTTTTTTTTCCGATTCATTAAAGGAAGTGCTTTTCGTTTTGCTATATCTTGGCTTCACATTAAGGTGATGAAAAAACTTTAAACTTAATCATTCGTGTAATGACTGCTTTGCGGATTGGGGACAATGTGCTGCACGTAAGATGAAATATGCTTTAGATGCTTGTTCTATGACGAAACAGTGAGCATGAAACAAACAGAGAAATTTTCCGGTATCCCCACTGGCCCAGGGGCTTTTATTTTATACGTCATGATTACTTGAACGGAACGGGTTTCAGATGGCCTGGTATTAAAATGATTTCTTATTGATAATGAATTTTGATATATTGTTCCTTTACAGAATTGTTTCAAGATATTATTGAAAAATTATTGAAGGATGCATGATCATTTTATTTATTAGTTGTTTTATTAACGTTACACTTAGAAGCAACACGGTAGCTAATGGTGATGAATCTCTAAATTTTAAAGGACAAAACTGAATTGGATCCTCCTCCTTCAAATTTCCACATCACTCCATCGAAGGGATTTAGAGCACCAACAAATTTAACGTTCATTAGCATAGCTACATGAAGTGTCATTAGTAACATCAGGAGTCGAACCCATTACTCGACGGAAACAAAGCAGGTCACCAGTTTATGACTATGACCCCTAAGATTCTGACTGAGCGTGACTTATCAGAAGTCATTAAACTAAAATTCAATATTCATTTTCAAAGCTACCAGAAAAGATATTCTTATCCCATTTAACATGATATTGTGCGTAAATCAAAACACTAAGTATTTAACTTATAGATGAATAATCCTATTAAACAAACTAAGTAATATTTCTTACGAATAGACGTGTACAAGTTGTAAAGCAGAAATGAAAAATATCACGTTTTTATACATTTATTTTTGCTCAGATCATAACTGTGGAATTTTTCTTATTTATCACTTCTTAATAACTTCGAAACGCTACGCTCAAACAACAAAAGAGAGGTAACAAAGTTACTCCCCGTTTTTGATAGCTCTCGCCTAGAGACGCAAATGGAATTTTTATCACACCTGACACGCCATCATACTGTTAGAATTTATTTGAAATTTCATTTTGCAGTGAAAGGATGCATTTTCAAATGCATTTAAATTGGTTTTTGTTGAGGGGCATAAACATACGAGTTGCAAACAGCTACGATTAAAGAATGCGCTCGAGAGAAAAAAATAAAACTGCGGCGTAAAAATATGATTAAATCTTGAATATGTTTGAGACGTAGGAAAAGTTAGAAAACTAGTTCTCAAAGAAGGTTTCTACTGTAGTAAGGATGAAATGATGGAATAGTATGTTTGAAATGTTTAATGAATTAAGTTTTTGAAATTAACCGTTCAGAATATGTTTGTACGCAACAAAGTGTTACTTGTTATATACAATAAATATGCATAAAAATCTACGTTCTTGTTTTGATTTTTTTCCGAAGCTTATATAGAAATTTATGAAATAAATTCATATTAAAAATATTATCTATTAGAGGAATGTTGTTATAGCAGTTTAAGGAATGCTGTCTTTTACTTATGAAAATATAGCATTTTGAAATCAGATTATTCATTTTGAATAACACTGTAAGTTAACCAGCGTTTTCAGTTTATTTGGCTTTTAAGTTATATATTAATTCTTAAAAATCATTAATACATTAGTGTTGTAAATTTTAAGCAATTTAATTTATAAAGCTCACCAAAGGTAGCTTTATGTGCAGATTCTTATATATAAATTTTTATAGAACTTTTGTAGTTTACCTATACAATATGTTGGCTGTGAATTGTTTTAATTTTAAGATCTTAATTTTAATAGATTATATGTAATTAAAAAAATTAGAATTATTGAAAAAATTTATAGAGTTTTGAATGAAATTTATTTTTTATTTGTTTTACAAACCATTTTTAATGAAATAAAATGTACGGTATAATTATACGAAAGATACAATTATGACAAGTCATTCACTGAAATATTTTTCACAAAGAAATGAGTTGAGGAGTGTAAAAAACAAATCTATACATCTTTATTTATGCGTTAATTTATTGGTATCATTGAAAGTCTAATTTTATAATTACAGATAGCACAAATTCTTAATTTCATTTTTTAAGATTATTTTCATTTTTTTAATATTTGGTGGAAGACCTGTTGTTTAAAAAACTGACAAAAAGAAATATATCATTCAGTGATATTTTCTGAAATTTTAGCAATGTTTTCAGCAATATTGTGCGAATGTCAAGAGTTTTCAAAAGTTTATTGCTTGAGGAAATTAAGAACAAAATTCTGATTTTATTCTTTTTCTTGCATTTATATTCCGACTAAAAATTCAATTTGAGTTTCAAATTTTTATCGATTTGCCCTAAATTTAATTTTTTATTACATTACCTTGATACACTTAACAAAATTCTTAACTTTGGCTGTTTGATAGTATAATTTAGTCAAAAAAGGAAATGGAAATAAAATTTATTTCTAATGGAAAAAAAAGAAAACTCATACATAAAACTGATACAATTATGATTTTCTCTAAGGCATGGTTTTTTTATGAATTCCATTTTAAATATCTTTTCCAGTCTTATCAATTGAAATATAACTAATAAATTAATTCATCTTTCTCATTAATTTATAAAGATAAATGTCAGAAATTAAAATAAAAAAGTAACTATTCCAGTCCTTTTCGTTGAAGGTATTAAGGGATGTTTCCAATTACCAGTGTGGCGTTGATTTTCGTCTTTGACTTACGCATGTTTATATTCAACAATAATGGAAAACCACTACCAGCTATACTTTGAAACTCGGAATAAAATCTCAAAAACAATAATTAAATAGGACGATGTAAAATTAAACTAAAAGCAGTATTTTGAGGTAAGAAACTGATTATTTACATATAACAGATGTATGAACTCATTAACATTGAAAATAGCAGTCGAAGAAGGAAGCGAGCTACAATCGCGAAACTTTGCAATGAAGTTTAATGATGCCCGATATGAAAATGATCCAAGTTCAGTGCTAATGCGTATGATCACACATACTACAATGGAAATGCAATTTGGAAGCGGTACCTATATAAATCGGTGCATAGTGAAAAATTCATGAACGTAACGATCACATTCCGACTCTAGGAGGACATAAATAAGCGTAGAATTCCAGATAGACATTTAGAAGGTATTCCGCACAATTAAGCGAATTTGAGAGGGACTTGATCATCGACATGAAAACCACAGGCTGGTTCAAGTGCCGTATTGCTCTCCAGATCAATCGTTCGGAGTGTATGCTAAGAACATGTTGTGAGCAGTGGACACGAGATGGTATCCACCAACGGAAAATCTAGCAGAAAGACAATGAAGCAAGAAGATCGAAGGATCATGAGGCGAGCCCTTGTGGATTCCCCAAAGACTTGTTCCAATATATATTCAGATGTAGGGCTGCCTAATGTTATACAATCCCTTTCCAGATACCTTGCAGAAGCAAATTTGCAATACAAATGTTTTTTTTTTCCTTCATGTAATGGCTCTAAAACATCGAAACATTGGTAACTCCTTATACATTGACGCTAAGTTAGAACAACGTGAAATTCCAAGTGGTGTTTAATGATGAATCTCGGTTGGTTTTTTAAGACAGTTGATAACCGTGTATGGGCGTGAAGGTGCCCTGGAGAACGATACAATGTTACTCATGCTGTCGCGCGACACACTGCCCACACAACAGGTGTTATGGTTTGAGGTACATAGTACATGATAGTCGGTGCACTCTGATTGTGGAACATGGAACCATAACAGGTCCCCGTAATATTGATGACATTCTTCGACGTCACGTGGGACTTTTCTTAAATAGTATTCGAGCAGCAATTTTTGTCAAGGCAATGCTTGTCCGTATACCGCTCAAACTTTCTACATCATGTACAAATTCTTCCATGGCCTGCGAGCTCCTCGGACAAATTTTATATAGAGCATTTGTGGGACTAATTTATACGCCAAATGATTCCATATATGATTTGAAGATGGTAGCTTAAGATTTGTAGGCCCATGTGCGTCGGGATAACTTCTGATGTCAAATCAACTCAATATCGGACCATATGATGCGCTATTGAAGTTGCGCGGTATTAGTTAAAATGTCTTGATTTTGGGTTCAGGTAAATCTCTTAACTGTATCATTATGTGTATTAAATTTCATTTCAACCCGATGCTTCTTTGTTGGTGCGCTGTTTATAATATTACTGAGTATATATTGCATAGTTGTGTCTTAGACATCTTCGAATGTGACTGCATTCGTTGAGAGATCCGTACTCGGCACAATTATCACTGTTAGTGAGTTCATTGCTGTCTTTTGACAATGGACGTGTTGAATTCGATCAATCTTCATATTCAAAAGTTTGGGAGAGCTTCAAGTTTTGTAACAAGAAATGTAATTTTAAATAGTTTATTAATCATTTGGACGTACACATACACAGACGCAAAATAATTTGAAGCCACAAATTAGAAGAGAGGGGTTAATTTTTTTTTCTAGAAAGAGAGATTCGTATTCAACAAACGCGGAGCATCGCTCTTCTCAAATTCTGTTTATTTCTCGCTTTTGACTGGCGTTGTCGATCACTGTTTAACAAACTGCACAAAAAATCTTTGAACTCACGAAACATTTTTAAAGAAAAATCAAAATAACCTTACAATTATAATCAATCGCTATGTCTCAAAATACTACAAATCTAACATTAAATCAGACTAATCAATTATTTATAATTCAAAAATAATAAAGAGACAAATAAAAATTAATGATGATTTTAGAAAACATAAATATCTTAATTCATAAAAATTTTGGTATATCTCTTTGTGACACGTAGTGGTTCTGGCTAATTAAATAAAGGGCAAACCATCTAATCATTTATTTACTCAGATTGGCTCTTTCAATTGAGCCTTGTGTTTGACTATGACAAAGATTTCCATGAATTATCTCACCATATTTACACATAGGGCATAGTTTAAGTCTAACTTGATTAAAGAATTCCCAACTAATATTTCGACGAAATATAATTGAGGTATTGAAAGTTAAAAATAATTGCAGAAGTTTATATACTACTTCTTCAACTGTCTCATTTTTCAAAGGTAGCAGTTGGACAAACTTGTTAAATTATCTTGATACACTTTTATCGACTTATATTCGCCATTCCTTTGTGACTGCAAGTCCAATAGATCGACGCGACATTTTGAGTTAAACTCCAAATTAACCATTGATTTCGAAACAGTTCTTTTTTTATGTGCATTTTATTTCATTTGACATTATTCACAAAAATTAAAATTCAACATTACAATTTCATGATCAATACTTTAAATATATATGTTTTAATTCCATGTCCTATTCTGGTGTAAGTTTCAGAAAGTATTCTAAACAATTCATCAATTGCAACAAAATATAGCATATTCATTTATGTTGTTTTAATGGCACAACTAACTTCTATTCATCCTCAATTTTTGGGAAGTTCTATGATTTTTAATATTCTGGCATCCAAAGCTATGGTACTCCCAGAATCAGCAAAAATTACTTCAGAAAGTATTTTAGAGTTAATTTCTTCTGAAAATAAAATTATCTTCCCGTTTACTTGTAATTAATGCGCATAAGTTTTGAAAAAAGAAAATCACGGCATAGGGCCTTATACATTCAATACCTATTAGGATACCGGGTAAAAAACAAAATTTAAGAAAATATTTCAAGAATCAGCAAACCCTTGCACAAGACTAACAAACAGCACTGTTTCAAAGTGTAAAAAATACCACACGATCTCAATCGCGGTTGAACAAATGATCTGGTCTCGTGTGACACACACACACACACACAC
>BMAW01068415.1:343164-354586 GCA_019974015.1 Nephila pilipes
CAAAAATTAATCTAGTTCTACTTTTACCATACATTAATTTGATTTTATAGGCATTGAGTAAAATGGAAACGTCTACTGGATAAGTGTAGATTTCAAATTAAAAGACCGAAATTCCCATTTTCATGCTATAAAGACTTAAATAAGAAATTGAACAGCAAAATTGTTTTATTTTGTAAGTCTTAAAATCTTAGAAAATTAAGAATTATTTTTTCTGAATATGAATTTTCAGATAAAACTCACTTTTGATGTAAAGACAGTTTAATAGAAACAACCACCATGATGATTTTCATATTATGAATCAATAGTTAAAATAACTATAAAAATATTTAAAATATATTATGCTATATTTAAAGATAGATTAAATATGTTAAATGCGCACTTTGCTCAAATTTTACTCATAGTTTGTTTTACCAATCCTTATTATTTGTTAATGCATATCCCCTGACATCATATATTCTGGGATAAAAAAAAAGTGGCACATCTCTTAACCCAATCGCTACCGGAAGGAGAAAAAAGAAGGGCTTCTCTGGGCCCTTGGCTTCTTAACGCGGAGTGTAACGCTGTGCCCAGACGATTTTAAATACTAAACCTAGTTCGTGAAAAAAATTCCAATAAAAATGGCTATTTATTAAAATATTTTAGTACTTACATATATTATTTAAAATGCTGTGACATATTCAATTTTTAAAAACAAAAGATTGTGATACTCTTTTTAAGATACTATTATGTGTCCAACTTATAAAGGCAGACGATTTAATTTAATGTGATATTTTTTTTAAGATTTATCTGTTCGACTTTTAAAGGCAGACGATTTAATCTAATGTGATACTTTATTTAAGACATTACCTATTCTACTTTTAAAAGCAAACGATTTAAACTTAAAGTAATACCTTTTTCAATATTCTTTATTACGATATTTTTTTTTGGCAACACCAGATCATAGTTTTGATTTTAGATAATTTACTGGCAACGGATATGAAATTTAGTATTGAGTTTGGTTCCAAGAGGTAAAGGCGAACGTTGAAAAAGTAGTGCTTGTGTAAAATTGTGTCTTGAATTTATGTTTGAAAAGATGTGCGCAAATAAATGTGATGTCCTGAAAACAAGTCATTTTTATTAATAGTCTTCAATACAGTACAATACATTAAACTTAATATATACAAAAGAAAAAAAGATTTAATCGAAAATTGAATGTCTTATACAAAATTACATAAGAAACCATACTTTTAAGTAAATACAAAATATATTTATATATGTTATATAAATTTCATGGTGTTATGATATACCATTATGTGGAATATATAGATATAAAAGATAAATCTTATTTTGCTGTATGGTATAATAATAAAAAAATATTCAATTCATAGTATAACGTCATACGTCTTACACACATATTTTGACGCTTCACGCAAGCTTTTGAGTATAGGGCGCATCTTAGTCCTCCCCTTAAGACTCTGGTGTGGTGGGATGACGGGAAAGCGAGGACTAATTCCTAGTTCTCAAGAATGGTGCCGAGTAGATAGTTTGGTTTATCAGCAACGCTTCTGGCCCGGATGCGAGTCAATAAGGGTCTTTCAGTATTTTGATTATCTTTGACAGATTCTTGTTTCAGGAAAAGTTTAATCAAGGCCAATATCCTCGACTTTCTTAAAAGAAATTATCCACATATGCCCTTTGTGTGAGAACAAGAAAATGTTTATTTGTATTGAAAAACATCGAATAATTTTCACACGTTGCTTATTTTTGCATTTTACATATTTAAAATCCCAAGTCTTGATTTACAAATTCTGAAAAGAAATGAAAAAAGTTATATTCCATAAAAAAATATTATTTATGTTTTAAATTGTGGAATGTGATCTTTCTTTCCACTCTTTATTTATTACTTTTCTTCAAACGTTAATAATCTTTGTTGAAGATTACAGAAATCAATTCTGAATAAAAGATAATGTTTTGTAAGTTTGCTTTCTCAATGCATTTAAGCTTTGATATCTTTGTGATTGAAAACAATTTAATATATAAAGCTATATTTATCTAGTAAGAATAATTAAATCACCTCTTTTGTAACCACATGAAAAAAGGATCAATAATAATATATTTCATTGCCACTATCAAATAGTTAAGAAATAAGGAGAATACCATTTTATTGAGCTGAGAAAACAGTAATAGAATTTATTGGATTTATTGCAAAGGAAAAGGAGTAGTCAATAAATTAGCAAATAGCTGCTTCAACACAATCAATATGAAACATCTCCACATTTACGGCATCATGAAAGAAATAGAAAGAAAAAAACTACGTCCTTGAAGGAAAAACCTTTTTTTTGTTTACTGGTCTACTTACTAACAATCATTTACAAAGTAGCTCTAAAATTAGAATTGTTTTTTTTTAATTCGTGATCTAAGTATTAATTTAAGAAATAAATAAAATAATGTACTTTTCTTTTTTTTCCCTCGTACTAAATTTGAGTACAAACATAAATCATAATTGTATTGTTTCTTAATATTGTGTAATTTCGAATTTTTCAACATTTGTTTTAAATCAAATTTTGAATAAAATTTAACGCACATTTCAAGTAAACTTGGAAATACAATAATTCAGTTATAATCACGGAAATTCAAAGAATTATGCAAATGTTTGTATAATTTTTTTTTTAATTTTTAGAAACTGTACAAACAGATCTTTCTTGAATTGAAATGTAGCTATTAACGATGTTAGCATAATCAGAAAGAAATGGTGGAACTGAGAAATACCTTTCAAGGTAATTCCTTATGGGATTTCGTGCGAACAGAACAAACAATGGAATCCGGTGACTGATTTCTTGAGGGAAAAGAACTTGGATGAATAGAGCCCTTAGGATGAGAATTGATGATGCAGAAAAATAGCAAGATAGACTTTATGTCACCAATAACCTTTATATCAGGATATTGAATACTGATTCAGCAACTGTACAAGAAGAATATATTGCCGATAGGTGAGAAAGAAAAAGAGAAACTTATACTTGAGACAGGAAGATTGAATTCTATCTTTCATTCGTTGAGTGCTTAAAAGTTTTCTCTTGTAATAGCTTATGAATGGATATGATAGCATCAGTCTCTAAAACTTTTAGAACTATACTTCTGCTTGCGAACTTCTTTGAAAATTAGTAATTTTATAGACATATATTTAAGTTTGTTATGACATATTATGCGGAAATTCATTTTTTTTAAAAAATAAGTTGTATATGTGATGAATTCAGCTATGTGCATGTCTGATATTACTATCTCATAGTTTACAATAAAGATCATATGGAATATGTTCTTTTAAAGCTTAAGTAATTTTAAAGTTTTGCGTATTTATGTTCTATTTATGACTTTAAAATTTACATGAGAAACATTTTATGTATACTGCAGAATTTTTTCTATGTAATTCCTTAGTTTACATTATACGGGATTTATCGAAAAATCAAGTACTTTTGATTTGAGTTTATCAAACTTTAGATTTTGCTAAAAAATGTGTAATTCTAAGGGTAAGTTTAATTATATTTATTTTTAGGGTAAGTTTAGTAATAAGTAATAAATATTTAAATATCATTTTCTTTTACTCATTTAACTTGAGTAAAAGAAAATGATTTTTAAATATTTATATGGAAAATTTAGTTTAGTTCTTCCGACGTAGAAAGAAAAATATGACAAAAATATTATTCTTGAAATTATGATGATAAAAAATAAATAACAACGAAATAAATGGTATTATTAAATCTTTATGATTAAGTGAGGTAAGATTAAATTCATAAAATCAGTAGCTTTTTCAGCATGAGATTTGATTAACTTATAATGTAATAAGCAATTTTTAATTATATATAAACTTAAAATTTCATTATTAATGTAATATTTTAAAATAGATTTAATATGATTTAATTAAATAATAAATATTCAAATAAAAAAATGTGGCTTATTTTTTTTTAGTTTTGAAATTTGCTATGATTTTTTTAAATAGTTTTATTTTATAATTTTCCCACTATAATCGATGCTTTTTATTATAGTTTACAATGCAATTTTTCTACATTTAAATTACTTTCTTATTTGAAACGATTTAAAATATAAAAAAAGAAAATTAATGTTTTTCAGGAAAACAGCAAAAACCAGAGTTACAATAATGTTTTAAATCTTTCTGAAAAAGTCAACATTCCTATTTTCTTCAACGTAAAGAACAAATATCCGAGTAGACAAAAAGGTGCTAAGCTGTGGCAAAAGTTGAGTTATACAGTTATAAAGGGAAAAGAACTTTCAATATTTTTACTTCCTAGAAATGGAGCGCTTGACATTCTTGAATCAAAAAGTAGGTATTAACTACTTCAGAAATTTCTATGAGGAAAGACGTAGTGTTGCGAAAAACCTATTTCAAGATGATTCCTTAAGGAATTTCTTGCGAAATGGGACAAAGAATAAAATCCCATAAAGGGCTTTAGGGGAAGGGAGCGGGGGAAGAAAGAGTATGAATGAAAAGAATTTCGAGGATAAAAATTGATGATGCGGAGGAATGGTTAAGGAGACCTTTTTCAACACCAACCCTTCTGTCCAGCGAATGTCACTACAACTGTGCGGGGGAAAAAAGAGTCGATAGGTAAAAGGGGAAAAAAGGAAACTACTTTTGCGTGTGTGACAAAACGATTGAATTCTACCATGTATTCATCCAATGTTGAAAGCATTCAAACGCAATATTTTTTATGAAAACAAATTAGACGGGTGTTTCAGTGGTATTAGTCTGTATAATTTTTTTTAAATTACTAATATTTTAGCGATATTAAAATTGTACTATGTTGAAGATATATATTTAAATTTATTGTGTAGCAGAAAGCTTTACAGTAATCCATTAGTATAAGACATTTGTAATTTATTTGAATAAACAGTACATTTTAATTGGTAAATTTTAATTTATTCATCATCTTGTTTAATTAGTTTCTGAAATATCCAGAAAAAAAGCTAAAATGGCTAATTAAAATTCCTGGTTTCTTTAAATAATCTGTATAATGTTGCTGGGAAAATAACTTTTTCAGATTTGGATCCGATATTACAAAAACATTTCTGATGCAAAGTTAGTTTTAAGTATTAGCTGTGTGTGGCATCAAAAATTCTGAATTGGAAAATTATTTCTAATTCATATTATATTAAATAAAATTTCCTATCTTCAAATTCAATTCTTATGTAATTAATTTATAATGTAATTAAACTGATGTAAAAAAAAAACTTTTAAATTTTTTCCTCATGAATAACAGATGAAAATAATTTAATTTATTTATAGAGATTATACTATTTCTTCTACTTTAAATAGAATATTATTGTTTAATAACCCATAGAAGAAAGAAAATAATCCCTATTATAATTTAAATGAAATTTAACCCTTAACTACAAATTGTAGAAATAAATGTGATATCTCTAAGAATAAAATATATTTTTGTATTTTTATGGTAATTTCTCAGATGGCCAGTTACCGAAATATATCAGATGATGTAAAGAAATTGCAATAGATCTAAATACTCTTTACTGCGTAGTAACTATGTTATCCAGTTAGCTCATTTAAATGTCTAACAATTTGTCTACTGATGATTTTAGAAATAGCTACCTGTTTTACTTTATTTTTAAAACTCTATTATTAATTGGCATTTTCAATAGAAACAAAAAAGATTAATGAGAAGCATAAAAATATTTAAGAAAAATTCAAGACTTATCTATCCGATCATTCTAAGAAGTATATTATCCACAATTATAAGGTTCTATTTTTGCTTGATGTATGAAATTATGAAAGAAAGACTAAATGTACTCTTTTTTTGAGATCATAATCATAATCATATTTGAATTTGCTACATATATTGACAAGTTTCCTAAATTTTATGATTCTTTTTTAGAAGATTATAATCAATAGATTAATAAACTCCAAACTATACTTACAATTATTTATTAGAGCTCAAAAGGGAAATTATTTTTGTTAGTTGGTATCTGTTTGTGCGACATCAATTCGGGTCTTATTTGAGATAAATCTAACATTAACAACTGAGTTGCTGTGATGCGTCTTTTGCTATGACGAATTTCCTGTGCAGTACGAGAAGAGAGGATGGCAACCCATTTGTAAGCGGAATGGTTAAAATATCGTAATCCATAAGAAATAAGTACTTCTTATGTGCTTGTATTATAAATTTCATAAGAAACAACAAGTTCAACAATAAGAGAAAAGGCAAGAAAATAAATTTACTCATACCTGAAGAAGACAAAGAACACTAAGTGTACAAAAAACTAATGAAAATTATAGATTTAAATCTCCTAGGCAAGAAAGGTATGAATGAGCACATTATTGAAAACTATTTTACATTAAATACGCGTATATTACATTAGCATAAATCAAATAGTCAACAGCCACATTTCTTACACTAGTCTTACTTCAAGTACACACACATATATATATATATATATATATATGAGTAGAGTGAAATTAATAAATTAAAGTTGTTTCTATTTCGTCATACAAAGTGTGACAGTTAAATAACCGGACTAGTTTTAAGAATTAGCTTTATTGAAAACATTAAACAAATACCTTTTATTTCTTTTCATCATACCTTCCTTATGAATACATCGATGCATACAAGTACGATGCATGCCCCCTATCAATACATCGATGCATACAAGTTTTCCACTGTTCAAAACAGAACTGCAGGTCATTAGGTGACACCTTCTTCAGTAAACCTACCTTTTTCACCTTCATCTCTTCTACAGATTGAAAATGTGTTCCCTTTAATACACTTTTCACTTTTGGAAATTGGTAAAAGTCGAAAGGGGTGAGATTTGGTGAGTAAGGTGGAGGCTCGTGCCCAGTAATGCGTTTGTTCGCCAATAACTGTTTCACAAAGAGAGCATTGTACGCCGGGGCGTAGTCTGGGTGCTTGATTTTTTGGTACCAGTTTTGCGCAAACTTTCGTCAAATACAAATTCTAGGTCAATTTTTTTCTTATTGTCGTTTTGACTATGTTTGTAATATATAACATCATCCGAACTCTCAAATGTCGGTCTTGATACAGGATTTCATTAATTTTAATAATGCTGTCATCAGTTCTTGATGTCGCTGATCGAGCAGAACGTTCATTATCTTCTACAACCACCCGAACTCCCGAAAATCATCTGTGCCTTTAAAAAATTTGACTACATGATATGCAATTATTTACAAACATCTTCTTTAACAATTTAAAACATTCATTTGGAGTTTTTTTTAATTTTTTGAGGAATTAAAATTTATGCACTTGTCGATTTTTAATCTTATCCTGATTGCGGCACTACGACACAACAACGTCTTATTCAAAGGGGGTAAAAAATAAACTGAACTATATATAAAAGGACGGAATAACGTGCCATATGCACCGGAAGCATTATGGTAAACTATATTCTATTCCCTTTCCTCCACACCAAGCCTAACGCCTAGGGTATGCGCAGTCTGATTATTTAATTGTCACATCTCGTACACATCTCCATAAAATACAAAAAAGTACTTATTTTATACTCATTGTTTTGTGAATCTGAATGAAAATCGCTTAGTATCCTTTAATGGTAATGCTTTTCTTGCTTTTGTTACTCGTAATGTTTTCATATATCTTCTATAACATTTCTTCTTCAATGGAAATTATAAGACACTCTAAAATTCTATGTAAAATTCCTGACCGAAAAAATAAATGTACTCGTAGACATCAAAATGGACATTTTTTCATAATTTGTTATTGAAACTGTATTTTGAAGATGGGAAGGTGGGTGTTGTTGATTGGAATAAACAAAATTTCTGGGATTTACTTTTGGTCTAGGTATTATAGTATTAAAAGAAGTGACCACAAGGAAGATGGATCTTCCGTCCTTTTTACTTTTCAAGAGGCAAAATATTAAATACATGTCGTTTCTTTAAGATTAATCACTAATTTACTTCAATCCTTGAAATAACAGATTAAGATTTTTCTCAAAGAATTAAGTAACATATGACAAATATATATATTAAAACAAAAACAAAAAGTTTTAACTTCATTGCAGTATTGGTTATTGAAGTAATTAAGAAATATTTCAATTTGTGTTCCGGTGTTTAAAGTAAAAGATGGAACTATTTGAGCAATGTATGATGTTATACTGAAACAATGTACTATGGATATCTTGTCTCTTACATACATGGGGAAAATGATAGAATCATATACATATTTACACTTGATTTTCCTTTTATAGGCCGAGACATAACTAGATACAAACAGTCAATTTGCTCCAAGTCAATAATATTAAGTGTCATAGCAAAGAGTGCTTTAGAATTAAATTCGGATTTTATTTATAATGATTATATTCATACATTATGATCTGTACTAAAGTGTAATAATGAGTAAATAAATTATCATTCGTGGTTAACTAAAGATAAAAATAATAAAAAAATTCTTATAACAATGATTTTAATAATCATTTGAGTAATAGTTATTTGCGTCACACTTAGAAGCAACACGATCGCTATTGTTGACAGATCTCGTCATTTTGAGTCTCAGTGAAGTGACAAGGACGCCACCTGACCTGGCATCTCAATCAATTAATTCCCACACTTCACAAATTAGAACATTTTTAGCCTTTGCAGGTTTAACTTGCATGAACCATGCCATGCGACTATAAGAGCTCGTGACCATGATCACAAAGACACTATGGTCACAATTTTAATAATTACTTTTGCATATATTTCTGTGAAGTATTAATTTATTTGTGGTTTAACAAAATTTGATGACATTAGTTGATGTGTAGTCCTTATTATTATTGTTAGGTGCATGAAATTCATTTCAAATACGTAGAAGAATAATGACACACGCACCGAGGAGTTTTATACCAGTCTTTTTCGAAAAAATTTCTATTTCTAGTAAAACCATAATTGATCTATTATGCAAAATATAAGATTATGATTATAAAATAACTTTTACTGCTATAATAAAATATTTTTACATGTTAAATTCAAAACCTTCTAATAAAAACTTATTATTCGTTTGATACGTGTAATACTTTAGCATTGATATAAAATTAGTCTACTGAAACAAAATTGATTTGATTTTCGAATATAAATGACTAATAAATCAATATTTTTAAACAGTTTCTTAATTATCTGTATAATTTTAAGATACACCTTACAAAAATTATCAATTTATAAATAGAAATAGAGAAATATTTTACTTTTTGGTTTTAGAATTATTAGGTTTTTCAATATTAAGAGAAATGTTTCATTTTCTTTCCTTATAAAAATATAAGACAATAAATGTGAATTTTTTTGTGATTGAATGATTAAAGAAAGTTGACATGAATTTAAAACCATAACTATTTATACGTAATAGGCATTTAATTATCTTGTATTAAATAATATACAGAAGATATAATACACACAATGTTTATGGTAATTTGCATAAAAACAACTTTATTTCTGACACACTGAAAAGAGTAACTCTGGATTTGAATTTTATTTATTATAATGCAAATCTTTTAAAGTTGCTTATAAGATATATCCCCAGACATGGTACATTAAATGTTTTGGATGTTGCGCAGTAATTTTTGTAATATATGAATTGTACATGTATCTGATTTACATGTTTAAATAATAAGAATTATTATTTAAACATGTAAATCAGATACATGTACAATACATAAAGGAAGAAAATGTTAAAATTTAAAATAATACATAAAAGAAGAAAGTGTTAAAATTAAAAAAAAATAAAAGTTTTTCTTAACTTTCTTTTTCGTAACCCGTCTTATATTTCTCAAATTATTTGCATGTAAGCTTTTATATATTTTTGATTATCCTTTATTTATATGCGAGTCAATACCGCACCTCACCTACAAAACTATTAACTACTTTAAATGTACATTAAAATAATAATTTGAGTGTTTCTAAAGATAATTAAGTTTTTCGTTATAAATTTCGTAAATGTGATACCTGTTTTATTATTCACTACTTCAAATATTATTGTTTAGTTTGAAACTGTGCACAAAATTACTTTGTCTAGATAGTATAAAACTGATTAAGAGATGTTTCACATTTATAACATCTTTTTATAATATTATTTATTATACTAATAAAAATAATAAATAACATTAATAAAAGTTCTTAAAGACATAAGCTCTTTCTTAAAGTACATCATCTCTTTCTTGAAGTACATAATTGTCTATTACTACATATAAATTATAATTTACGTCATTGCAGAAGTACCATCTTATGAAACATCAAGCTTCTATTTTTCTGTTATACTGAGGTGTAATGTTTCGCGGAAAATTAAATATTTACACACTTTACGCATTTGCGGATAATTTAACGCCCCCAGACTATTATCGTTCCATTCAAAAGAAAAGACACGAAGATTAGATTTTATTCTGAGGATGAAAAGAATATTCAAATTTTTTTGCTACGCATCTCATCTGACATGTCAGGAAATGGCTCGTAAAGTGATCTAGGCGCTAAAATTTGTGGACATCACCAACGGAAAAATGTGTTCAGTTTATGTATGAAGTAATATATAGGCAATCTCATTCAATAAAAGAATTTTGTCTGCTTCTCATATGAAGAGCAGAAAATTTATTTAATTTGCTGTCAAAAATGTTTTTTCTTTGAAATGTAGTTACTAGTGTAAGGAAAATAACCAGGTGTAAAAAATAAAAGCGTATATGATAGTAAAACTTCAAAATAAATGACTCGCAACTTTTTCCAGCGTCATTCAGTTTTATAACCCTGCATCATACATTTTGTTAAAGGTCCTTTTTAAGATGTAATATTCAGAGTTTTGTGCATGTGAACATCAATTAAATGGGTAAGGATGTTTTCAATTTATTTGAAAGATATTTAAATTTTAATGTATCACATTTCTGAAGTGATAAATGCAAGTAATATGAAGTGCATTACATTTTCATGTACTTGAATATTTTTTTAAAAAAAATTATATTCGGAATATTGCTTTCTCAAATATGGATAAAGTAATTAACATTATTATTCAAATTTTGAGAGAGACAGAGAGAACCAATAATAATAAATACGAAAGAGAAAAAGAGATAAATAAGTAATTAAAATAGTACGGGATAAAATATTTTCTTAAGAAACTTAAAATGTGCATCAAAAATGGATTAATAAGCACGTATAAGAAATTTGAAATTATTGCATGTTTTCCATTATAAGAAAGTATACTGCTGATTAAAAGCTAAGCATCTTTCCCGAAATGGGAAAAATAGGAGTAAATATTGGTGAATTAGTTTGAATTAACTTGTGGAGAACGATCTGTTGAAGGTGAAACATTACCTTTATGCAAAACATTTCAATCGATGTCTTCATTCGTAAAAGATTGTAAGCGTCAGAACAAATATATGCCAGCTCGTTAGGCATAGACAGTTCCGATAGGTTTCGCGCAATTTATGTGCATAG
>BMAW01068415.1:359586-374955 GCA_019974015.1 Nephila pilipes
ATGCCTTGTATATTAACTAATAAATGTTATAAATTTTGAAGGATTGATTTTTTTTTATTAACGTTGCACGCAGAAACAACACGAGGGTCTTCAGTGACAGGCCTTGTAAAGTTGAACTTCTAGTTCAAGCGATGAGAACGGCCTGGAACTGCCCCCTTCTAACTTCCACATCACGAAATGGGAAGTCTTGGAGCCAACATATATTTGATGTGCTTTAGCCTAGCTACACAATGGGTGTTTAATTTATCAGATATCTAGCCTAATATTTTAAGGAAATAACTTTGGTCAACCTACTCCCCCATTGTGGCTATATAAATGTTATACAAATAAGTATATAACACTCATCTGGAATAGATTGCTTTCCTTTTAGTGTTGAATTATTTAATAATAACCATTTCCTTACCAGCTATTTGCTGATGAATATTTATAAATGTTTTATTATTTTTATTATTAAGGAATCAATATCCATACATTTGAATTTTTAATTATTTGCAGGAAAAGGAAATATTTCATTCAATAAATATTCTTACATGTATTTCAAACGTGTTCCACTTTATCTGACTGAAAAGAGTAAATTGATTACCATATTCTTCAAATCAATGACTTATCGTGAACAAGAAAATGATATGTTTCACATTTTGTGAAATTCAAACCATGACTCTCTTCATTTCATTTTTGGTGGAAAAAAGACGTTTTCTCCTAAATGTTTCTTAGCGAAACCTTTTGTGTTTTCCAAAAACACGAAAATTCCTACTATTATGGAAAAAAGTCAATACGGTAAAGATTTTGAGTCCTGATCCTCTTCTGATAATTAATACGTAAGACAGAAGAGTTATTATAAGGCATAGAAAATCTATTTTGATAACACAAATAGTATAAAATTTTATTTCCTCATAAAGATATTCAACACTTCAGGCTAATTTGGTAATGATTATTCATTTTCATAATTTTTTAAACATTTATAGATGAACACGTACTTACAATTTTTTTTGTTATCAAAACATGCCATACCTTGGTTTGGGAAGTTAACAATTTATTTTAGATGAAGCCATGAAAAGTCAAAATAGTGTAGATTTATATGGAAAAATGTTGACTATTTTGTCTTTTCATGTTATAAAAGGAGAACTTAATAATTAATGATAATTACTTGAGATGCTGGTATGAAAAAGTTATTCGTTCAAGATTTAATGAGACTATTTTTGGAGAGAAATATATATATATATAAAATACTTTTACGTTCCTTAAAATATCATAGCCGAGTGAATATTGATGTACAAATAACAAATGTTTCAGTCTTTTTATGGATAATGAAATATTTTTTGCTTATGATCGCTTTTTTTGAATTTTCAAGGTACATATTGTTTCGTAGAAGTAAAGGAACTTCACTTTCTGTTTTATACCTCCTTTAATAATGTTGAAATTAACAGTAAAGATAAATGAAACAGAATCGTACTTAAGTAGGTAAAAAATGTAAGATCGTCCTTTGCGTCCTATTTAAAATCTAAAAGCAATCCATAATATCTTTTTTCTTCTTTTTCAGAGCCTAACACATATTCTAAAGTTCATTTAAATAATCATTAAGAATAAGTTGATAACAATAATTTATCATTAATGAGTTGATAACAATACGTATAAAACTTGTAATGCACCTAAAAAAGAATAATAAAAGTAACATGAGTGCAGACTTAAGAACCTAATATTAAATAGACGAACTTCTAAGGTCATTTTTTTATCAACATTTATCATAGAAAAATATTTATACTGCATTTTCTGAGAAATAGAGCTTTTAATTTCAGGAAAAAATCAACAAAACACATGGAAAGTATCTCACTTGGTAAAAGACTGTCTCTTAATTAAATAAATTATATTTGACTTATTCTGATTTCATTGTTGTCAAAACTAAAGTGATGATAAAAAAATTTGGTTTACATTACCAATAGAAAATTTTGAGTATATTCATTTTAAATCAATAAGAAATATAAAGTCAAAAGTAAGAAAGAGAATAAACTGAGATTGCGAGATGTTTGATGATGACTATTTTCAAATATGGTTTGTTATGAATGTTCATGAACACGAATGATGAATCGAAATATTAATCATTTGCTTTAATTGCGCACGCTGAATATATTCAGAATATGGAATAATGGGGCATTTTATAACGATAATCCAGTAGTTTTGAAATTTCCTAAAGCTTAAATTGAAAATATTGAATTGAAACTTTTCAATCATTTTAAATATGTATTACCTTTAAATTTAGCAAACTATTTTAATTAAAGTATTCCCACTTATTTTGAGACAAAATTAATATGGATTAAAATCCCGCCAACATGAAATATTTCGAAATTCTTGAAATAGCAATTTTAAGTAAATAAAGTTTTTTTTTGTATTATTTATTGTCCGTCTTTAAGAGTTACATTAAATATTCTTATTATTCCATAAATGCATTAATTATATAAATGATTTTCAAAACACCTGTCCCTGCCTATTCAAAGAGAAGTACAAAAAAGTACAAATTCGAAACTGTTAGAGCTGATTGTCCTCCTGTTCTGTTTTGGGCCTCCGTGGCTCCTTCCTTTTAATGTTCAAGTTGGTTGTGTTTCCCCCCTATTGCTAGCATTGTTTAATTTCTGAGTATCGAGATGTTTGCTGATGTAACTTCTTTCAATCTTATGGTATGATCTCTTTCATTCTTTGACATATGCTTATAATTAGAGCCAAACCGTTACAGAAGTATTGTCGCAATAGAGATAAAAGACATTTTAAACATCAGATCTAGGAATACTCCTTATGTTCCTACTGGATGTTCAGTTCCGATGTGTTAATAATTTGCAATGACAGTCAAAACATTAGAGTGTACCTATTTTCATTACAATATATATATACATACATATATATATGAAACGTAACAATTCGATGCATTAAGGAACTATCTGAAAATAAAATTGTCCAGTATATTGGAATTGTTTAATTTTATTAAAGTTCTCTCAATGGTCGAAAAGTGAACAAGGAGCGTTATTCGTGTTTCACAGGATTATATATTTTACTTAATTTCAATGTTTCCCATGTTTAAAAATGTTAGTATAAAATACGTATGCGTAAATAAAAATGTGGCTAGAAGATAATAATACCTTGTGCATGATAACGTAAATGCAAATTGCCACTCTGTGTCTTTCATAGTGAAGTTAAAGTACTTCCAAATTCAACCCATTCAATGGAACCTCGTGTAGTTCTTATTCATTTCAATTAAGGAAACTAAATCTACAGAGTTTGAGAGTTGAGACTACATTTGAGAGTTGATCTACCATTTTGAGTCACCGGATAAGGTTAAAGCAGTATTGCTTGAAGACTCACGGATGGTTACAAAATATGGCTTTTAGTATTACATTCAGAGATTATACAAATGGTGGCAAAAGTGTAGCTTCCGCCAAACAAATTATTTTGAAGATGGCTGTGGGACAGCGCCTTAAAACATTTAAGAAAAAGAATTTTCCGTGGAGTCCCCGAACTTTTGTACCCTAAATCCCCCCCCCCCCATATATATATACATAAGTCAGAAGAGTAGGAAAAAAATATCAAAAAGATTGAAAAGATATTAAAAAAGACCCCTTAAAAATGTTTGGAATATTCAAAAACGGGGAAATTAATACATTTAATTTTGTAACATGCTTTAGACAGCTATGTTGGGTTATTTTAGAATTATAGGCTTAGTTGTCCCCATCAATAAAATATAAAAAAAATAATTATTTCAAAGATTGAAAAAAAAGTTAAGAATTCAAATCCAAAGGAAAAAAATTAAAAAGAAAAACCACAAAAAACCAAGAAAAAATCTTTAAAAAAAATGAATAGCAAATATGAAAAACTAAAACATTTAAGGGACAATTCAAGATTTTCGAAATATAACACTTCACGTGTATTAACATTACAAACTGTAACACTGAGAAATGCAAATAAATATAAAAAAAAAGAAACAAAAGATTCCTAAAAGATAATTACTCACATTATTTACTATTTAATTATATCGTTTCAAGTTATAAAACTACTTGAAAGAAAACATTGAAATAAGTTAAGAATATGCTGTTCAGCTCTACCGTAATCGCATAACGAAAAAGAATGTTTGATTTGTTCTGCGAGGTTTCATTTAAGGCAGTATATAAATGACAATGAGAAAAGCAGAGCAAGTTTTCAATTTCTTATTTACCGTTGATTAAGTCTTATGACAACTGTTAACAATTTTCTTTTTTGTTCAGCTGAAAACAGTACACGGCGTTATTACAACATTTATCTTTAGCATTAAGAACTATTTGAATGAAACCTACATTTTTCTAGAAAAATATTACCTCTCTTTTGCTGAAGATGCAAGGTTCAAATATTTTCCTTTTTTTCCTTCCTCGCGGAAATATTTCACATCGACTTTTCTCCTTTTTTATTTTGTTTGTTTTGAAGCTGATATTGGTTAAAAGATATATTTTGTAGAATGAAGAAAGATAAAGAGAGGAAGTTTTTCACTTGAATCTTTTTGCTGGATGAACTTAAAGCCAGTACTTTTCCTTTACTACCTTGACGATTTTGACTATTCTCATTTCTTTCAATCATAGATCCTTATAAAAAGACGGATACCTAAGGAATATTGTTCATTTTTTTGCAAACGTTTGCTTTATCTATACTAAAACAAATATGATTTAATTTTGTCAATGTGCCATTTTATGGAACGAGATTTTTCTGTTATTGTTCAAACGAAAAATATTTTTGGCGGAACACTTTCTTAAATACTGTTATTCATACTGAGGTGTTATCTTTTTTGTTTGTTATATTTGTGTCCCATAATTAACTTGAGATTACCAAAATATTACTTGATAAAATTTTATTTTTAGAGGGAAAAAAATTAATTCTTCTTTAATGCATTTGAAATAAAACGAACAATGAAATAAAAATAATATGATTAAGATTTTTAATGTATTACATATCACATGTATAAATCATAAGTATAAGAGGATAGAACGTATTATATACAAATATTAAATTTATTGAGTTATTATTATTTATCAGTTTTAAGTTGTAATCTAATGTTACTATAAAAAAATTTAAAAATAGAATATGACGTATTGCTCAAAATTTTATTTCATGTGTTAATAAGAGGTGCGTATGCTTTTTGAGTTTCAAAATGAATAAATAATGGTCAAATCCTTTATATATTTATTTGATAGTTTATTTTTGAATTTCTACGCTTCAGTAATCTCATACATGATGGTTAAAATTCATTTGACATTACTGAATGACCAGTAGTTCCTGCTATACTGGACGGATCCGATTGAAACTTCAAATATGTGTTACGTAAGTCATGGGGTAAGGGATTAGCTATGAAACTAAATATTAAGAACTTTAGGTTAAAGTTGGTACTGTAGCGAAGTAAATGGGATGACACTGCAGCAAATTTTTTAAAAAATTAAATTTTGTTTGTTACATTTATGTATGCTGGATGTGCAAACCTAATCCATCAGCAACATGTTGAATTTGTACTAGCGTGTAGTGAAATTCCGTAAGCCAAATTTCTGAAAGAATAAGGAAAATATTCTAGACAATGTTGGTTTTGATTGTCCGCTTCATTATTAACATGTCCTTGATACACGAGATCTTTGAAAAATCTCATCGCCAGAAGTCACAAAGATTCTGGTCCAAAGATCTGGATAGCCAGTCTGTCCATCGAGGACTTTTGTTCTACGTGAGATGACATGTTAATCTAGGAAGTTCACTCTAATCAGAGTTTTGAACACTTTGACGTATGAGAGGTTGCTCCATTTTGCATTAAAACAGTGGAACCCAAACAGCCATATTATCTAAACACTGGAATAACCTGTTCTTCTAGATGTTTAATGTTCTCTTAAGTTGTGACTATACACCTATCAAAACCATTAGTGTAACCTCTGCGAAGGAACAGAGGCTCAGAATAAAATTTACAGTTAATCCATAACATGTTATTACAGATGTAAAGGCTGTTTTTGCTTATTGATTAGTTGTACCATATGCGTATCAGTTCTGTTTGTTTGCTGCATCTTCTAAGAGAAAATGAGCCTCGCATGAACATAAGAATTGCAATGGTCATTGCACATCCGTTTTCATTCACTCCAGGAAACACGAAGCAAAATCGAGAAGCGTGAATTGAACCATCTGTGTCAATAATTGCATGACGTACAACTTATTAGGATGGAACATTAAAATTTTGCACAAAATCATTGACCAAGGGACATCTAATTCCAGTGCTACACCACGTCCACTGATGCACATTTGTAGCACTTAAGGATGCTGTTTTTGTTGAAACTTCTTCCACAACTACCAGTTAAGTATTCTACTGTCCTCTTTCTTATGCGACACATTAAGAAACCGTTTTTATCAAAATTTCGATTGATGTTTACGCGGACATGTATCCTTTCCTTCTCTTATTCAATCATCGAAAGGCACGGGATGCAACTTTAGCACTGCTGTCATTCTGTTAAAACTGTTTTGCAACTAATGCACATTCTATCTCCTCAACGGGTCAATACTGATGATGAATGCTTCTTTCTGTGGAAACTATCAGTATTATAGGATAAATACTGTTTTTGCCCATTTTTGAAATTAGGTTTCTTCGCTCGTCGCCATGTTTTGGCTAAATTTTCATCTATTAATTTATTTTAGCTTGATCCCTCAACCTAATGTTCAAAAATAACACATATTTGAAGTTCCGTTTGGGTCTATTCAGCATAATTGAAGTAACATATCTGAGCTTCATCAGTTTAATCTTAGCAATTCATATTACTTCAATGGATCATATTCTGCAATTTGCATGTGTATAAATACTATGAAGGATTTGAGCATAGCTGCTTATACATTGTTTATAGAAATACTATGTTCGTATTAATTTAACACATATTTTTGCTTATATTTATATAATTGAATAATATTTTATTATAAAATTATTGACTGATATTACGTTATATTTTAAAATGTATACCAAATACTTTAAGAAGAAATAGATATATTTGGAATTCGTATTTTCTAAACATTATGCCCTAGTCCACAAAATATTAATAAGTATGATAAAATGAAATGCTCATGATAATTTTAATAATTAAAAATTTTAGATTTAAATCAACAAAGTCAAACTTTGAGCAAAAATGTAACGATAACCTGTTTTCACATCAGACAAATGTTTTAGAATTCACTGTTATACAAATTCTTACTCATAATTTTGATTTCAACATAACGATTAAATTTACGAATACATCTATTTAAGGTGTAACAGCACACTTGCCATTATTTTCATTCTTACCCTAAATGAGTTTCATCTACCCATTTCCGTAATTTATTTCAAGATAGCTTCCATGTATTTTAAATATAGCATGTTATCTTTTAAGTGTTTCTGAAATAAATAAATTTCTTTAGCTTATTAGCCTTTCAGGTTTGCAAAAGTGCTTTTTGCTTAGCAAATCTAAAAATGACAAATTACCTAACAGGCCCATGTATGTAAGTCATGTATATAAAAATACATGTGGAAATAAATTTAGTGCTTATGGGTGGTCTGCATTTAAAAGAATGCTCCACAGATGTCTGATGATAGCAAAATATTTTCCTCATATTCAATTTATTTTATTTTTATCTGGATATATTTCAAAAGCCGAAAAAAGATAATCTTCTATTCAACTATGCACTCTAAAGCCAAAATTTTAAATAAGGAAGAAAAAAAGCCATATTTAAGTTCAAATTATAGTGAAATTTAAGATGAATTAGATACTAGTAATAAATTAGCTGCAGCATAATACAAAGGTGAAATGGGAGAGTATCTGAATTTTTTTTCACTTGGAAGGAATGTAATAAGTAGTGTTGTATTTATGCATGTAAATCCTTCTCATAATCAAAACAATTCATATGAAAGATGCCTTTTTCTAAAGGATTTGAAAAAAAAAACTGATTAAAACATAGAAATATTAGGACTAATAAATAATCCAATAAGAATAAAGCAGAAATTTGATAATGGAAAAGGTTAAACTCTGAAAATATCAGAACATGAAGTTGAAAAGAAAACTTCCAAAGAAGTATATCAACAAGCGCAACTGAAATGATTTTATAGTTAAAGACAAGTTACGTCTAGATTTAAAATGAAAAGTTATGAAAATAGAAGGATTGCCTTAAATGCACATCTAAGAAATATTTAGGCTTTCTTTCTTTGTTAAAACACAACATATTCCTAATTCTAGCTTTTTGAGCCATTAATTTTAAAAATCTAAATACAATAATTTTTTGAAAAAGACGACTGTACAATTCTATTGCAGCTCATATTTATAATAAGAACATTGATTAATGATATCAAAATATATACAATATCGAATTATTTTAAATATCTATAAAAACACTCGAGTTTTGTTAAAAATATTATTAGAAAAATCACGATAAGTGTTATCTTACATATTTTAAGGTCTGTAGCACCAGTTCTATAACTTCAAAAAATAATTTAAGTTCAATTCTAATTTTACCGGATCAATCAAAATGCCTAGATTTAACATTTCTTTAAAAATAATCTAATTTATGATCCAGTTTGATGGCGTATAACAAAATGCATTAATTATTATATTTATCAATTTATTTTTCTCTCACTCGTTTTTTCTTTCGAAATATCTGAGCTGCATACTTAGATCTATCAAGACCAGTCATTTTTACTAGCTGGAAAATTTGGAAATATCTAAATACATTTTGGAGTTTATGTTAATGTTTGAAGCAAATATGATAGCGAATTTGTAGAAATATATCAATTTAAAACTAGGCAGATATAAGTAGTTTGTGACCTTTTCACAGTTTTACGAATATATAGCAGGTAAATTGTGACAGATTGTCTTAAATCTTAAAAATATACCTATATAATCAGTCACAAGGCATTAGAATAATTACTATTGTTAAATTACAAGGAAGTATTACAGGTATGTTATTTGAAATAATATTTGTACAAAATAACAATAATTTAGAAAAGCATAAAAATAATTTTATCTACCTTTATTCTGTTGATTCACCTTAATTTATTCCATAGCAAAGTACTGATATTTTTGGAATGCTCATAACCATGCAATTGAGAAAAGAAAGTCAAAGAAAATTAGCTTACCCTGAAAGGTAGTAATATAAATGAGATATATTCTGATCGAGAATCAGTTGAAAGTGTCAAACGTTTGTCATACAAATAATTGAAGGGAACTGCAAAAAAAAAAAAAAAAAAAAAAAGAAGAAGAAACTGAAGATGATATTATTGGTGATAAAAAGAGTATTTTTACCTAAAAGGAGTTGGAGAATTTTTATTATTTCTTTCGTTACAATAAAGATTATAAATGGGAAAAAAACTTATTTTCAATATGAGTAATTTTTTTCAAAGCCAGTCATTTTGACTGGTTTTAGTCAAAATTGCTATACATAGAATCTCCTTGTATCAAAATTAAGTAAATTTTATTCATATTTGAAGAAAGATCTTAAATTCAATAATTTGTAATGTGGTTTATAATAAAAATACCATGTGTATTAAATCATTTATAATATTGTCCTTAAAAACTTTTAATTTATTATTTAAGCTAATACATTTCAATACATCTTATTATTCCTGAAAACCTATAACTTTTCCAAAGTAAACAGCGTATATAAAAACGCATTTGCATAAAATCAGTAAACATTGTTTTTTGTTTAATAGAATTTGCAATATTAAGATCTTATCTAAGATCAGTTAGCTGTAACGCGTTTGTATAATCCATGTTTTGTAGTAAGCCTTTCTGAATATATTACTGTATCGTCTTTTTCAATGTCTAGCCATTTATGATTAAACAATTTATAAAAGACCTCATTTATGAACACATCAGCTAATTAAGTATATACTGCTAACCAATAAGAATTAAGGAATACAAAACAAAATATTAACTGACAAGCTTCTGACTTAACTGCTTTCTCGGTTCATTTTGAATAATCGCATCACTAGCACGATTCCCTGACCTTGCTTTCGTTAGTTTTAATTCATTTAAGAATTTACAACTAGATTTATAACCATATTAATGCATACAAGGCAATGTTTTGCTGATTTCGTCTACATGGTGTAATTTGAATTTTTGTATTCAAGGACGATACGAATCAAATTATTAAATTTATAAGTAATGACTTTAAATTAAAATTCGTAATATGCTTTGTTCATTTACATATATTGGATAAAATGGAAATTCGTTGCATGTAAGCATGTATGTATCAATACTATGAAATTATTACGTGTTACGAAAAAAATCAAAAAAAAAAAATAAAATAAAATAAAGAATAAGAAACTACAAAAAGAAATTCAAGATAGCTTTTTCAGCAGAAGATTTTTGTACTAAATAATTGTTGTATTATTTATTTCATACTTGATATTGATTATATCGAAGAAATTCTTTTAAGGAAGGCCGAGATATTTTATTAAAACATTAAGAAAAAACTACACATTATTTTACTTCATAATTACACTTATAGTACTAATGTTTGAATTCTACATAAAAATATATTAACAATTTTCATTTATTTGTGTATACTAGTAAAGAATAATAACAATATTTTGAATGTTCGAACAGAAATTATTCAATAAGAACATTGGAAAAACATTTAACATTTAGTGACATTCATATTCAATATAACCAAAATTATTATTGTGTTCGTCTGTGATGAGAAGAAAGTATTGATAATTTATACCAAAAAAGTATTTTATTTAATCCATTTTTATGCTTTTAAGCATTCAATCTGATAAGAAATGGTATTTAACGACAAGCTTTGCTAAAATGCTAAATTTTGCTTTTAAGTTATCTTTTTATTTGAATCAACTCTAAGTTAAAGCAAAATATTATTGTTTTCAATTTAATACAGAAAATTACTATATTGCAACCTAATTATTAAGTAAGCCTGATTTCATCGTTTCGTATATCAGAGCTATTTTCGTTATTTTCATACTCGAAAAGTTTTGGTATTTAAATTTCGCTATTACGGCATCCAAGAGTTATGGTCACGATTTCGTGACCGAAAAGGTCTCAATCAAATCGAAAGTTGATGTGTTGATTTCACTAAGGTCCCGCTGTATAGAAAGTGTTAAAATATGAACAATAGTATGGTGTGAAAGTAAAGAGAATGGAGGCCTAACTCAAGTGTCGTTCTCGTCTTTTGACCATAACTCACAATTTCGAAGTATGTCCCCCAAAGTCTTCAAGTTGCTTATAATATTACGTTAATGAAACACTCAATTATATTTGGCATCTTTATTTTGATATTTAATATTTTCAGGCTTAGGCTACCTTTTTCATTTAAATTGTACAAATCTTAAATTAATTTAAATAAATTTTAAATGTTAATGATAATGTAATGATGATCTCTTTCTTGAAAAGAAAACAAGCATTCTTATGCTTGTTATAATTAATAAAGTATTCTTATTCTTCATTCTAAATGGAATATTCCTACAGGAAACAATATCCTTGCAGTTGGAATGGAATCGAACCCCACCAGATGCTAAATAATTCTGTTGAACCGGACTAAAATATTTAACACTTTCAGTCATGAGTCAGGAAAGGGTCACAACATTCTTGAATTAAAAAGTAGGCACTAACTACGTTAGCATTTTATATAAGGAGATAAAAAAGGTGTAACTGAGGAATCCATTTGAAGGAGTTTCTTTTGGGATTTTTGATCGTAAAGGACAGAAAAAAAAAATCAGGAAACTGGTTTTTGGAGTGAAAGGAATCTTGAAGTAGATATGCTCAAAAACACAAAGAAGCCTTTCGTTCGTCACCAAACTTTCTTTCCTCTGTCATGCCACAATTATGAATGCAATTTATCAGAAAGAAGTGAATGAAGGGAAAAAAGAAAAAAACTGTGTTTTCAAGGTAAACTAGTACATTGATATCCAAATATATAATAGTACTTATGAAGAGAGCACTTAATCAAACGTACCTTCTTTCAGAGTTGAAAGAATTTAAATGCAATCTCTTAAGGTTCCAACATAGTAAAATACCATATTTTAAGGCATCAGGGTACCATGGTTGCTTTTAGACTGTTAACCTTTCGGAATGGCTTCTGAATAAAGTTGTAGGTGAAGTAGCAAAAGTAATGTAGACATGCATTTAATCTTGTTATTGAATGAGTTTTAAAGCACTTATTGCGAGTAAGTTAACGATTGATTTGTCGATCTAAAAATTGCTTTCTGCCGTTTTTTGAAAGGGCATTAGCGTTAGAAAGTTTCGTTTGACTTAAAAAACTTTTTTCTTAAAGTACTATGTAACTTTTTTGTTAGTAAAATTTAAATTATCTCGTTTGAATAATTTATAAAAAAGATTATATAAATGTTTGATCTCGGATGCTTTTAAATTTTAAAGAAATTTGCTTCTTAATTCGGATTAAAGAAATAAAATTTGTTATGCAATATTCAAGATAAAAATTGACATCCCCGAACAAAAAGTCAAAAAAAGTTTTCCTTGGCAAGTTATGGAAAAAGTATAGTCAAAATATATCATGATCAAGAGTACATTTTATAAATGCTTTTAAAAAACTCATATGGTGTAATGATTACTCTTATAATTCTAAGTAATATTTTTGAATGATATAATTTCAAATCACAAGAAATATGTTTTTTTCAACATTCAACATTTTGATCAAAAAAAAAAAAAAAAAAAAATTGAAATTTCAAGTGTTTTTTAAATTTTGTCAAAGTAATCTAAAAATAGATGTAAATAGAATGATATAGGCCTTTTGTTACTGAAGAGAACAATAACAGTAATTTTACAATTACAATAACAATGTAACACAGTTCAGTTAAGCTAAGTTAAAATTCCTTAATAATTCTCAAATGAGAGAACAGAAAACCTCATTAGGTATTGATATAAGGGTGAGTTAAGAACATGAAATAATTATAAACTGAAAGAAAAATTTAGATAATAAATAAATAAATGTGTGAAAAATCAATTTATGCAGATATTAGAAGTAAGAGTTACTTGATTGTATCGTATTGCTTTTGTGACTTTCTCATTATCGGCATCATGTTTTTTATACAAATTAAGCTCTCTAGTAGTTGATCATAGATTCAATTTCCATCAGGAATATTCCTAATACTGTGGATTTTGAAATTGAATAAATTCGTACTTCATAGAATAAGCCTATTTCAGAAACTTAATAAACGTAAATGTACCATAAGGGCTTCTCGTAGCAGCAAAAAATAAGACAGAATAGTATTCTAACGTAATAATACCTGTAAAAATAGCTCTGTATTTATAAAGTGTAATGAGACTTAAAAAAAAAACTACCACTCTCAACAAAAATAGCCTAGGACGTTTGTTAAGAGGAAAGGAAATCCGAACAAGAAATAATTGGAGTTCCATGTTCAAAACTATAGTAGGAAAGAAGTACATGACATTTAATTGTGTACTGTTTCTTTTTAATTCAAAGAATTTACATTTCTGAGAATAATATAAAAGCTTGATTTAGGAAAACAGTCTCAATTTGTATTGTTAGATAATGATTATAAATGTTTTAGTAGTATCGCATGGCTTTAAAGAACACTTCAACTTGTGAAGATGATAAATGTTAATTACTCAAAACAGATAATCCAACAAACTTTCGAATAAAATAATATGAAAGAAAATCGAGTAATAAAAGAACAAAGCGACTTAAAGGACAAATTGTCTACAGATTTACTGAATTTGATACATTGTAAAACATTTTAAATCACATCCTACAGCGATTACAATACAGCGATTCTGTTTAAAAAATAATGTCAGAAACAAAAACAATTAAACTAAAATAAAAATAAGCATTTACAGAAATTACTCCAGAATTACAATCATAAGCTTATAAAAAGATCTCGAACAAGAAATGAAACAAAAGAATTTCTTTATCATCGAAATGTTGCATATTCTTGCAATATATGTATTTAAGGTAACTGACATAAGATTTCAAAACGAAAAATAACGCGCGCGCGTCTTCTGATACATCCGGAAAAACAATTTGAATATTTGAAAACATTCTTCTTTACGTGAATTAAGAAACTGATTAAAATAATATCTCAAGCCGAGTATCATAAAGCGGAAGTTTTTGAGAGCAGAGAATTTGGCTTCAGCTTGAAACTATATCTCATCCAAATAAATTATTGCAGTACGGAGAGAGAGACAGCATGTAGGCAGAACTTATTGCCTTCGATCTGAAATGGCCCCTTTACAGAAGTTTCTCTCATTCCAAGAATTTCACTGCAGACATTAAACTCTTTTTTTTTCTTTCTGTTCCATGTCTCTTTTTTCATTTCTTTACTTTCTCCCAATTCATTAGAGGAATTGCGTTTCGCTTTGCCCTTGCCTTCTACATTAGGGTGATGACAAAACATTAAACTTAAACACGCGTGCAATGACCGATTTGGGAACAAGGGAAAATGAGTTGTTTTAACGACAGTTTAGGTTAAGATTTCGTGGTTAAATAGTTTTCAAAAAACACATTTTAAGTATGGAGTATGAAAGATTGTGAAATAAAGCAAATATAGTCAAATGAGGAATTTTGAGATAATATTACTTAAAAAGGCTGCCTCAAAAATGCAATTTTTTTTTAATAATTCATATGTCCATTTAATTAGTAATTAAATTATAGTAAAGACTTAATTATTGAACATTTATGTGTAAATAAGTTAAAATATTTCTTTCGTTATTTCTGTTACGTTTGAATTAATTTAACCTTATTAAAGTCCAAATAAAAATTCAATTATATGTCTGCTTTATTCAGATTAAATTTCTCTAAACATGTATAGCATCTATAAGCGTTGCGAGATATTTTATGCATAGTTTCAATTACAACTTAGAAAATTTTACCTTAGATATTTTTACCCTCTGTAAAAATTCGGCAATAAATATGACCACAAAGAACGTTTATATATATATGTTTGTATGGGCGGATGGTTGCTTAAGATGAAACATATAAATAAATAATTAAATATTCAAAAAACAACACATATCTATTCGTACAGAAAGTAGAATTGTAGAATTAAACATGATCGATAAGGCCTCGATTATCCTTTCTTTGCATTTTGCAGGGGGGAAATTGGTTCACTCCAAAATATAAATTATAATAGATAACACAAAAAGAAAGTAAGAGAAGAAGTAACCTCCCCACGAAAAACGATTATTTAAAGCAAATTTTCAAATAAAAATATAGAACTTAGAGATTTCTAAAATTTGCCTTAATCAAACTTGCGAAAAGATTGAAGTCTTTTTGAGCTAGATGTAAAATTCCAATTTTAATCAACAAAGCGTTTGTTATCTATCTATCTATCTATCTATCTATCTATCTATCTATCTATCTATCTATCTATCTATCTATCTATCT
>BMAW01068415.1:384955-422910 GCA_019974015.1 Nephila pilipes
ACTATTTGTATCTTGTTTATATACATAAACACAGGCACGCACACACACACACACATACACATATATATGTTTATGTATGTGCTTGAATTTTCTTTTTTTTAAAAAAAAATATAATGCATTTTATGGGAAAAAACGAATAAAAATGTAAATAAGGTGAAGTTATACATAATTTTTTAACAATAGTAGAAATAATCAACAAAATAGAAATAGTATTACAATAAATTCTCGAAAATCAATGGAGGATAAGAAAAATTGAAGTAAAAATTAATTTTTTACGTGTTTATGATTAAGATTTTATTTTAATTTATTTATTTTGAAATGTTGATTGATTAATTTAATGGCATATAAAGGGAGCAACAAAGAGTATTATCTCCTATTTAACTCAAATACAGACAATGAAAAAACTTTTCCAATTTATATAGATTAGAGCTCAAACGATGCAAAAAGTTCAAAACATGTAACCGTAATATTTCTCTTTTGTGAAAAATTTATTTGAAGGTCAGTAGGAAAATTTAAGTTGTATGAAATTTGAGAAAAGAGGAATAATGAGATAGGAATGAGTGATTTTTAGCATGTTATCTATTGTAAAAAATGTTTTGAATAAAACATGTAAATAAGATAAACTTAAAAAAAACCCTTCGCACAAAAGTACAAATAGTATCTTTATATATCGATCAGATAAAATGACACCAAAAGTACAACTTTATCTGTCTATCAGACCCTCTATTGTTCCTATGGTGTTCTTGCTTTTGTTTTTAAGTTCTGGGATTTTGTTCTTAGAATACATATCAATGTTGTGAGGAAGTTAGTTGTGGCATATGAATTATTTATTGTTAAAATTGGCGCTGACTGATGATATTTTATTGCTGTTGAAAATGAAGTAAGTTTTTTTTTATTTTTAATTAATTTTGGAAGTTTAGTATAACTTGGGTATTTTTGATGTGAGGACATATGTCCATATTCTGGAAAATTGGTACAAAAGAGGTTTTCCTTTCTTGAAAGTTAGATCTTCTATAATTGGAATTTAGATCTTCTCTTTCCATTCTTGAAAGTTAGATCTTCTCTTTCCATTTTTGGAAGTTAGATCTTCTCTTTCCATTCTTGAAAAGTACGAAAATAATATTCTTGCATTTGACAGGTTGATCACGAAAATTACTATGGTTTGCCTAGGTTCTCTGTTGGTGAATTAAATTACTTTTGTGAGGGAAAATCCCTGAACTTCTTATTATTTCCGAATGTCTTTAATGGGAATTCTGCAGGGAAGCTTAATTATTGCTTTCATTGGGCTTTCATTCATCGGTTTGATGGTGTAAAATTCATTTATTTTTCTCTGTTAGTTCATTTATGGCCTTTCTGTATTGCAGATCATCATTGGAGTAAAGTTTTAAAAAATCTCTAGAAAGACAAATACGGAAATTTGGGTATGTGGATATTAAATCTTTAAGTTGGATATAACTCTTTGACGTTATTGGAGGAAGAGTTGATGATTATTAAAGGAATTGTTTTAGGCTTCGGAGGAGGTAAGATTTTATGATTATTGAGATCATGTTGTTATGATGTAGCGTTTTTATCTAATGTCTGAAATTTATATTTCGTTTCTAACACATGCAAGCTAAGTTTTAGAATTTTTTCGTTTTACCTCATTCTTGATTTAATGAATTCATTTTTATCAGTTTTATTTCATGACTTATTTTACCGTAGTGATATTAATACAAAATAGTGTCAGATCTTAGATAAAAAAAACCAGGTATTTTACAGGAGGAGGGTACGAAAGCATCCTTTTCGATATTTGCGAGAATTTTGTTTGTTTAGAATAGTTTCAATTTATTTATGAGTTATTTTTATTCATCGATCTGTATCTTTAATGCAGTTCTTAATATATATTGAAAACTTCTGCCTTTTTCGGTAGTCTTAAAGTATTTAATCATTAATGCAAGAATATCTGTATCCACGTCCCCTATTAGATCCCAGTCAAATATTATTTATGATGTAATAATCTGCAGAAATATTATGATTTCCAAAGTAAATCTTTCATGAATTCGACTCTTAGCGACGTCAAACCACATACTTAACTTATTAATCTGCATGATATCAAAATATCTTTGAATTGTTTCGATATATTATTTTCGTGCAATAGAAGTGAGTCAGATAAGTTTTTCTACTCTTTTCAGTGCATCATTCTGTAAGGTAGCGAAAGAAATTTTTTTCACATATGTTTTGTCAAAATATTGTTGAAATTTTATTGAAATTTCCTTTTATTGTTATGAAATGTATTTTCAAATACATTTAAATTTACATATATAATTTGTAAACTAGAAATCAACAATTTTTTTTATCAATTAAATAAATTTTTCGACTACTAAAAATAGAAAGGAGTAGAAAGTTAATAATTAACTTTAATCATCTTACGTTGGTTTGAATGCATATTATTTAGTAAAAAACGAGAAAATACGTTCCTAAAATATTTAATGACGTTTTTATACCTTGTATTCATCAATAGTACATGGAGTAAATTAAAAAAATTATTCGTTCTTTGAAACAGGTGGTGTTACATAGTTTTTACGTAAAATCTAATATATAATATATATTATTCTCACTCTCTCTCTCTCTTGCTAAGACCCAAAGTGTAATCTAATTCCTTATTATTTGAAAGTTTGTGGCTGCTGTAGCCGAGTGGTTATGTTCATGAAGTCGCAGCCTGCTTTGCTCTCGTCAAGTCGAAAGTTCGAGTACTGATTTTAGTAAAGACTCCCCTGTTTACCAGGGTTGATACATGATACCCGAACATTTGTCTCGGGATAATATTATGAAATCCGTCGACAAAAGCCCTTGTGTTACTTATAAGTACGAGGTTAATAATCAACCCATTTTAGCAGAAACTTCTTAAAATTGACTTATAACTAAATGAAGAATTTCCATAGATGTGATGTCATTCTGTCCATAGATTTCTCAAACTGACATCAACTCATCTTATATTTTTGATAAATTGAAATAATCAATAAATTGAAATATCAAACAGATACTTCTCACGAAACGAAATAATACTTTTCCACTTAAATACCATTATCGATTATAATGTAAACTTTTGATTACACATTTGTTTTCTAACAGCAACAAAACTATTATTTTAATTTTTTTTGACTCACATGTAGAAATACAATCGAGAAATTTTTGATGAAAGTATTCTGGTTGACTTTAAATGATTCGGATTGCTAACTTTTAGCGAAATGAACAGAAAATATTGAATTGAATTTCTCATAATTTCTAACTTGTCAATACCTCAGAATTTATCGCTTTAAGAAATATAAAATATAAGTGTGAAATACGATGAAAAACTTCTTACATTTCAGATAGATATTTCATCTTATTCATTTTATTGTTGTTTGACAATCATAATAATTTTTTTTATATCTACACTTTTTTTTTTATTCAAAGCTGTTACTATATATTATTCTTAAATTTTAATGAAAGAAAATAGAGCGAAAGAACAAAGCTTACATGAGCAAAAAATTATGTTAATTTAAAATCTTTTTTAGAAGTGGTGCTATTGTCTTACAAACTCAAAGGAAATAAATTATTTTCATTGTTTGCAAGTATGTTCAATTTATCAACTAATTTTTCACACAAATATTTCAATTAATATTTAATATATTTAAGTATACTATCACACAATTTGTGATAGACTAAAACGTTATAATAGAATTAAAACAAGTGCTTAAATTTTAGCATTTATTTTATCAGGAAACATATTTCGATATTTTTTGTTAATTTCTTTCTCCTCTTAGTACAAATTTAATTATTATCAAATTTACATTTCTGTTTCTGTTAAAAATTTGTTTTTAAATCTGGTTTAGACCTAGAAGTATATTTATTCTTAGCTATTACTAAATTATTTTAAGAGCTTTTTAATGTTATAGTAATTGAAAGGAATGTCTATACCTACTTGTTACCTGTTATTATTGTGTTGACATTTTGATGAAGTTGATTTGGGTTTGAAATCATAAACGAAAGAGTGGCTCAATTGCACGTTTTTTTGTTTTTATCATTTCATTATCATGTGAATAAAAGGAACTTTAAAGTTTTTTTCTTCATTAAATTCTTTGAATTTTGAAAATTTCAAAGATAGGTGCCTGGTACATCTGAAGTATTCTGGATTTTAACATCTTAATGATTTTACTCATATTACTCTTAAAATAAATAAGTGAATATTGAAATTAAATGTTAAATTACTTTTTTCTGAAAAAAGTTTAGTTGACTTAAGCAAAGCTGAAATTTGTTCGCACGATAACATTAGTGAACATACACTGTAGTTTTATCAAACATAAAAATTCCTTATAAAAGTAAAATAATTCTATTAACTTCAAATTTTATATTTACTTTCTGTGAAATAAAAAAAGAATTCATACTGACAATTATTAAGGAGTACGGCCGAAAACTCTCTTAAAGTGTTTAATGAAGATAACTATTTTCGCTTAGAAATTTTTTCATTTTTTTTCAATCAATTTACCTTAAAACCTAAGTTTAATGACACCAGTATCGCAAAAAAAAAGTTTTTTTTGGCAAATGAAATAGAACAGAAAAGAAAAACACTTTACCACTCAGGTAATGAGATTTTTTTTTATAGTTTTTAGAGAGTAAGAATATTTTTCATGTTACTGTACTGTGAGAAATAAGAGCTCGCAAAGAAGAGCTGAACGTGCGATGAAAACCGAAATGGAAAATCCATTTAATTATAGAACCTTTTTTAATGGAACTGGGAGAGTAGCGATTTGAATGACGCTCAGTCGGTATTCAATCTCCGATTTGAAATATCACAAAAGTACAATGTTATCTTAATTTGTCCGAAAAGAATTTTTTTTGCTTTAAAATGCATCTCCACCTTAGGAATTGTGAATATGCATGAAATTAAAGGTCTGTTTGAATTTGTAGGGAGAGATTTTTAAGTCAAAGCTTTTGCTGTGTTAATAATAAAAGTAGAGTTAGGGAATGAATCGAAAATTTCAGTAAGAACATGGTATTATATGGGCTAAAACGATACTGTCGCAATGGTATTTGCACTTTTATGAGAGTAACAAATGTGAAGTAGTTAAAATGAGTAATGTATAATAAATTCGACAAAATTTAAAATTTGATGTGAGGCTTGGATATTAAAAGAATATTAATTCAAATGGAAAATTCATATTTAGTCTGTATTGAACACACCTAAGTTACTTTTAACTGAAACTGATACAGTTAAAATTTCCTTTTCCCACCGTTGAATGTGCACATAGTAATCTCAATTGTCATTTTAATGAACGCAATTAGGATATTTAAACGATTTTCATGGAAATAGCGTACAAGAATAATGACGTTTTACAAAATGTATCTAAAATAAATATGAAGATCTGCCTTTCTTTTCAAAATGCAAGTCTGCAATTGAACATAAATAAAAATATATAGTTGTAGTAAGAAAGTAAAATTTTTGTTCTATGTAAGCTTATTCTATCTTCTTAAGATGACTACAATATATTTAAAATATTTCAATAATATTAGAGAAATTAAAAAAAAACTTCAGTTTTCGCAAACTAAAATAATATTTCTGAAATATATCCATGTTTATCTAAGACTGCTTTTTGAAAGCAACTTTATTTGTGCTGCTATGTTTAAAAAAATAATATATTCTTAATTTGGAATTTATTATGTTCACTGAGAGAGGGTACTTTTTCTACTGTAAAGCTGCTTTAGAATGTGGTTTCATTTTTCAATGGTGAACATTTCACTGGATTAATTTTAGGGCTATTAGCAATGAGTCTCGCAATTATGATCTATGATCAGGTCATCAATGAATTGGAAACTTTTCCTCTGAAATTTCTCATCATACATAATGAAGATTTCCAGCAGATGACTTCATTATTCCACATGCAGTGTCTTCGCGGAAGCAGGACTCGAACCTAGATCAGCCTGATGGATTTGAAACTCGCCACCTGTGGAGATCGTTTATCTACCCTCTACGTGAAAGTAGACCACTTTGTCAAATCTCACGAGGTCCCTCCGTACGAAATTATCAATTGTTGTAAAGCTATTAAATATATCTGATTATAAATAAAGAATGTATATGAGTTAATTATAAAAGTAGGGACCTTATGCTCATAGAAACCATACGTATAAATGGAGGATCATACGTATAAATGTAGAACTATAAGTGTAAATGTAGGACATGAAGATAAATTATCTAACTTGATAAAATTCTCTTTAAACTTAACATAAAGCATATTGACAATTGTAGGTTAAACGTTTTACATTACACTGAGAAAAAATGAAACTTATTGTTTATGTGAAGAAGAAAAAATTATCAAGCTCTACTCAATCTAAAAAGCCTTTACTGACTTTCGGGCATGGAAAAGCTCCATATACCAATATTTGTCCTTATATTGTACTTATGAGCTCTTAAGATTATATGTATATATTTGAGCTTTCGTAACCATTGCTTTAAACATGGATTAGCTAAAATATTATCAAAAGTGTGGAGTCTTACCTTTAGATGGTTATTCGTTTGAAATATAAATGCCTCAATGAGTTGAATATACTACAAATACAGTCTTGTTATTTAATTAAAACCGAAACAAAGAAATAAATTTGTGATTCATTGTAAAATTTGTGTCTTGATCATATGAAAGTTTATAGAGTTGATTTTTAGAATGAAATGTTATCTAGAAAAAAATCGTAGTTTGTGTGTGTGTCTGTGATCCTTATACTTATTATCCTTTAAATATGTATTTTCCTTTCAAAAGATTCTAAAGAAATATGAATGACATATATTGTGATTGGTTGAGTTAAAGTAACCAAGAACGTATTTGCGTTTTCATTTATTCCTCATTCTGATATGAAGTTTGCTTAATTGTAGCTAAACACAGTAATAATGTAAAATACAATTAAAAACTACTATTTGAGAGATATTTTAATGCAACGTAATTTGACATTTATACTTAGATGAAAAAACGATTCAGGACTTTAAGTGATTGAAACTTTCATTTGTTGAGTTATATCGACGAATGTTTTATGTTGGAAATGCAATATCATATAAGGAACCAGAAACACTACTGATTGTTATAGAAGCTGGTATCCGTTTTACCATTTGTTCGTACAATTAAACAAATGATCCTTGTAGAAAATCCGTGGTCAACGAGGATGGTAGCAGAATAGTCTGTTTTGGCTCTTCGTCATAAAACTTGAAAGACACTCACTACGGGGTTGGTAATCACATGGGTATCGTGGGCGAACATTAGCTGCCCTGCATATATCAAATACACGTGGTATACTGATATACAAAGATAATAATTTGTTCTTGTTTTAGATCTTCCAGATCATCCCAGATAGACGCTAACTTTCCAGGTGCCATTTTTGGTGTTTTATAGCAATCTACAGTTCTAGGTCTGCAGCAGGTATGTATTGAGTAATACAAATTTATGTTAATTTAAGCTGCAGAATTGTCGTTGTTTTTTGGTTAAGTTTATCGTTGAAAATAAACAGTGAAAGGACTATCAAGTAGTTTTATTTCTGGCACCAAAATACAGACTAATAATACGGAATAGATATACTAAAGGTTATTTATCCAGCATTAGTTTCAATTAAATTTTTCAATCCTCTCTGCCATCAAGAGTTCTTGCAAAATCGTTCAATAATCGAGTTAAGTCGACAAAATGCAATAATAAAAAGAAGACTCTACTCATCAGCCTCATATATAATCATTTCATGATGTATTTGAGAATTTAGTGGGTCAGGTAGGGAAGTATTTAACAAACATAAAAATAATTCGAAAGAATGATTGATGTGTTTTGAGGTATGATTCTGTTGAAATATAAGTCCTTGGAAGGGAATCACAAGATGCCGTGAGGGAATACGCAAGAGAATATGAAGTAAATTATTGTTAGTTGCTTCCAAGTTTTGAAAAGGTATGATGGATGACGACGAAAAGTACATCTTACGTGGATATTAAAGAAATAGATGATGTATTATAGATCACAGTTATTAGCTATGGAACAGTTGATAATTAGATTAATATTCCAAGGTTATCCTGGATATCTTCATGCAAGTCCATTAGTACTGAATTCGATGCAGGAATTATCTCTAGAAACAGTTCTATTGAAGTCAGTGAGATCCAAGGGGAAAGTGCTTGGTCTGTCTTCAAACTCCTTGTTGGTACCAGCGTAATGAGTGAGATATACTCAAACATAGTTCTCCCACTAGTCTATCAGTGGGCTGGAGAAGTTAAGATACTTTCCTTTGCAGTCATACTTCATTATCACGTCAGATCATTCATGGTTAGGTTGCTGTTAGGTTATTCTAAATGTATTGTTTTTATGCACTTTTATCTGTTAAGGGTGAACAGTTTTCTCCTATACGCGTCATCACTTCGTCCGACGTTAATTTGGTGGCGTTGCATGGATTTATATGACGAACGATCATTCGATTTGATCATACTTTTTCAATCTTTCACCTTTTCTGAGATGCTGACATGTCCATACTATGAGAGGGTTTTTATTTGAAATAAATACACACATATTGACAAGGTAGTATGGGCGACAATAATAAGTTATGCATTTGAGTTACAATTTCTCTATTTACTCGGGTTCCGTTCATATGTGGTTGAAATGCTTTGAAATTGCATCTATTTATTCATTATCTTTTAAACTCTAGTCAAATAAGCTAATCAAACCCAAGATTTCGTTACAATCTAATAATTATTTCTTAGTGCTTCTTTAGTTGTTTTAAAGCGTATGAAATTGTTATTGAATACTCGTATATTTCCATTATATTGATGATTTATGTATTTGAAACAGATTTCTTACGCATGGATGAAGATAGTACTCTTATCAGTATAAAACTACTCTCCTCTTAAACTGTTTATTCAAATTAATTCAAATGGAAAGTATGAAATTTAAAATACGGAGAACTTGAGTTTTGAATGAAATTGTTTTATATTCTATTCATAAATATTATATATATAGTAATTAACGTTTATTAATATGAATATAGTAATGTTGGTAATTTAACAAATACTAATCATATATATTGCAGGGTCAAGTATAAAATAGAATGACACAAAAGAGTGTAAATCCTTAGAACAATTGATCTACGATATTTTGCTGTGTCCCCGAGTGTTAAGATAGATTTATAGATTGCACTGAACTAAATTGTTTCCTACAAATAGCACTTAGAACCCCGCCAATGAACATTTAATACATAGATAACAAAAATTCGTTTCAAGCCAAACATGTGTTTTTCCTTCGTACTATCAGAAATAATCATAACTCAGAATTATTACAAATTTGTAGTTTTAAATACAAGAAGTTTTTAAAATAATAAAGTTCTCTTAAAGTATACCCCCCCCCCCATATATATATATATAATAAGAAAAATAGATTTACAACTTCTACTGTCATGGTTGGAAAGAAACTAAAGATTTTCGGATTAAAAGATATTTATTTCTTGTTAAAAATGAGAGACAATTACACGGTGATGAACGCTTACATGCTACGTCCACTCAATTCTATGAATTGAATAGTGAAAATTTGAAGAGATCAGAGGTTTCAGTGTAGTTTTGTCAAATAGGAACGAATGAGAATTTACCTTACATATATTTATATGGAAGGATTTCTTCAGATCACGGGGTATTGAATGGAGTGATATATAGGGATTTTAGCTGTTGACATAAAGTCTATTAGAAATTTTCCTACAACTTTGAGGCGTGGAATTAGCTGACGGTGGGGATTTTAATAGTGTCTAATTGCATTAATTAAAAGCGAAATTGGAATGTTAGCAGAAAATAAAAAGAAACTCTATTTAATCTGATAATTAATGCATTGGAAAAATTAGAAAATTAAATTATGCTTATGAGAAATCATTACTCAATTACAAGTGTTGTATATATATTTATACATACAATACTCGTAATATAGTTTTATTTTGTATATATTTTTCTACGATAAATATAAATTATTTCCGCCGTTGTCTTATTTTTGAAAAAGTATTAAGAATCACATAAGAATAACGTTGAATGAAAGATTCTGCGTAATTTGATAAAAATTTTGGATATTTAGTCTTATTTTAAGCAAACATAAACAGTTCTATAGTTAAAGATGATATAGAGTATAAAAATGAAGAAAGATACTTATGCAGAGTTCTTTTTATTTAGAGAATTAATTAAGAAATTACTGACTTGTTTTGTATAACAAAGTAAGCCTGAGCTGGAGTTAAATAAAATAATAGCGGCAATTTACAGAATAATTACAGTAGGAAGATAATGTACCCTGTAATACATTCTCAAAGTTATAATATTAATCTAAGTTAACGTTTGGCATGTTATAAGTTGAATAACATCAACTATAAATATTATCGGAGAACTTCCCCTATCCATATATCGAAGCATTTTTTTTATTATGAATTTCTCTTCCTGAATGCACGAAAGTACACACACACATACAAGGATCTTACACACAAAGAAAGTAAACAAAATTATTGCTAAATAAGTCCTTAGGAAATCCAAGATATGGCTCTCGTAGAATCAAAATGGCTTGTTTTTTAAGCATCATGACTCACTATAAATGTCCGCTGTAGCCTAGTGGTCATGGCTTCGGGTTCGTGACCGACGGTTTTCGTTCAGTCGCGGGTGCGATCTTGTCCACCAAAGACCCGCCGTGTAACCGGGGTTGATGCACGTTAAATTTTTTCGGGGCCCAAAGTCCTCCCGTTGGCGTTGTGTGGAAGCTAGGAGAGGGAGGTGTCAGCTCTGGTGCTGTCCTCGTCACTTGACCATGGTTCAAAATTACGAGGTCTGTCGCCAGTAGTCCTAGTGTTGCTTCTAGTGTGATGTTAATAAAACTAAACTAAATAAAGACTCACTAGAAAGTTATATAAGTCTTAGTTACTAGTACATGATTATAACGCTTTTTACACCTAAAAAAATATTCGTCATAACTTTACCGGCTGATGAGATCCTACTCATTTTCTTTAAAGCAGATTTACTGAATGCAAATCAATATTTTCATTGTTACTTGTTTTGCACTGTATTTTGATAAATACAGTCTCATCGACTGTAAAAACTCGATGCAAAAGTACTTCGAAAACTCGACGCGGCAGCAATGATATTTTGATTGGCAGAAAATGACTGCGAAATCAAAACTAGAGTATGAATCAATGTCAATTTTGATTCGTCTCCGTTTAACAGATGACAGCATCCAATGATAACAACAGTTTATCTTAATTATGCCATGTGTCTTCAAATGCAAGTACTTTTTGAACCATCCTCTTAAATGGCTCACTTCTGTTCTCAGCATATATGTAGATATAAATGTGAAAGAAAAATCACACTGAATTTAAATATAATTTAAAGAGAATCCCATAAATAAAGAAAAATTTGTATCAGAAATATTTTAGTTACAGCAAATACAAGTTTTATGCCATTATATATGTACATTGTTGGCCGTTTCGTTTGCTTCAACATGAGAGCAGCAAGCAACAAACGCCGAAACTGTAAAGTTAAGTGCTAGGTATTAGAATATGCAAGCAATATTATTTTAGCGTATTGAAACGACACTGATAAGTTGAATGATTGTTTATTAAAGGCAATTAGAAGCAACACAAGGGCTATTAGCGATGGACCTAGTAATTTTTTTACAGTGTCGGTTAAATGACAAGGACAACACTTGAACTGGCACCTCCCTCTCCAAACAACAATGCTAATAGGAGTGTATATAAGCTATATACGGTATCTATAAGTTATATAAAAAAGAGAAGATATAATAGCGGATTTTTCATTCGAAATTTGTATTAGAATATTTGTAGTTTGTGAAAATTTCATTTTATATTTTGTGTAAGAAGGAGGGACTCCAACCAGCATGTATTTGAATTTATCGTGGAAAGGTAGAGGCTAAGAGGGAATATGGCTTATAATTCTACAATATTGGTGTTTGTGTAGTTTGTGATCTCATGATTGTAAAGCGAATATAAAAATCAATGAGTTGATACTGAGTGTTATGCAGGATCTATATGATTTTCGGCCACTAATGCCTGAAAGGACAGATGTACTGTCCATATCTCCTTATGTGATTGTATAGCAACGTCTTGTACCTGGAGACAGTAGATTCTTTTTCAGGACGACAAGGAGTAACCCGGACAGAGCGAAGACATCTGTTACCATGGACCGTGAGCAATGTTGTGATTACTCTTGAATTGAAATCCACACGCTTATAATGGTATATTGAACAACGATCATGACACAGAAGTGCTGTCATGTCTTCTTTTCAAACAAATGTCAATTCTTCAAGCAGTGTCATACGGACATATTCTTGTGTGAGTGCAGCGAATCGAACAAACCTTTCCAATTTCCATTCATTTTCATTCTGGGCCTAGTACCTGTAGTGATAATATTGGGTACACATCCTGGTTAGCTACATTTAACCTCATAACATTGTACTGCCATCATTATATTTTCAACGAGTAAAGGGTTCGATGTGCCATATTTTTGATGTCTCCGTAAAGTATCAAAAAGGTAATGCGCGAAGCATATTATTATTAGTTCTATCCTGAAGAGAGTCAGGACAGAAAAGAAATTTGACTGTTGCCTTAGACTGCCCTTTCTCCAGATTCATCAGTGAATATATTTGGTCATGTGTTGCAGAGAGATTGGTATACCTCTCCTTACAGGCCTCTGAGATAGATGAGCTATGGTAAAAATTTGAAGTCTGTGGAATGATGTATCCGTGCTCAGTTAGGTTAGGTAGCCAGTTTAAAGCGATAACTGTAGCAAAAGGTGGCAGACGTGATGATCGAATTATACAATGTTTGTTCTCTGTGAGTTTAAACATGACTTCCTCCCACAATGCCACATGTGTAACTATAGATAAAATTTTCAATTAATTTTTCATCAAAGTATATTATATTTTTGGTGGTAATTGTACCAGTCTTTATCATTTTAATGTAAAGAAATTAGAAATATGATTTACATAAAAAATACACGTTTTAAATAATATTATACTATTTTCATTTTTATTATTTTTTTCACAATCACATTCATTTTATTTGATTTTTTATATAAGCTATAATTCAATTTTGCTTCGAATATATTTATCAAATGTAATTTATTTCCCAAATTTAAGTGTTAGCAAACAATGCGAGAGATTTTTTTTGTACATTACAAAAATTCTTATTTTTTCATTAGTAATTTGTTATTGTAAACAAATGAAAAGCGTTATGAGACATAAAAATTTTAATCTATCTTATAGAGAAGAATTATTAAAATGAGAGATTTTCTTCACACATATAAAGTAAGTTTTCCTATTTCTGGTAAGGTTCAACGTTGCATAAACGGGTTTTGAGTTTAAAATTTAAGTTGATCGATGTAAATTCCCCCTTACTCAGTAGATAAAAGAGGGGAGATAATGTATGATTAAATATCATGTGAAAACTTATTACATAAAAGCTACAAAACATTTATAGCGTTGAAGCATTATATTCTAATGAAAGTATTTCATATAAAGTGCACATACATTCTTCAAATAAAAATTATTTCTGAATATCGAGAAACATAATAATTAGACATCCAAATTTTAAATAAAATAAATCCTTTATAAGTAATAAATTGTTACATAATTGAATAGATATAAAAATACCTTTATACTATTTCTATATCGATAGATACTTCAGATTTTTCTTAAAGTTTGATTAAAACATTTTTAATGACATGTTTAGCTTTAGTTCTGTGAAACATGGATTAAGGTATCCGCCTAACTTCGGAGAGGATTTTTTTAAAAATTGAAAAAATAACTTTTTATATGCATTATACTATAAGATATTGCTAAAAACTTAAAATACAATGCAAAATTTGCATCAATTAATACTTGTTTTAATGTTTCAGCTCAAAAAATACATAAAAATAGCAATAAAATGGCACTTGTGCAAAACACCAAAACTGAAAATTAAATAGAGATATTTTAATTCTGTAAATTTTATTATGAATTTAATTTAATTTAGGACTTGGGCCTCTCTCACAATTATAACCCTGAAAATTAAATATTTATAGGAAGTCGTACTTTAACATACAGAAAAAAACGTACAAATTTGTGACAAGTTATGAATTTTATCATCAATAAAATGCAAAGTAATCGCATTATAACAATAGGAGAGATTAAAGTCCTGAATTCTCTTTCATAGAGTATTCCATGAAAGATTCATAACATTATATGCATAACTTTTTTCAATACGATGTTTTGCGCTGAAGCAAAATATGAAAATCTTGATTTTGAGAAGAAAGCTAAAAATACATTTCAACCCAGAAATTTACCTAATTAAATAAACATTTAACATTAAAAGGCCCCTGATTTGCAAGGTTCACTATCCGTATTACTTAAATAAGTTATCTTTTTCTTCTTGGTGTCCTTTGAAACTTTCCTACGCTTACATTTAACAGTTGTTGTATAATGCTTCAATTCCCTGATTCGATTGTAATCCAACATTTTGTATCCCTTTATGGTGAAGTTGCCTGAATTTTCAATGTTCAGCTTATTTAAGACTTTTAAGCACCCTTGATGTCCTTCGTTAAATTGTATAAGTGCAGCATATGCACCCAATTTCACAGTTTTCAACAAACAAAACTTCCTTTAGTACTTTTTACCATATTACACCATTAAAGGATTCATTTTACATTTTGGGTCTTAGGAAATTCATCTTGCATGTTGAAAGATATTTTGATGGCGATGTTACGCAAAATATCAATGAAAAACATACATTAAAGTTCTCTTTCCGGTAGCAGAATGCTACTTCCAGTTTTAAAATTTGACTCAAACTATTATTAAAATGTTTATAACTCAAGTTCTATGTAAGATAGAAAAAAATTTGAAACTATTCTAGAAAACTAAAAAATCCAGCTTTAATAATAGACCATAAATAAAAAAAATCGATTTTTTGACCGAAAATCGCGTTTTAAAGGTAGGCGGATAATTTAAAGATGTATGAGGTATTTTTAATTAATAATAATTTATTAGATGCCATATACATATTTTACTATTGAAATTTAGAATATTAAATATACATGTTTTTATTTTCAATGTTTTTATACATGAGTTTACAACTAGTATGTTTATAAAATTATTTCATTTTGAAATTCAAACCTGAGTATGGACAGTGAAATGCTTCTTTATCCTTGTAGAAATATTATTCATATTTTTCTATTATTTTTATTGAAAATTATTAAAATATTTTAGTTTCATCAGAAATTACTAAAATTTATGATGAAAAATTAAAAACAAATAGAATTCATCAATCTCATTTTCATTAATTTAACATCTATAAGTCCTATATTTGCAATTCTCTGAGTTGAATATCTTTGATGAGAATTTTGAAATATAAGTTCAATATTTCTCAGTTGAATGAACGTTATAAATTATTAATAAATTAGATTCACTCACCTAAGCAAATGTACTTTTGTACTATTCGCATTGAAGTTTATAAAATATAAGGAATGAAAAATATTTCGAATTATGTTGACGATAACGTAAATTTTTATGCTAACTAAAACTGTACGTAAATGAAATTTCTGAGGATAAATCTATACATTTTGAATCATTCCACAATTAAGCTTCTCAGTTTCTTTTTAAAGATGAAATTTTTGAACTAAATTTTCGGAATTTGATACTCAGAAGAAAAAGACAGTTTATTAAGTTCTCTTCTCCTTATATGTATTTCCAAACGTCCACCATTTTCTCTCATTGAAAGGAATAGATTGATGGCCCTCATTCCGCAAATCGTTGCCAAATCTTGAACAAAGCGAACGGTATATTTCATTCTTTGATAAAATTCGACCCATGACGACGCCATTCATTTCTCTGACGCAAATGAAAAAAATGATTTTCTTCGTAAAAGGAACTGAACAAAATTTTTATCTTTTCCAAAACCTTGAGAAATCAGACTTCTCCATCTGTAATTAAGAGAATAATATATCGGAGGTAAAAGTTTCCGAGACCTGATTTCTTTCTGGGATACAACTCGTAAATAAGGAGAATCAATAAAGCAAGGATAACCCATTTGATAATGAAAGTATTATTATGCATTCTTTGCCTCTCATCAATGGACATGTTTAGAGATTAGTATGACAAATAGGTACTCATTTTCTTTCTCTTTTTTGCTATTGAAGAATTTTCAAGTTTCCACTGAATTTATTTTTTTCTCTCTAAGATTATTTGGTGAGTTGATTATTTGATTTAATTTAGATAGTAAAATGACAAGTAAACCTGTTTTTCCCTTATCTTTCAGACGAAAACTTTATAATACAGGATAGAGAAGTATGTATAATGGCTGTAATCGGAAAGTATCGCGCTTTATTAAGAAAGGTATTTAAAGAAATGTGTGTATGATGTGTTTCTTTTTACTTTCTAACGTAAAACTAACTCAAAAGTATTATAACAAACTTGTATAAGTATATTTCCATTCATTTTCAGTAGCGAAACATATATGAGCAGAAAGCTCTCATATCTGACTTCACATGCTGAAAGAGAGTAAATTGCTGTCAATTCATCCTTTTTATGTTGATCTGTTTTCCTCTTCTGAACATTAAACTAGAATTATTGCTAACTCAGCAATAATTTATCTGCTCAAGTAATCATAATTTAGTTCTATTTATGAAACATTTTCATGTATGAAGATGGTAATACTTTTTTTTTATTGTAAATATTTGTATCTTGTTAATTCTAGGAATATATATGTTTTTGATAGATACATCCGTATTTGGCATTAATACTTAAGTATATACATTTGTTTTGTAACAATATTTTTTTGTATATATTTAGAGTATCTTTGTAATTTCCTTAAAAGAAATTATAAGTGAAAAATGTTTTTTCATATATAAGAAAGATTTATTGTAAGATTTAAAATTTATTTATTTATTTGTATTGAATGATAAATGTGATTAACTTCTTATCCGCACTTTGAATATTGCACATAATTGTTAATATTTGTATGCATATCTTGGTTGAGAACGTAAATTATTTCGAATTTCGCATAGCTTTTATTGTCCTTTTAGCAGAACTAATTAATACTGATTTAAGAAACCCCTTCCCCCACAACATAAGAATTTCTTTCATTTGTGTTAAAAAAATTCTTAAATAGATTTTTTTCAGAGTAGTTAATTGTTATATATAGCGTTTCAAAATTATTTCATGACAAAATGTCTTAATTGTTAAAAAGGTAAGAAAAAGGACTTATCTAATCTAGCAGCAGTGTTAAGTTTGAAGCAACTGCCGAAATGACTAAACCAATGTTAAAATTTTAATCAGAAATAGCATGGGTTTTAAAATTTTAATCACAAATATCGAGGAAGACAATAAACTAATGTTTGATTATATTATTGAAGAGAGGAAAGAAAAGAAAGAAGATTTCACCCAAAATGGTGTCGAGTTCCACAAAATATGTGGGGAAAAATTATCAAGATCAAAGAGAAAGCCTTCGTCCTGAAGCAAAATAAAATATTCATGAGATCAAGTCTGAAACCCAGAGAATATATAATAACAAACTATACCAGATTTCCCAGTATCAAATTGTGACTTAGTAGCAGTCCAGTGTAAACAATTTGGTGTAGACCTGAAGCTCAGACCTAAGATTTCTGAACCATATCGTGTTACTAAAGTTAGGCTCAGACGTGATATGAGGTTAAGAAAGTAGGTGATCCCGAAGGGGCCTTAATGTAACTGCCACCTCTGCTGATTTAACCTTCCAGCGGGCGTGCCCTCTATACTATCGTGAAAAGTTGCGCGTATTTCTTAGATACATTACCGTATTTAAGAGTGTTAACGGTAAAATTTGGTTGTAATTAGTTAAGAATTAGTGAGTACATTTTGATTAAAAGATATTTGTTAAAGATTAGAAGGAAACAATATAAAATAAAACGTATAAGCACAGTAAAATGACTGAATGTTATTGAAATTGCATGGAAATAAAATAAAAGAAATTGGTGATATTTCGATTGAAGTTTTTATATTTCTTACATAAAAGCTAAAGATAATATGAAATTTTTTTAAAAAAAAACGTTAACTCAATTTAGATAAAAAGAAAGAAAAATTAGTTTCATAGTCATTTCATTGTATTCAGTCCATTTTTGACAATTCTTCAAGGTTAACTGTGTCTCCATGGTAAACACCAGCCAAATAAACCATCCCCAAAAGAACTTCTGTTTCTGAGCCATCCGTATCTCTAGCATTCCTTGAACGAGAGTAATTGATGTTCACGGAACAAATATACTTATTTGTTTCTTCAACTGTACTTTCGGATATACAATCAGTAATGAGACACTTTCATATACACAAAATATCTGTTAAATCTTTGGCACTCCCGATCACTGCAGGAACATGGATACATATATTGCGAGGTTCTCGATTAGTTTTCTTGAATGTATTTTTCTGCCATTTCCATGACTTGATGATGTTTTGTTTTTCTTAGGGTGGGCTATATAGCCAACTGTAGATATATAATCATTATCTTCATCTTCTGTCTTGCTTGTTTCACTCATCGTGACTCTGAATAATTTTCTCTTTCTGAAATATGGTCCTCTCCATCTGTATCACTTTCGTCTAAACTATGCAATCATCAATATCACTGTCACCTCATCAATATCACAAATACAGTGTCTCTATTCTAATCTTGAAAGCTATTAAACACAAAAAGTACATCAAATCATAATGTTTAAGTCTAAAACAATAAAAATATTTTATAATGACCAAAGAAAATAAGATAAAACAAAAGCTTATCTGTACGTTAGCGCGAATCTTTAAAAGCAAAAAGCAGATTTGTGGAGCCTATTTAAACCTCGAAATCTAAACAATGACTGAAATTTGGACAAAAGGAGCGGGAAAAAAATTAAAGAAAGGCGCTCGTTGTGCCATCTGGTACAGAGATAGAAAACAAAATTGATATCTAGTGTACCTCAATACGCCAAAGAAATATTTCTCTCCTGGGTAGAAAAAATCAGAAAAACTTATGTTCTCATTATCAATTCTTTTTGGTTTTTTAAAACGTCTTGTTAATATTTATATTTCAAAATATTTTTAGATTTTTCTTTCTATAAAACTCGATTTACTTGTAAACTTATGTTCGATCATGATGTAAGGCCATGATCTAATGTCATAGTTATCGATGCTCAGGACTGGCAGAATCTGTAGTTGTAACGAATTCCTACACTAGAGAGCAATACGAACCAGACCTCAGTTTTGTACCCTCATGCAAGGGACTTGCACATTGTGAGCCAGAGGCAAGGTGCCACTATGGTGTTTGAACGAAGGATGCTATATATCCCCAGATTTCCTAATATGTAAACTCAAAATTTCTACGTAACATATAGTTTAATTAAAGATCATCTAGAAAAACATCCATCTCTACATTCAAACCTAATCCCCCTAGATAAATTACAAAATGAGTCGATGTGTTTGTAGGTGTGTGTGTAATTCTGATTTTATAAAATAAGAAATTTTTAAAAACGAAAATACATAAAAAGGGGCGATAATGATATTTTAAATTAGAAGAAAATATTTCAAATTATTTCAAAATTTAAGAAATTTATTTGGATAAACTACAAATTTGAAATAATCCCTATATAAGTAATCCCTATATGTCATAAAATATTATGACAGCATGGATGTTGCAACTCAACATTAATTTGTAATACGTCGTGATGTTAAAGACGAATTCTAAAGAAAAATGTACTGCACTGGTTCTGACAAAAAAATATCTAATGTCTTTAGGATTAGTATTGTGTATCTATGTAAAATTAAGATTTTTGTTTTTATCATCTCAAAACCTGCTGTAATCCATTAGGTGTAACCGAAGTGACACAGCATTATCACTAAAACATAATTGAGATACACTTTATTTGTCTTCTGAATACAAACGATGAAAAAATATATTAACGGAAAACGATACCATCATTCATGACAATAAATGTTCTAAAAATTTCAGTTAGTTTTATACTAGAATGGAATTAAATAATAAATGCAAAAAAAAAAAAAAAAATGCGAAACATGAATAAATTTATATATCTAGATAATCTACAGAAAACTTGAAATGTTTTTCTATGTTTTAATACAAAATTATATCTTTTGGATATTTCTTATACTAAGACATAATACACTAGAATAATTTTAAAATATTTTTAAAATCAGAGTATGAACTCTAATTAATACAATTAATGAAAGAGCTTCAATACTTTACTATATAATTTTTACCAAGGAAAGGTTTAAAATTAAAAAATTTAAAAATTATACAATGAGATATTCTTTTTGATTCTATGTGATAATTGATTACTTAATTTTTTTTAAAAAATTGAATTCCAAAATTTTTTATGGTTACGTACTACCTATTTCATTCCATATCTAAAATACGAATAATTTTATGAAAGAAATTTTTAGCACTGAAACATGCACTAAAATTAAACAAAGGTTTATAATTCAGGTATTGTAATATAGAAAATTATTTCGCAGTTATTAAAATTGAAAGATATAAATTAGATACATAATAAATGGGAACTTATAATAAAGAATTGCTCAGTAATGAAATAAATTACCTTTCTAAGAAAAATGAAAATATAATAGGAAATTCCAGGTTCGAAACAGGTTTTTAATTGAATATGGTGAAGTTTCAAGAGGAGTAGGAGCAAAGAAAAAATCCCGAAAAAATGGAATACTCAAAATATGAAGCATTTCGATGCAATTCCTGCGTGAATTTACTTTCTATTGGTTTGATAATGGCTCATTAAAGATTTTTTTTCTTTTCACTAGGAAATTCCGGAATCTTTCCTTTTGAGCATATACTTTAACAACATACTATCTACAGAATATATATATATATATATATATATATATATATATATATATATATATATATATATATATATATATGATGAGATGAGGATAATGTCATTCCGTTATTTTTTCTTGTACCTAGTTAATTTTCACTCGTAAAAAATGGAGTCCCAATACCAAGAAGAAATTTATTTAAATTAGTGAAATTTAGCACTTAGCTAAGTTACATGTGAGAGACACGCAGAACCTTCTTCTAAGTGACGTGTTTATTTAACAAAATTTCACGTTCACAGATTAAAATATACTCGAGAAAATTGATTCTAATGTAAAATGGTGATACATTATTAACCTGTAAGGTCGACATGATTTTGAATGTAAGCAATTAAACGTGCATGTTTTGTGTGGTACTGATACCATATGTAATTTCGAAGGTTGGTCAGTCAAATCAGCAAAAATCTGTTCTGGGTTTGGAGGACACTAGATTTGTCATTCACTTATGTTCCATACTTGCTCTTTGTGAGAAAGGTTTGGTGTTCTCTCTGGCTAGCTATGTCGATATTGTCATTGAAAGAGATAGTAGTAGTATTGAGATGAGCTTCATGTATTTGGAAAATGATCCCTCAAATGGTGATCACGCAAGGCAGTACAAATGGTCTAAATACTAATCTAACGTACAAATTTGTAATTAAGATGCCTGGAATAATGATAAGAGTGTTGCTGTTGTTTTAAGAAATTTCTTCTCAGACCAAAATTTCTGGTGTTTTCCAGCATGCCTACGTCGTATAATATTGGATCCCAAACGCTCATCTGACTCTCCTTCTAATCAATATACGTAAATCACTCGCAACAAATCGAAAAGGCTCTCATCCAAGACGCAACAGATCTTCTCTCCGAACTCCAAAAGCTCTAGATTGACTCTACTGATGTAGCAGTTGGCATTCATTTGGAACATGAATTACAGGGCATATAGCATAGAGTAATTAAAAGCATCTAAAGTTATTGATTTGTGACTTATCATTGTATCATTCTGGTTCCAACAGAACCTAGAATTTCTGCTTCAGATGTAATTAGATGCGCCATCACCAAGGGGCGATTAAACTGATCTTCCTCCAATAGTGTCCTGTAAGTATCTTGACCTCGATCACCTTGAGACGGTACCTTCCCATGACTATTGCTGTCAAGAATAATGCAATACTTCCCTGACGAATATTTCTGCAATATTGCGAAAGGAAAATTCACCTTCCCGTAGCCCAATTACACGGCTTCATTTAAGTTGAGTAATATTCTGTTCCGTTCTTTAGCGTTCTCCTTTTCCTTGAAGACATTCATAACTTACATCTAGTTCACATAGAGCTCAATTTGGAAGATAAATAATGCTCACAAAGTTTACATCATGTATATAAAATAAAGGCAATTTGCCTGTTCATAAAGCCGCTGCGAGTGCTACTTTTATTCGTATTACGCAAAATTTAAATTGACGTTATCTTTCAGTCTCGCAAATATGCTTCCTAAATTCCATTTATCTTACATAAATCTTTCTTGGTGTTGAGACTTTGCAATGAACTTACTTTTATTACTACTCACACACAATCATACGCACAATGCATATGTAGAAGTTAAGTGTTATTAGCATTTCGAAACGAATTGATACAATAAAACGAATTTATCTTCTGAATACACGTTCTTTTTATTGAGTTACACATATGTTACAAATGTTTAGGTGCTATATCTCAACCTAGGTTGAATTATTCATCATGACATGTATAGGAGTTGAAATTCTACTTTTTAAAGTTTAACTTCTTAAAATAAATGTTTATTCAAGATTTTATTCAATCATTTTCGTGAAGATATGCAACCAACAAGAGTATCTGTTTTATCAGATCTATAAGCAATTTCAAACAATTCAGCATTAAATCTTAGCCATGATGACTTAAGACTTAACAATTAATTCGTTCAAAATTACAAATGTTTTCATAAGAGAGACGGCAGAATAAATATGGGATAATGACTTCGATATTTTTGACATGAAACACTTAATTTTAATCGCTAAGCTAAGCCCTGTATTACTTTATTGTTAACTTTGTTTTACTGTTAACAGATTATACATACTGAAAACGCAGAAATGAATTTATTGGAAATATTAAACTCATCAATTGACTGAGAGATAAAGACTGAGATTAATATAGAAATTCTTCAAAGACAACCAAAAGTTCTCTTTATTTTTTAAAGTAATATTATTTTCAATCTCGATAACTTCCCTTCGATACACATCTGTAGAAATTTTATAGATTATAAAGTTAAGGAAACATAAGTTTTATCTTTACTTGTAGCTAAGATATATTCATTTTGATACCAAGTATGAAATATTGATTGATATAACTACTTACAGCTGATAACAGAAAATTAATTTAAGAAACTGTGGATTTTTTTGTGCTATTAAACAGTTCTTTAAAAGAAAAAAAATCCTCTCAAATCTGTACCAGATTCGTCATTGAATAGGATAACATCAGAGATATATTATCGATTGATTCATAACAGCTGTAGATATAAAAAATTAGCATTCTCACTTCAATTGTCATGTAAGCCAGTTTTAGATGAAGAAGAGGGTTTAGGATGCAGTTGAAAAAGCAAGAAGTGATGAAAAGATCTATTGGATCCAGGTAATTTTGTACTTAAAGTAATGATCATACGAAAGAAGGAAACTAAACTCATATTTTTTGTAGCTTAAGGGCAGAGTTTCAAATTAATATTGCTTATTTAGAGATTTTTTTAATTTCCCTACAATATATAATGTATTTCCTGTGACATGTTTGACAATCCATATATGATGATCAATTATTTTGAAGAATCGTTAAGTTTTGTAGAAGTACTGATGGTCAATAAAAATAAAAACTAATTCTTATTATTTACTCTAATTATGAACATTAGAAAAAAGATGATACGGCAGAAAAAAAAGACAGAAAAGTCATATAACGGCACATCTTACAGAAACAGTAATGATTTAACTAAGAATTAATTAGATAATAATGTATATATCTAACGTACCAATTTTAACAATTACTATGTGATTAAGGACATTAATCACGAGTATGCAAATGTAAATGATGTATAATGAAACATGCAAATGATTGTTCAAAATAAGATAAATGTTATGGAACTGATTTTCAGATCTATCTGTATTCAATAAATGACTACTTTATTTCAAATTACATCAATTTAAGTAATTACAAAGATAAAGTGAAATATCTTAAGTTAAAATCGTAGCGCAGCTTTGAATTTTAGAATTCTTATGAGAGATCGAATATTTTAACAAAAACATTTTCTAGAGCTAAGCAATGTTTGGAATGAAATTCAATATAACTACGAGTAATGAAGTAACGTTTTCGTAAAAATAGGATTAATAGGTTTGATACAACAACTGAACAAAATTTGATATATGTTTCTTTCATTTTAAAGATTTTTTTATGAAAACTTCATAAACACTGATGAATTATTAGCATCAGAACCTCTAATAAGTGAATTCATTTTGTATTTGTGGAATAGGTATAGAAATATTTTGAGCATTTTGAAAATAGTTAAGAATCTTAATTCAATGAAAAATACAATTTTAAATAATATATTTAATAACTGCTCTTTAAATTATCTGTAAGATTTCTTGTTAAAAGCAAAGTCAATCGTTTCAAAAGATAATTAAAAGTTTATGATTAAAGCACAGTATACTTAATCATGACAGGTAAACATAAAAGTAATTAATCATCATCACATTTAAAAGAGTCATTTAAAAGACTTCTAAAAAGCCAATATTTTAAACATTTTTCAAGTCTAAGGTATACCCAATGAATGTTGTTAAGTTTATTATTTACTAGCTGGTATACTCCTTCGCACATGGGATTTGAAAAACGGAAAAATGGCTCAAGTCATGAAAAATAATACTTATTGCCACAAAAGAGCTTAAATACGTCGACAAACATTTTTTGAAAGTAATTTGAAATTTTATCTTGAAAATTTGTGACTTCATGCTGAACGTAATTATCACTGTGTATTGAACCTCAAAATTGGATTTATGCACTAAATAAGCAAAGGGGGAGAATAGGCTTGAATCATCAGCATGAGTTCTGATTACTTAGCACTCCATTCTATAGTAAATCAGTCATCCTAAAAATCATAAAAGGCAATGCAAACTAAAATAAAAAAGGAAAGGAAAACAACAGTAATTACAGCGAGCTTAAACAATTGACGCAAGAAAAAAAAAAACAAAATCGACTGCTGGCTAATAACAGAAAGAAAATAGGGCTAGTTTTCACCAAGAAAATTTCTAACCAACACGAAGATGAAAATATAAAAATTTAGTACTAAATTCAGGAATCAATCACTGGAAGAAAATGGTGATAGTTTTCCCGAAGCAAGAATATTAAATATAAAACAAATTAATCAACAGGCTTCCTATAATACAAAAAAATTAACACTAAACAAACAAGAGAAAATAAAAAATCAACCAATAAAAATGGCTTAGTTTACACAATGCAAAAATATTAAAAATACTGAAATAAATTATTAAATACAAAAATAGATTATAGTTACTAGTAATTAAATTCAAAAATTCTTATTACGAACAGAACAATTATTCAAAAACTGAAAATAAATAAAATTTAACAAATGGTAGTAATGCTTATATTTAATTGCTATTTTTAATGCATTGAAATGTCTATCACTTAAATAAAAATACATGTTTCAAAAATATATTAAGCAAAGAGTAAATAAAAATATTAAAACAAAATATATACAAAATGAAGCTAAAATTATTTGAAAGTAACGAAGTCCTTACATCGACAAACAAACCAAAAGCTTTATTTAGAGAATCGAAATTCAAAATTTATAATTAGTAAATTCAGCTTTAGTTCGTAAAGTTTAAATTTATAAACAAATGTCAAAACGAAATAAAAATTTTAAAATGAAACTATAACTATTTATAAGTAAAGATGACATTACATTAATAAACAAACCAAATGCTTTAATTGACGAATTTAAAATCAAAATTTTTTATTAGCGAATACAGTTTCAATATTTTAAATCTAAAGGAATAAGAATGTCATAAAAATCATTCGAATATAGTGAATAGGATAGCTTCTTGTTAAAAATTCTTATTTTATAAAATAATATAATAATATATATTACAATCGGGAAGAATTAAGAGACAACCTGTATCTCTCCGTCAGAGCCATAGGCTCTGAGGTTTAACAAGGAGTGCGATAGCTTTCATACTATGATTGTTTTTTCATTAATATTGTGCATGAATCCTTGAAATCTTCTAAAATGCTTGATTATGTAATTGACAACTGCCTTCCGAACATTTAAATTGTGCGAAAGAGGTCTAAATAAGAATTATATACTATAACAAAAAAAAAAAAAACGACACACCAATAAGGAGTTAACCGATTGTAATGAAATTTCGTATAAAAAGATATTTTTTGGACAGAAAATGCAAATGATTAAAATTTGGGCTCCAATGAATGATAAGAGAGAGCAACAGCTCATTGGAATATACTCTATTGGAGAGCTACAGCTCATTCACTCAGCATATGTCTGTAAGAAGCGATTCTCAATCAGATGGTCAAATTTTCTGTTCCATTGCGATTCACAATACCTTTCAAGGACTAAAAAAATGCCTTGCTGCAGGATTCCAGCTCATTACGAGCAACTATCAGAGTTTAAAAGAAGTCATATCACTGGATTCAAAGAGGCATTCTGGGCAAACTCAAAGAATTGCTCGTCATATGGGTCGAAGTTATTAGGAGATGCTGGCAAGAATGGATGGACAACGGCAGATTTCAGCGTCATGATGGTAGTGGTCAACCTAGGGCCACAGCAGATTGGAAGCAGAGAGTGATTATCATATCGACTGTCATAGTTATTTAGATTTATCGTTATCAACCATCAGACGTGCGACCCGCACACGTGTGTCCAACATGATCATTTACAGATGGCTAATAATGCGAAATCTACGATGGTACAGACTGCAACGCCACCTGCCACTCCCACCTGCACACTGATTACAGTGGTGCTTGGCTGGATCAGGTTGGAATGATGTTAACTGGGGACGAATAGTGTTTAGCGTCGTATCTCGCTTCTAACTGTGTCCTGACGATCATTGAAGACGTGTCAGGAGACATCCAGGACAGCTTACCGATCCTACTTTCACTATTGCATGCCACACAGGCTCAACCAGGAGTTATGGTTTGGGGTGCCATTTCCCTTGATAGCGGAACCATTTGGTTATCATTAGATGCATACTTACAGCACAGTGGTACGTCGACGACATTCTGAGACCTGTTTTGCTATCCTTCCTTTTGCAGTACCCTGGTCTTATTTTTCGGCAAGATTATGCCAAACTAAATACGGCCCGTGTTGCTATGAACACCCTTACAGCTTGTAAAACACTTCCCTGGACAGCCAGATCTTTCTGTTATCGATCATGTCTGGGATATGATGGTTCGGCGACTGCATCTACCAGGGAATGGAATGACCTAGCCCGACGATGGGAGTAAATTTGGCAAGAAATACAGCAGAAGACCCTCAGGGAGCTTTATCACTCGATGCCACGTTGTGTGGCAGCTTGCATCTATACTAGAGGTAAGTCAACACCTTATTGAGGTCGTTACTTGGTAACTATGTAACTCTGAAATAAATCATTCAATTTTTCTGAAATTTTATTCATTTTCTGTTCTGTACATAGTTTTCCTATCCACCAATTTTCGTTTCTATCGGATAACTCCTTTGGGTGCATCGTTTTTTTGTTATAGACTGTATATATAATATCAAAAATTATGAAATTCTTAATATAAAACTCAATTATAGAATTAGTTTATAAATACATTATTAAAAAATGGGTACCAACAAATCTCTTATAATGAAATTTGTTGTCGCGAAGAGGAGTAGTCAAAAATGCTACAGTTATGATTAAAATCAAATTAAGAAAAGACAATGCCCTTAGCAATACGTTGTGAAGAAACGGATTTTCCTTCCAAAGAGACAACGGAAAAGAAATTTGATTGATTTATTAGGGATGGATCGAAAAGAACTTCAGAAAACAATTTTTTTTTGAAAAATATTCTGATGACCGTTTTGTTTTTGACCAAAGCAATAACCCATTAGGTGGCTAATTTGTTTCCGAAAACATAAAAGTAAAAAATATCTTGGAATTACTGCATTTTCTAAAACTGAACTTAAGCTCTAAAATTTGCAATTTATATTTTAAATTTCACTTCCTCTAACTTCTATTTCTTATACATAGACAAGTGATGTATCAGTCAAAAGATAATAATTCAAAGAATAATCCTAAATAAAAAAAACCGTTGACTTCTTTATCTATTTTGCGAAACTTAGTCCTGTAAAGAAACAAATATTTATTTGTTTTGTATATTTATTTGCTCTATTATGTTTATGAACATAATTTTATTTCTCTTTGAAATTAGTACAATTTAAATAGGAAAAGAAACAATGGTCGAATTCTAATGATTCTTGTTCCTCCTAATCCTATATCTGTTTGACCGTGTGTCAAATAATTGTTATGACATAAAGCAAAATAACTAATTTTTACTAAGTCTAATAAATAAATGAAGCAACAAAGTTTTCATTCAGGTATTGCAGCCACTTCTTAAGATAATATAGTTATTAGTGGCCGTATTATCTGCAATCATATGTTCCCGAATGCAATGTGATTCATGTTTGAGCCATAGGTGATTTGAGGAAAACACATATTATTGAAGATCATTAAATATCTGACATAACAAAATTTTTAATACATGTATTCGATTCCCTAATATCCCTTCAAAGGTAAACTTACAGTTCAAAATAACTACGGTTGTTTTGGGAAATCATACGAACAACGGAAATGCTATTCGACAAATCCTTTTCGAGTAATAGGTATAGCTTCTTTTTAACTTTCTTTTAAAGGTAATTGAGACAACATTAGACAACTCTTAGTGATGATAGCTTTGGTTGCTCCATATGAAGGATATGGTTGTTTTAAAATCAGTCAATGTTTGTCTTTTTTAAATAATTCCTTCGTGTTCTCAAAAGTTGAATTTTTAGCTTTTCCTCTAAGATTTTTTCATAGTTGAAAGCAATTGAAAAACTGAAGTTTTTATGTTTTTTTTACTTATTTATTCAATAATGTGTTCATGTTATTAATGTATTATTGACGACGATTATAATACTTTAAAGCATCACAAAACATAAATTTCCCTATTTACTTAAAAATATTTCAACTGTCATTAAGAAATGAAGATCTTACAGGTTTTTACGAGACAGAAACAAAGCATTACGGTTAAAGTTAAAAAGTACTTTCGAATTATTTACATTTCTGTGAAATAATTAAATGCAAAATTATTAAATTATTTAGGTAGTTTATTTATTTATATAATTTTTGTTGTTGTAAGATCCCATAGACTAGCAGGGTTTGACTAAGCCCATAACATTGTTCATTTTAAGAAAATCTCAAACCATTGATTGGAACACTCCAGCCCGTCGAGTATATGACTGAGAGGCTTGGCTAATGTATTACTTGGTGCAAGATAGAAATAGTTTTTTTGGGAGTAATTTTCAGACCTAAGGTACTCATTGAGAAAGCGAATCAAAACAGTTTGTTCCTGCCTGTCTTAGAACTGGCCACGGAACCACATGCTCGAATACAAGAATATCAAAAGAGGGGTGGGGTTAAAATGACTTTATCTAAGCATTTGAACATAACTACATGAACATCGAAGAGGATAACTCACACGCATATATTTTAGCCAATGTATTTGCAATCTCGTTGTCTGCGAGGTCAACATGAGAAGATATAAAAATGAAATTATCAGGACACGGAAACCTATTTCAAATTATTTGAAATATCCACTACCCGATTGTTCCACACTCTATGTCTATTAGATAAATGTTGAATGTAATTTAGTTGTCTAATAAAATCCAGGTTTTATCCGTGTCAGGGAGTGAAAGAACTGAATTGAGGCCCCCATTTATAGAAAATAATTCACTTCAGAAAAATGTGCAACAGTTATGATTTCTTTTCGGATCTGCAAGGAATCGTGGAATTTGATTTAATGTAAATTTGATGTAATGCGAGGTAATTAACTGCCTATTATGCCCTGTGACAGAGAGTGCAGTTCCATTTAAAGAACTGGAGATCAAATGGTTAAGACTTATCTGATTGGACACACTGTTTCAGTTTAATTTTTGATCACTGATCCAACCCTTAAGGAAAGAAGAAATTCCTTTTTTTTGGCTTAAAACTGTAGAATTTATTAAAGTGTTATCAAAGACTAGAGTTTATTTTAAGATTGAGAGATTGCAAGTCAGTCTCATGGTATTCTGAAAACTATTACGAAGACTAATAATAGGAAGAATTGCACTTAAATAAACTCTTTCCAGTCTCTGTAAACTGGTTTTATAGGCCAAACAATGTACTGGAAAACCATACTCTAAAAGTGATTTGATATAAGTATTTCTGAGAGAGTGAATGAATCTGCTCCCTAATCTTACCCATATATATATTAAAGGAGATTGATACTCTTTTTTTTGCTTTTCAGCGCTAGATATTCAACGTCTTTGTTGCTGGTTAATTCACTATAAGAAAAGGAAAAGATACACTTGTAGAATTTCATCGGATTCCGAGGAAGAGTTGTGCATTAACCCCAACCTTGGCTACTTCGACAACAAAATGAAGATTCTCGGAAATGCCTGAACTTTCTTGATATCTGTACAAGGAGAGAAGTTATGACTTTTCGGAAATTCTTCCTGTGACAGTACACTGTCTGAAACAGTTAGAAATATGCCGAGATCCTGAGAGGAACCAGCCTGCTTTTGAAATATAAAGTATTACTTTAGAGATTTGTCCATGGTGTGAGCTAGTAAGCTGGTGAGCTGAACGTTATTGAAAGTGTAAAAATATATATATTATTATTATTATTACTAGTGATTCACTACATGTTTGTGCAGTTAATCTGTACAATTGCAGTAGCTAATCTGTTCCTGTTGGCTTGTTAATCTGTACAAGTGTTTTTAACGTTGCGCTGCAACTCTGTACTAGTTCTGCTCCCCTTGTTTCATCTTTTGTGAATAAAGTGTCATTCTCCATTATCCTCTTTGTTGAAATGTTTCACAGTACACTCTCAAGTTATGTTTTTGCAACAATATTTATTTATTACAAGTGATTTGAATGGCTGTAATAGATATAACTTCTTGTATTATACATTAAAATTCGTGTGCATCACATCGTGAAAAGAAGGACAGCTATTTAATACATTTGTAATATTTGCCTAATGAAAAATACTTGAAAAGAAAAATTCAACAACTTTAATAGAAGCAGTATTAATAAGCAAAATGGTACATATGCAGCAATGTCACACATACACAAGACATATTTCAGAACATTGATAGAAATGTAATGAGGGTAGATTGAAGCGTGTTAATCGAACATTGTTTCCTGCATTTTTTCTCGAAGGAAGTAATTCTCAAGATCAGTTTGAAATAGGTCTTATTATACAACATCAGCTTATATACATAGTAGAAATTGTTGTTATCAGATAAATGTGAGTCCAAATTATTCCTCTTAAAACCTTCAGAAGAAGGGGGTGCTACTAGATGCGAAATAAAAACAAACATTCAAAACCTTTACTTTATGAAACTTAAAAATGGACTTTCCTTCTATAACTACTAGAAATTAGTAACAATGCTTTGCTGATATATTCAAAAATATAAAACAAATTGCACAAAATTTAACTTACATGACACTGCATGGATGTAACAGGTCAATTGAAAAGTCCCCGGCATGACACATAGATGGCGCTACAAGAATTAAATCCATATGTTTTTAGTTAACCCTAACCCTCAAAAGATGCGTGTATAAATTTGACAGCTGTCGAATCATTAGTTTGTGAATTATAGCATTTTGAGTGAAGCAACTTTTGTTATTGTGAAAAAAATGGATAAAAAGGAAGTTGATAAAATAGTGCTTTTTGAAGAGAAAAAATACAGTTGAAGCAAAATCTTGGCTTGATGCCGAGTTTCCGGACACTTCCCCAGGAAAATCAACCATCAAGGATTGGTATGCTAAGTTTAGACGTGGTGAAATGAGCACCGAAGACGGTGAACGCCCAAAAGAGGTTGTTACTGACGAAAACATTAAAAAAATCCACAAAATGATTTTGAATGACCGTAAATTGAATTTGAATGAAATAGCAGACACTAAAGATATCAACTGAACATGTACATCATATCATTCACGAATATTTGGGTATGAGAAAGCTCTGTGCAAAGTGGGTGCCGCGCGAGCTCATTTTTGACCAAAAACAACGACGAGTTGATGAATCGGAGCAGTGTTTGAAGATGATCAAGCGCAATAAACCCGAGTTTTTGTGTCGATATGTGACAATGGATGAAACATGGCTCCATCATTTCACTCTGAAGTCCAATCGACAGTCATCCGAGGGGGACTGCACACGATGAACCCGCTCCAAAGCGTGGGAAAACGTAACAGTCAGCTGGCAAGGTTATGGCGTCTGTATTTTGGGATGCGCATGGAATAATTTTCATTGACTACCTTGAAAAAGGAAGGACCATCAACAGCGACTATTACATAGCGTTATTGGACCGTTTGAAGGACGAAATCGCCGAAAAACGGCCGCATTTGAAGAAAAAGCAAGTGCTGCTTCACCAAGACAATGCACCGTGTCGCAAGTCAGTGAAAACGATGGCAAAAATCCATGAATTGGGCTTCGAATTTCTTCCTCATCCACCGTATTCTCCAGATCTGACACCCAGCGACTTCTTCCTGTTCTCAGATCTCAAAAGAATGTGCTCGCTGGGAAGAAATTTTCGTCGAATGAAGAGGTGATCGCCGAAACTGAGGCCTATTTTGAAGCAAAGGACAAATCGTACTACAAAAATGGTATCTAAAAGTTGGAGGGTCACTATAATCAGTGTATCACCCTTGAAAGGAATTATATTGAATAAAAGAAAACCACTTTTACCAAAAAAAATGTGTTTTACTATGGTAGGCCGGAGATTTTTCAACTGACTTGTTATAACCTTCATTTTGCTGTAATAAAACCTAAGGCATTCCTGGATGTGTAGCTTACCCAAAGTTTCGTTACTGATCTTTACGTATAAAAAGAACATAAAACCAAAGCAATTACTGCAAAATTTAAAATATACTAAGAAAGTTTTACCCGAAGTCAGATTTATATAAAAAAAATGCTCTAATTTTCCTTTAAATTACATACATAAAGATTTGTGTTTTATGCAGGTGTCATTCAAGTGATTGTGATAAAGAATTACAGTAAATGCACTATTTTAAATGAATAATTATAGTATATTAAAAAAAAAAAAATTCTGTAAAAACATCTCATTTTAACTACAGAGCCAACATTTAAATTTCATTTGATTCAGATATTTTTGCTGAGAAAGTCTTAGAAAATTTAAAACTCAAAAACGGTCTAAATTATTTTTATAGATATTTAAATTCTAAAATATTTTTGGATATATAATTCAAAATTTTTGAAGGATATATTACACATGAACATAATCGAATACTCCGATTTCAAAAATTTAAAATTAAAACTTAGTCTTTTGAGACTAATCTGAAAAAAATGACTGTGTGAGCTCTAAAAATAGCGAATATCTTAACTTCATTATTTTATGCATAATATCAAAAAAAGCATGTTTTACATTTAAATGCAACATATTACGAACTTAATTATAAAATACATTGTGATGATTGCCTTAACAGAAGTACCCATTCCATCAGAATTGTTACATGTTAATTACATTAAAAATATCTAATATATGAAACACACGTTGTTACATACAATGGGACCGAATTATAATGGTTAACATCAAATGCGTCAATTCACTATTCACTTTTAGCCTCCAGGAAATTTTCCATTTCCCTTTAATTTCGTAGAGTCAGAATATAGAATATAGCTGATATTCTGTGTCGCTTAATAAAGTTTCTATGAAACTTATGAGAAGCCTTGAAGGAAATATCAATGAAGTATATTAATTTACACTGTGATGTTAGAGAGTGTGATATATAATGGAAAAAATTCCCTGAAATTTTTTGTACAATTGTTTTGAACGTAGTTAAAATTTGGATAAATTTATATTACTCTATCCATTTATTTAATTTAACACTAAAATCAAATGGGTATTTGATTATTTAATCCCTTTACTTAGTCAAACTTGTTTCTCTCTTTTTTCCTCTCAAAAAATAGCTTGCTATTTTTTCTAATTGCTTTTCATTATAATTAATCTAAATCTAATTGCTTTTCATTGTAATGAGTCATTATTTCAATAATTTTTTAAAAAAAATTAATGCAGAAATAAAATATGCTGAATTTGGATGAAAATAAGAAGTTAAAGATATGAAATTCTCATCCAAGTTTTTCTATGGTTAAATTCTATTAATTATAAAGGCAGACATTTTAATTGATTGATTGTTTTATTTAAGAGCACCGCGAAGCTTATGAGCAACGGACCACGTACTTTTAACAACTGGTCAGTGACAAGGACGACTTTGAGCTGGTCCGACATTCTCCTAATTCACCTTCCCAACTTGAGAGTTTGGAGTCCCATTTAATTTAACATGCTTAACCCCATTACACGATGGGTCCGTAGCAGCAGTAAGATTCTAACACACAGCTCACCTTAAACAGAATTTAGTACAGGGTTTGAGGTGGAAAGAGACTAGAAGATGACTAAAACAAAGGTGTAGAGAAATCACTATGAAAATCTTCTCTCGCTACCAGGTTTTTGGTTTATAGTTCTGATATTCCAATTAACTTGATGGAGGAACAAGAAGATACACAAAATGTATACTATTGTGTTTTAAAGATACACTTGTACATTATTATCTTTAAGATGTATGAAGATACACTTTATAAAAAAGGTACATTCTTTCAGAGTTTAAAGAATTATCATGCATTCTCTGTGGTTGAAACGTAATAAAATATTACTGAGGCATCAGGCACTTTGATTATTTTTAGTCTACATACATTAAGGGATAGTTTTGAAATAAAGTTGTAGTTGCGATAGTAAAGAGTAGAAATGCATTTCAAGTGTTAAAGATGAATATTTATGTATTCAGTGTAAGCTATTGCTTGTAATGATTTATATTTCTTAGGAAAATTTCTTGCGAGTACAGTTTTTCTTAATAAAATATTTACCTATGTAAATTTTGTATTAATGAAAGGTTATTGTGTTTTGACAATACTGTCTAATACTTATGAATGAAATTACAATGTTTTAGAATAGCTTAAAACCCTTAAAACTAATTTTTAAAAGTTCTTTGGTCTTGTACATTTTCCAATTTTAGAAAACTTCTGTCTCAATTCAAATAAGAGAAAATATTAACCTAGAACTAAATAGCATAAAATTGAATAACATAATAAAAAAGACGAAAAATATTTCAAGGCTAATTATACACAATTTTATAGCAAAATATTTAAGCAATAGTACGTTTTATGAATACTTGTAAGAAATTCACACGGTTTAAGGAAAGTCCTTTTAGTTTTGAGTTATGTTCCTGAATGTTATTACTTAAAAATAAGTAAAATATTATTATTTTTTTCTAAATTTTAATAATGTAATGACCAAAAGAAATGTTGCTAAATGTTTATTTAGAATTTGTTAAATTGATTGAGGAGCTAATGCAAATAGAATGGTAATGTAATTTTAATATTGAACAGAACAATTAATGTATTTTTTTTTAATCTTTTACTATCATCAAGGTGACAAATATAAACTGAATCAACGAAGTTAAAATTCTGAAAATATCTAATAATTTCTCAAATCAAGGAGCAAAAACTTGATTTTGCATTGGTATAAGGATATATTTAATGAGTCATTTTAAACTTAAAGAATAAGGAAGAAAGGAACAAAAAAAAGACAAATTAGCAAAAACTAGCAGCTGAATTTTTTAGAATTTTCAAGAGTTTTCATTTGTAATATAATGTTTCTGTCATCTGTAATATAAGTATTTTACTCTTCATTTTATTCATAAGATCTCTGAAAACTGAGCACATTTCCATGAGGAACACTGCAATGGAAATCTTGAATAAAATTGCACCCAAGCAATAAGCTTATTTCAGGAATTTTCTAATTAGAAATTTACCACACAGGGATTTAGTTGAAGAAATATTTGATAGAATTCCATTCTTAAGAAATTATCATAATTAATAGTATTTTATGAATAAAATGAGATTTGCTAACATAGTGCTACTTACAAGAAAGACAGCTTTAAAAGTTTAATTAAAAGAAATAAATATCTTCAAGAAATACTGTGAAGTTCTATTATAAAGTTTTTGATAGGAAATAAATTTATTAAATTGTAGTGTATAATACTCCATTTTTTAAAATTATTTACTCTTATGAAAATACTTTAAAACATTAATTTAGAAAGATAAATGTATTTCGAATTTTTAGAAAGTGATTAGCAATTGTAGAAGTAATTTATGACTTAAAGAATTATACCTTTTGTAAAAAGAAGCATAAAAACGTTTGATAAAAAAATGTATCTTCAAGAAAGAGAGAAAGGCAATGTGTGTGAGCCAAAAAAGAATGAAATAAAAATATTAATGTCGAGTTCCCTTTCACACACGCACACACACAAAACACTTTATGATAAAAATAAATTTAATTATACAATGTAAATTTGGATATAAATCATTTTTCCTTATGGATATATTTAACGGAAGGACTTACGAAAAATTATTCAATTTTAAAATTTTAAAAACGAAAAAAAATTGCTTCAGATTAACCGATTTCAATACGTTTCAAAAGATTCAAAATCCAATATGAATCTTAGAAAAATAACAATTAAAATAAAATAAAAAAAGGGAATTCTCAGAAGTTGCTCTTATAATTTTCCTTGTTGTTCAAAAACTGAATAGTAAGTGGATGTCAAACGCTTTGAATGAGTAATAAAGCAAAAAAAAAAAAAAATCGTAGGGATTGAAAAGTTGCATATTCTCAGAGTGTATGCATTTAAAATAAGCTGACATAAGATTGAAAAATGGAAAATAATGTTTTGCGATACATCAAGAAAAACAATTTGAATATTTGAAAACATATTTTACGTGAATTAGAGACTTACAAAACAATATCTCTAAAGGCCAAGTAGTAGAAAGAGCAAGTTCATGAGAATGGAGCATACGGAATTTAACTTGAAGCTAAATCTCATTCAAATAAATTATTTCAGAACTGAGTGCGAGACAGACTGGTATAAGCAGAACTTATTGCTACCGATCTAAAACAGCCTCTTTTGCAGAAGTTTCCCTCTTTCCAAGAATTTCATTGCACACTTTAAACTCTTTTTCTCCCTTTCTTCATTCCATGTCTCTTTCTCCTACCTTTCCTTCGATTCATTAGAGGAAATGCTTTTCGCTTTGCTCTTGCATGGTACATTCGGACGATAGCAAAGCATTAAATTTAAAACACACGTGCAATGAGCACTTTGTGGACAAGCGAAAATGAACTGTCTCAGTGCTGATATGATGTTTCGGTTTTGGTTTCGTGGTTAAATAGTTTCTCAAAAAAACATTAGAAATATGGATTTACCAAATTAGTCAGAATACAAATATAATTTATTTTTAAAATTTTCACATATAATTAAATTACTTTATGGTGAATTTCTAAGGATATTGCAACATAGAAAATATAGTCAAAAACTGAAGTTGTATACAAAATTCCCTAGCAAGATTTTATCAAAAATGCATTTAAAAATCATATTTAATAAATTCAATATGATTATGATGTGAGATAGTTTTTAATTTGTGTTAAGCTAAACAAGGTTATTAAAATTTTATGCGCATTTAATTAAAATTGTTTTTGTAGTATGTTATTAATATCTTCTCTAAATTAAGTCTTTAAATGTATAAATATACATTTAATTATTTTGTTCGGCATTATTTAGTTGTATTTGTCCAAAAAATTGTCAAATCTCTATGATGTTCAAGAAATTTAATATAAGTCTTCAATTAGACTGTAAAAACACTGTCTTTAGACAGATTTATTCTGTAATATAACACATCGATCAATAACTCCCGAGTCTAACATTGAAAACAACATTTTTTTTGCAAATTT
>BMAW01068415.1:428444-443022 GCA_019974015.1 Nephila pilipes
TTTTTGTAATTTTTTTGTAAATGGGTTTTTCGGTTTGAAAAACACTTAATAACATTATTATTTATATATATATATATAAAGACTGTAATAATTATGGTAATAAAAATTGAATTGGTATCATAATAATAATGTGACTATTTACTTTTGAGATTTGAAAAAACTGCTATTATTAATCTCCAGGATAGATTTTTTTTTATATTTATGCAGAAAAAGTACCTATTACCTATTTTGTTATGTATGAAAAACTTCTTTAACTTAACTAATAAGCATCTTGCGAATAATACTTTAATCAGAGTTGTGAATAATCAAAAATAAATTTAAAATAGAATTATACCATTTTAAAACCAAAATTTGTATTAATATGAATAATATTAAATCTTTAATATTTTTTGATAACCACTTTTCAAGAAAACTCTATTAAATTAGAGCTATAACTAATAGCTAATATATATATCTTTTGTTAGTTCAAAAAAAATTAAGTAAAATATTATAGATATGGTGGAGATTACTGCTATTGTTGAAAATAGTGCTGATATAGTGAAATATATTAATCATAAACAAATATATGCTATTTGTAACTGCGAATTCAAATATATTTTTTAATTCTATTGGTATAAACGAACATATTAAAGTTCTAAAAGAGATTTATAAGAGAACTATTATTAATAAGATTTTAGAGCATGATAAATTTAATTTATTATTCAAATTAGAGTTAACAGAAAATTATATAGATTTTTACTATAAAATATATAAACAGATAAAACATACACCATAAATTGTTCCATTAAATAATTGTTATAGTAATTCTTATCCACATTATTGTGAAAATAACTTATATAATGATAATAATTTTAGGATGTTTAGATAAATTTAAATTGTTTTTTTCTCGAATTAATAATTATAAATATGTTAAATCTTTTTTTTTTATCTTTCTATCTTGAAACTATATATTTATTACAAACTAATATTAATATAAATAAAGTCTAATATTTAGATTTTAATACCAGAAAATAATAAAATTTTTAGTAGTATTAACAGTAAAAAATACATGTTCTTTTTCAGGATTCGTAAGGCTCACTTATTTGATAATTCTTTACTTATAAATATAATTAGAAATTTACTGCATAACAGGCTTTTACGGAATATTAGGATGATGTCTAAGACACTGGGTATTTATTATAACATGGATAAATTTAAGAAAAATTAATGGAAGCTATTTTTTGTATTAATTTTATGAAGAGAAATTTACAATTAAGTAATTATAATATTTTAATATAGTTTTTCCTTTTGTGATTAAAAAAGTATGTTTTTAATTTCTGATTATTTTTAAATATGGTTTTAATCTTTCTATTTTGCTTATACTTTCATATTTATTGCTAATATTAAGCCATTAAAACAATTTTTGAATTAGTATTCTTTTTCTCTGATAGATGCTACAGCTATAATTGGTTTTTAAGGTGATAAAACACTTTTATGTTAGTGTTAAAATTTTGTCGTTATAAATTATTTGTCTATATGAGTTTTGAATCTTTTTAATTTGATTGCTGAAATGTAGGTTTGTGTTGTTTTTTTCTCAATTTAATGTATGGGTTTTAATATTTCTTTAAATTGAATAATTTCTATTGTTATCTGTTTTTAAGGTGTTTTATATATTATATATATCTTATGGTAGCTCCATATTTTTTACATAATATTTTTCTGTAGGTGAAACTCTTATATGTAGGTAGTCTTTGTAATTTTATGCAATTCTATTTAGTTAATTATGTTTCTATAATTCTGAAGAATATTTCAGTTATTTAATTTTTTGCTATGAAATATTATATATATATATATATATATGTATACACACACACATATATGTATACACACACACATATATGTATACACACACATATATATATATATATATGTATGTATATATATATATATATATACATATATATAATACATAAATCAATAACTCCCGAGACTAACATTGAAAACAACATTTTTTTTTGCAAATTTTTTTTTTATTCATCAACATAACACCTTTTGTTAATCACCTTTTAGGGTGATACAATCGTTCCAATGCTTTTCCAAATATTTTTTTTTTTTTTTTTTCCCTCCAAAAAAAATTTTTTTTTTTTTTTTTCTTTTTTTTTTTTTCCGCAAGAAATCTTTTTTGTTGCGAGTAAATAGCGATAAACAGCTTTCTGAATCATCGACTCGTTGCTGTTTTTGTTCCATCGAAAGCAATCGCGGCACCAACTTGGAAAAAACCTTTTTCACTTCACTTCAAAAAACCTTTTTCAGTAAATACACTTCCATATGATATCTGTGTCATCTCAGCAATCTCACGGAGCTTCACTTTACGATCATTCATTATAATTTTTGTCACTTCACTCACATTTTCCGGTGTAACGGCTTCCACCCGAACGTTCCGCGTCATTTGTGTCGGTACGACCACGTTTAAACTCGGCAAACCACCGACAAATCGTTGCTTTTGATGGACAAGAGTCCGGGTAACATTTTTCAATCCATTGTTTCGCTTGCACGGTGTTTTTACCCATTAAAAAACAATGTTTTATCAGAACACGAAACTCGGTTTTTTCCATTTTTTAAACAAACTACAAAACGACTTTACTCCAACCTCGATAACTCAGCTGTTTCTGGTCCGATCGACTTAAAATTTTGACACGTTTCAAGCAAAGGTTAGTACTCTAGAAAGACCTGGTTACTGGTTTACTACGAGTGCCATCTCTGGGTTAGTCTCGGGAGTTATTGATTGATGTGTTACATATATGTGCATATATATATATATACATATATATGTGTGTATATATATATATATATGTGTATGTGTGTATATAAATGTATATGTATGTGTGTATATAAATGTATATGTATGTGTGTATATAAATGTATATGTATGTGTGTGTGTGTATGTATGTATATATATATGTATAAATGTATGAGTGTATATATATGTATATGTATGTGTGTATGTGTATACACACACACACACACACAAAAATATATATATATATATATATGTGTGTGTGTGTGTGTGTTACAATTTATACATGACATTATAGACACATTATCACAGTAGTAGGAAGTTACTTTTTTTTTGGTTTTACTTTTTTTTCTTCTGTTGAATTAATAAAAAGGTCAAAATTGTTTGGCCTTTAAATTGGTTGTAATTTTAATTAATAGTTTATATCTGAATTGAATATAATGATTACTACATTGCTCTGTCCATTAAGAAAATTAACTAATAAGTTCTAGGCTAAGTAAGTATCTGAAAAACCGCTTGGTTTGTCTTAATTAGACCATTAACAGTATCATGAAGAATCGAGATTAACTACATTAGAATGAAAACTGTCCAAAAAGTATTAAACTTTCGAAATTAAAATGGAAAAAATAAACTATGGAATTTAGAATATTATCGTAAGTTTAAATTCGTTGTATTCCGAGTTGAATTACATCAGCTACAACGATAATCGGTGATTTTTTCCCTGTGGACGAAAGTTCAATGCTCACCGTAACTCTTTCTTCCATAATCCATTTAAGAATCTCATTATACTGGAGATTTATAGTAGAATATCCCAAATTTGAAGAGTTACAACTACAAAACTAAAATATTTGCATCATTTTAGATAAATTAAGTTAAATATAAAAAATTTTGTACTTCACAAAATAAAATAGGCTCTGTGAGACTACTTCCAGAGACGCAAATGATATCTATTTGTACGATTCGGTGGGTAGTTTCAACGAAGATAACTATCTTGCTCTTAATCAGTGGCCTCCAAGTATCTTGGATTTAATTCCATATATTGTTTTTTTCTTTGGAGATACTTAAAGGATAAAATACCTTTTCCACTACATCCGATAAACATTCATGAACTGAAAATACTAATAACGGCAACCATTCAAACTGTAACACCAAACACGTTGAAAAAAAAATGTCGGATCATTTCTATTATCGACTGGATATCATTGATGTTCTGATGATGGCCACACTGAATATTTATAAATTTACAGATCAAAGAGCGTTATTTTTAATACAATTTGTGCAAAAACGTTCTAACATCTTTAGTTTTCTTATGGTAGATCCTCAAAGTAGGGATATTCTTTTGTAAGCGATCTATATAATATAAATACAAAGCGGTTATATAATTTTCTTAGCATATGCACAGATACAAATAGTTATAATATAAAATCATATTAAATGAATCGATCTAAATTAAAACAAACCATACAAATAAACAAAATTATATCAAAAATATCCTAATAAATGGATAGAAAATTTTAAATTACAAATTGTAGAAATACACACACACACGTATATATATATATATATATATATTATGCTTAGCTTATTTATGGAGCTAAGTTTACCTCTTAAAATATTTCTCAGAATAGCTAATTTTAAATAAAACTTTTAGTAACATTCAATAATGTTGAGTAAATGATTGCTTTTAATAAAGAAAAAAAAAAGTAACAAAATATATTGTAGATAGGACTTTATTACAAAAGTTACTGAAGTTTTCTTTTGACTTTGAACAGACACAAATGAAATAGACTATAAATTTTTCCATCGAAACTTCCAGAAGATTATCCATGAGCTTATTTATGGAAAATATAAATGTACATTTATAACTAAAAAAAATATTTAATTAATGGTATGAAATTTGATATAGAAAACATATTGAGTTTTTAAAAAAATATCCTAAAATAAATTTTTACATTTAATTGTTATTACATGAAACACAAAAATTCAAATAATAGTTCGGAAAGATATATGAACGCAAGATGCTCTGACGTGAATATATCTGAATGTAAGCCTTTATAAAATAGAAACTTTTGTTGAATAGATAATCTAGAGTAAGAAGTTCGTAATTCCGAGTGTATGCATTGTATTTATATAATTTTTTTGATAGATAATTGTAAATCAATAACATGTTTTATACAGAATATTACATGAAAATGTGTTAGTCTGTCAAAGTTTCTAGTATATTAACAAGCATATTCTGCGACAATGTTCTTAAAGATGATTGAAACTGTACATGACATCTAATTCTCAATTGACACAAATCGACTTATTTTGAATTTTTTTGAAATTATTCAGCAAACACGCCTTTTAGGTATTATCTAAAAAATTGTTTCATGGGTTCCAGTTTTAGGATATAATAAGCAAAACATAAAAAATTAGTCCGTTCAACAAATTCACTTCTTACATATTTATAAAAGCCCGCGTAATTTTCTCATTGAAAGAAATAGATTGATGATCATCATTCCACAAATCGTTGCCAAATCTTGAACAAAGCGAATGTTATATATCACTCTTTGATAAAACTGGACCCATGACGACGCTATTCATTTTCTCTGATGAAAATAGAAAAAAAAAATGATTATCTCCGCAAATGGAACTGATCAAAAATTTTGTCTTCTCCAAGGCCTTGAGAAATCTGGCTCCTTCTTCTGTAATCGAGAGAATATATTAGAGGTAAAGGTTTCTGAGACCTAATTTCTTTCTGCGGGCAACACTCGTAAATAAGGAGAATCAATAAAGTAAGGATAAACCCTTTTAGTAATGAAAGTATCTTCACATTTTATTTTACCGCTTGTCTATGAAAATGTTTTGGGACTGATATGATAAATGAGTACTCATTTTCTTAAAACGTTTTGCTACTAATAAATTTGAAGTTGGCAACTATATTATTTTTTTCTCCCTGAGTGGAACTTCCATCACCTTTTTCATAATTTTTAAATGCTTATAAATAAAATATATATGGTAATTTCCTATGATATAACTAGTGATACACTTCTTAAAATTAATATTTCTTAGTTTATTGCAGCCTAATAAATTATTTTTTTTATAATCAATTGATAGTATTTTTAAATATAGAAATATGTAAGCAGTTACTCCAAAGAGTATCCCTATTAATAAGAAATTTAAAATTCTTTTTTTTGTCATAAGTATTTTACTGCCTATAATTATCTGTTTTATACCACACACACATGGTTTTTGAAACTTATGGGCAAAATTTTAAGTGGTAATAGAAAACATATGTACATTTAAATTTCGCAAAAGAAGGCGCAGGTGGAAAGCAAGCTTCAAATCACTAGATGACGTTGTAATGGGAAGAATAAGGCACGAGTTTTCTTATACATCGTCATTTCTACTGTTGATTTCAGGAGGCTTGGCCTTTTCCTGATTACTGTGTGTCGCCATGCCTCCTGAAACTCATTGTTATTTGTATATACTCATTGTATGGTGATAATTGTTTGTTTAGCAGTTTTCCAATACAACTTACCAATGGGAATATGCATGTTCCATGAATATATGGTTTCCGAGAATACAACTTACCAAGGGGAACATGCATGAACCCTTCCCTGATGAAATCTATGAATCAATTCACAGCTTTAAAACCGGGCCAACAGTAAGCTATCGCATTATTATTTTTTTAAAAAAATTTGCAGATTGTTTTCCTGAAACAAATGTTAAATTTCTTTTGTTTAAATTTTTTTTCAAATAATTCTTTGGCAGTAGAAGTATCCATTTTAAATTTGATGAGAGTTCCTATCTTAACGTAAATTCTATTCGTAAGCTGAATCTCGTGCACTTACTCTTTTTACGAATATAATCAATATGGGTCTGTAGAAATAATATTGGAATAAGCTTGTAATTTTAAACCTGAGTCCGTTGAGGTGGATATTATCTAAGGTTGTAGTTATATTTCCTAATTTCGACACGAATGTAGGGGCGTTTAAACGGTTTCACTTTATAAAACACAAATTATCATAAGTTCAGACGACGGGTGAAAGATAGAATCGTGTCTTCACTTATATATTTTCTAAAATGAAAAGAGCAACCAATCAAATGGATATTACAGCATCTCCCTTTATTGCTGTATATGCTATTGTTCATAATCTTAACGTGAAGAAATAAATTTAATCAGAAGAATAAACTTTTGATTGGCTCAGAAATTAACTAAAAACTAAAAATCATACAGAGATTCCTCAGACCTACAAAAACTTTACATGATAAATAAAATATAACTATAATTTTCAATCTACGTAATTTTCCAATCGTATATAACTTTAAAATTTAGAATTCAAAGCCCTTTTTTATTATTCTTGAGGGAAAAAAAATATATCACCCTTGATAAGAAAAAAAAAAACTTTTCAAAATCATTTAAGCTTTCTACTGCGGTTTGAAAATTACTTCTTGGAACTCTATGCCTTTCCCTGCTGCAAAATTTATTTTCTCTACAATACGAAAATCCTTATAAGTCTAAGCTAGATCCCTCACTGAATAGGACGACACCAGGGAAAAGTTACCGATCGATTCAAAACAGCCGTAGACATCAAAACAGACATTCTCACTTCATTTGTCATCGAAACTATTTTCAGAAGATGCAGAGGCGGGCGTAGTTGAAAGAGTAGGAATTGATGCAACGGTCTATTGGGTCCAGGTAGCTCGGTACTAAAAGTAATGATCATATGAAAGAAGAAAATTTCGCTCATATTTTACCTTAAGTTTCGAGTCCAAACTGATTTTGCTTCTTACAGACTTTTTCCCTAACCTACACAATATTTTGTCTCCAGGAAAACATTATAACTGTCTATAAATGATAAATAATTTTCAAGAGGAAGTTAAATTTTTAAGGCAAACTGATTGTTAAATGAAATAAAGAATATTTTATGTTGTTATATTTTAAATTATAAGCCTTGGGAAAAGATGACACGGTTGAAAAAGCACCGGTAAAATCTATTATTTAAAAGTCATATCGTATGATATTCGAAGCAATAAAAAGCATTTTTAATAAAAGTAGTATTGTATAAAAATATAATTGAAAATTCTTCAAAGGCACATGCAATAAAATTATTTTATTATTTTCATAATTGCTTTAGCTTATTTTAGATATCTGTGTATTATGTTCATGAAAGGAGATTCATTATACATGAATAAGTATTCATTCTTACCACCTATATACTAGACGCATTTACATTTAACATTCACGAAAAAATTGCAAAAAACACTTTTACATATGAAATGAGTTAACACTTTTTAAAGGAAAATATACTTCATATTTCTTTTCATGTATTAAAATATTCAGTTTTTTTATATGAGCTTTCACTGACACAAACAAAAAATAATTGTTGTAATGCAAAAATTATGAAACAACCGGATAAATTTATAAATTATGCATAACGCAAATTAGAACCACAATTTAGCTATGGAGAAAGAGGCTTCGAATTTTTAACCAAGGATGAGGAAGTCAACTTATCTGGTTTCCCTTTTCTTTATTTTCTCTCCGATGAGAATTTCTTTTAATTAGAGACATGCACCATTTTGCATGATACATAATAGATATTTTAAGATTAAGAAACGCTTCTCATACTGAAGATTGTCGATCAGATCATGACCACTTGCCTGTCGTAAAAGAAACAACAAATGATTGTATGAAAGACGTGTAACAGATAGTTCATATCATAACACAGATAAACAAAAATTGTTTTTTTTCATTTATTTCTTAAAACTGAATACACACTTGAGTCCTTAAAAATTATAATAAAAATGTATATTCTTTTTAGTCTCTTATATTTTAAATGAAGGAAATGAAATTACAAAATACAACAAAATCAGTTTTAATAGACTGTTTTGTAAAATAAATTTTGAACTTAACTTTTGCTGTTAGTTGCTTCGCTATTCCCAAGAAAAATTTCCATTATGTCCTTGAAAGAATGTATTGTGTTTTTTTTTTCTTTTTTCTTCCTGAGAACCATTTTAATCCAATCATTTTTCATAAGTTTCTGAAAGTAACGACCTATGAACACACTGTTTATTTTGTTATCCTATATTGATGGGGATAAGTCTCGTTGAAAAGCAAATTTCTTATAGTTCGGATCAAGATATTTTGCATAAATTCTTACCAATCTCTGCTTGATGTAGAAAAGTGGGAGTAATCTATCCACTGCTGTTACTAGAAGTTTTCTAATTACATTTTTATCACTAGATTCCATAGACTTCCCAGAAGTCCCTTTTAGTGCTTGATAATGTGTATACGGTTTTCGACTGTCTCATTTGCACAAAAAGCATAAATATTTCTTGAAACCAAGATCATGCGAAACCAAAATAATAAAAATGACTTTCAGGTCACAAAAATGTCTACTTAAAAATCACTGACTACAACACAAATAATGGTTTCTTCAAGGTATAAAAACCATTTATCCTCTTAAGCAGGAATCGTACAGGGATGGAGTTACACTGTAAAGGATTATTGTTTTTAAGCTCACCTTAGGGGTGATAATAAAAAGTCTTCTTTGATATATAGCACAGGTATCAAGATAAAATAAGGCTTAGAATGTAGTTCTAATAGAATAATTAACTATTTTTCATAAAAACTAATGCAGTATTTATGTGTGTCATAGTAAATGGAAATACGTACATCATTAGCCAGCACATTCCACTCCTGAAGCCTTAATCCTAACTATTGCGCTTTATCCTTTCTTGACCCAAAATCACAGACAAGATCATTCAACTCTGCTTAAGTTATCCAATGAGGCTCAAAATTTTTCTTTGGTAGATTGCAATCAATGTCTATCTCACTTTCAAGACAATATGGCATGCTTTCTTCCTCAAATAAAGGATACTAAATAGGAGGCTGTTATACAGGAAGCCCGTCACTTTTAGGTACTGGCCTTATTTCAGAATCGATGTTGGAATACTGAACATTCTCCTGTTTCTTAAAGTGAGTCCCTTTTGCTATTGGAGTCATTAAAAAATGCCAATTCTCTAAATGATTTGTAAGCTTCCTCCCCATAAGTGGTATGGCAAAAGACATCGCAGACCTTTGACCCGCCTGAGAAGTCGTGTAGAACAGCGTTAACAACAAACAAGTGGTGACCATGGTTTATCCTGTTCACCAATTTCGGTCCGAAATAATATTTATAAGTAGTTTTAATTCAAGAAGTTATACTTCTTCTCAAAGTAGGAACTTACAAGTTTGATCTAAATATAGTAAAAACTATCACTAGAAATAAAGCATTTAAGAGACATATTAAATACATCCTCTTTTTCAGCTTTTTAACTGTTATACTGATGAATTTTGTATTCCAAATGAGCGAAAAAATCCTTATATCTTTATAGTGTCTGACGAAGCCCATCTTAGTGGCACTTAAATGCATTATATCACACTTCTGGATACATTTACCATTCAAAACAAAGCCTTTTAAAATGCATCAAAATAAGGTTATGTGATGTATTCAAAGATATATACCTCAGAAATGAAATCAAACTTCCCTTTTCTTATGAATTTCTTGCGAAATATAAGAAGATATGATTATTTAGATTAGTTTAAAATTTCTAAAGAAAATATTCCTTGTTTAAAGGTAATATCCAAAGATCAAAATAAAAATTTAAAGCGAATTTATATAATTTGGTACATTGAATTAATATAAAAAAACATGGCTGCGGTATAATTAAAAATGCAAATGAGTTTTCAAAATAAAACTGTTATGAATCTTCACAATAATTACTTCATTTTGTAGACTTGGTGTAAATATTGAAATAGGTTGAGCATTTTTAAGTAGACAGAGGAACCGCAGTTTATTGAAATAATACTGAAAATCAAAAGAATATTTATAATAATGAAAAGTTGAATTAACATTTGAAATAAAACATTAAAATGAAACATATAAATGAAACATTAAAATGAAACATATAAATGAAACATTAAAATGAAACATTAAAATGAAACATATAAATGAAACATTAAAATGAAACATTAAAATGAAACTACTACCAGACTACTATTTTCACTACCAGACTGCTTTGTATGCAGAAACTTTTGCACTTGTATATTATTTTACTTTTAAGCAATTTTGATTAATTTTGTTTTACGTTATCCACAAAATTCTTGTGGCTTTAAAATTTTATCGGTGACTGTAATATATCCATTCAATTCTGCTTTTGGATTTTTAATTATGATTTATTAAAAGCTTTGGCTAAACAAACAGCGTTATTCAATTAAAGTTAAAGTTAATTTTCTTTGTTCTTCTATGCACCAACAATATCCTCTCATTTTTTTTCCTTCACCATTTATGTATAAATCTTATAACGGAGCAGATGTTTCTTCGCTTAACGTTGTTTATCGACATTGTTTTTTTTTTTTTTGTTAGAAACTTACCAAAAAGAAGCAAAATATTCTATTATATCTTTTCGAAGATGAATACAAGATCTTTCAAAAAAAAAGCAAACAGGCAGAAAAAAAAAGTAAAGTAGAATACAAAAAAAAATTTGAAACAAAAAGTATTTGATATTTGTATGATTACATAATCCTACTAGTTTATAAAAATATCAAACTTAAGAAGAATGAAAGAAGAATGAAAAGTGTTATAATATAATTACTTTGAAAGGAAGATTAATTGACTCTTTCTTTTCTTGAAGATGCAATCAGAAATAACAATTGAGGAGTATTATAAAAGACAGTGGCAATACTAGTTCCAATAAAATCATCTTTCTCAAAAATAAAACGAGACTTTACCGTATGATATTATACATAAAGTGAATATTATACATTTTGTATTATACATACCGTGCATACATTATACATACCGTACATACATTATACATACCGTATGATATTATACATAAAGTGAATATTATACATCATAAAGTGAATATTATACATTTATCATTCGAGTTTTACTTCATGTGAGTAATAAAAGTGTATTTGCTCTATATTCTAAGAAGAGAAAGGTATTCCTTCCAATACATCTTTGATAAACAAAATTTAAAACTGAATAGAGAGGTACGTTGAAAACTATTAGTTAGTTTAGAAATAATAACATGATTGATGTTTAACATGATTTACTTTTCTTAACTGTAAACATCGCCTTCTGTTCTTAAGGCAACACAATCTGTTATCAAAGACTTTTTAGAGAGAAAATGAGAAAACTGTGTGAAAGAAGTTTGGAAAGTGGCATCAGATTATTGTAATAACTAGATAAATTACAAATCTTCTGTTGCGTAGAGGAATCACATGCAAGCTCGAAGACGTGCCAACCTGCATCCAGATTAGTTTTAAATACAATATAGGGAAGATAATATTTGTAAGAGAACTTTCTTTCGTAAATATGAGGAGCTTTAATTGATTAATTTTGTATCTTGCATGTAAATAATGATCTTACTTTTAAATTAACATGTAGAGCCTCCTCCTCATTATTTAATTCTCGAGACATTATAAAGTTTAATAAGTCAATAAAATCAAATTTCCAAATGAAGGGACATTAGAAAAATACAAACACTGTTTATTAAGATTCTTCTCAAAGTGTGTTGTTCAAGATCTCTCTCTTTTTCTGAAATAACTCTAAACGTGCCTGAATTCTAACTTAGAATTAAACAATAAAGTTTTAGCTTACCAACTTATCAGTTTTGAATGAGTCACTTCTCGATTTCTACAAGTTGGACTCTTTTAAAAATTTACATTAATCTATAATCTTTTCGAAATAAGTTTAATCACAGAATATCAACAATAGTAATTCACTCAAATTTTTAATTTGCTGACTTCTACAGACTACGCATTTTAAGATAACCGTCTTTTACTTTCATTTCTATTTTACTTATATATCCCTGTCCTCAAATAAATTCATTATACTTCTTATCTTCAACTAATTTCAGTAATAACGATTCATTCGATTAGAAAAGAATTAAATTTTAAATATAAAATAAAGAAATAACCTGTAAAGTTAGTTTAGGGAAGGTTAGTGAATAGCCCAATATTACAAGAGTGTAGTGAAAATTTGTGAAAACTTTGTGTACAAAATAAGAATTTTCTTTTTGCAATAAATCATATATATTCACAAAAATAATTTTTTAAAGCCTATTTGGTAATTTTCAGTAAATTTTTGATTTTTAATGGTTTCAGAATCATTGAAGAAAACGAAAATTTAAGATATTAATGTGAACGGTTTTTATATAATAGGGCGTCATTGTTCCCTGTCTTGGTTACACAATAATCCATTACGAAACATAAGCTTCAAATACCTTATAAGACATAAATATTAGAAGTCATTAACTAATTTAAGACTCGTAAGTGTTTATAAGATGCAAAGTAAGGGTTCTATGATAAATGTTTACATTGGAGCAGAAAATTGTATTTCGTACTTAGTTACATTTCTTACAAATTATATAAAGATAATATTATATAAGTATTTCAGGTTTATTTTGTATTTATTACATTTGGAGGGGTGAAATAAATTAAGGGTGTTATAGATATATAAGAGGACAAATTACAATACACCATATTATAAAATCAATAGCTTTGATAATATATTGTATCCCATGGAGGAGACTAAGCATTCTTAAAGAATTTTGGCAAGTTTCAATATCTAACTTGAGAAGAAAATTCCTATTTCAGTTCCCTAGAAATAAGAGAATATACATTACATTGAAAGTTACTTACGTTGTTTACTTATGGAAATCAAAAGTAAAAACATTTTAATAATTTCTTAATGCAGTGTTAAAGTTTGCGCAACAACAAAATTTCTCTAATTCCAGACACTGCATAAGAACGTAAAATATGTCTGATGTAAATATAATAAAAAAATATAAATGAGTATGGAACATAGAATTAAATATCATGAATTTAAATATTTTCAAAGTAGAAAATGATTTCTTTCGAATTGTCTTAAGAAAATTCATTACACGCACATTGAAGAATATATCATGAAGTAAATTCTCATCATATCTTTGATTTTCTCATTCTTTTGAAAGAGGGAGATGTTAAAAAATATGTTTTCTGTTTAGCAGATTTAAATATTTTATTCAGATAAAAAATACCATAAAGGTGCAAAATGTGCTTAAGAAAGAGTTGGATTAGTTACTATGTTTAATTAAATTTCAATATATATTTCATTTATTTTAAAGAAATTTTCTGTAAGATACACATTAACACTGCTGAGTAATTAGCACGAAATTCTCTAATATTACTTCCTTTAATAATTGCAGAGAAACTGTAGAAATGTTTTGATCTTTTAAAAAGATTGAGGAATCTCAATTTAATAAAATAATACAGAGTTACGTAAGCACATTAACAAATGCAAATTGAATGGTATCACTCGTTCTTAATTGCAGTGATCAAATCATATCGTTTATCATACTTTTTGTCATTTGTTATGCTATAATATATATTATGTTAAAATAGTAATTAAGAATAGGAAATCCCACAGGTGGTAATCGTTAAAAATGAAAATTAAAAAAAAATATATCGTAAAGAAGAGCATATTAATTCACTGCCGGAAAAAATGCAAGTAATTAACCATCATTAAATGTAAGCTCATATCATTCAATAAATGAAGATAGCATTCCATTAGTAAATCGAATACTCTTTTTCTTCATAAAATTTATTTAATTTTGATATACATTCGTATAGATAGGGTAGACTAAAATGTATTAAAAGATAAAATATTTAAAACGTTTTTCAAATCTGTAGTATATAAATCATACTACTAATTTATTACTATACTAATCATACTACTAATACATTAGTATACTAATCATACTACTAATACATTAGTATACTAATCA
>BMAW01068415.1:443032-473757 GCA_019974015.1 Nephila pilipes
TACATTAGTATACTAATCATACTACTAATACATTAGTATACTAATCAAAAGTATACTAATGCTACACAATTTATTTTTCTTATAAAATTTAATTTAAAATTAATAAAATTACCTTTATTATATATTCCTAATTAAATTATATTCTTTACAATTGAAGTTGAAACACTAACATTAATATAACAATTTCTCGCGTCATTATTTAATACAAAGTCTTCGTGTTACGCAAAATAATTAATTTTTAGAACATATGAAATGCTGATACTTCCCTTTAATTAATTCTTTTTAAAACTATGCTTTACTTAAATAAATGGAGGGAAAAGTAGCGTAATTTAATTAAAGATGAAATTAATTTTCTTTGCTCTTTTATATTTGTGTGTACCAACAAAATTGATTCGTTTTTTTTTTATCACCAGCCATTCACAAATGCTTGGAATAGAACAGATGTTTCATCACTTACCGATAATTTTTAACAGTGTTTCCTGTTAGAAATTTACCAGCAAGAGATAAATTATTTGTTTGATTTATACTTTTTAGAGATTAAGCTTTATCTTTTCAAAAATGCAATGAGATAGAAAAAAATTTCCGTAAAGAAAGAAAAACTTTTTAAAATAGAAAAAAGTTTACAGACTGCGTAATTACATAGTTCTATAATAAAAAATACGAAATTGTTTTAATGAAATTATTTGGTGATGAAGATTATTTAATCATTAATTTAAATGCACTAAATATGTTTTCAGAAATTTATTTAAAGGGTGTCTTAGAAAACCTTAAGGAAATATTAGATCCTCTAAAATCAGTTCTTGCAAAAAGGAAACAGCTTCACTATATTGTTATCAAAAAGTGATACAATATATTTTATTCGAACCCTCTTCTACATGAGAAATTAAATCGTATTTGCTCTTTGTAGAAGAGAGAAAGAGAATCGTTCCTTAGAGCATTTCATTTTGAAATTTTAAAATGATGAGGCAGATGCACTAAAATAACTTTTTGTATCATTTAGTTTACAAATAACATCTCTCAACACATCTTACTTTTCGAAATCACTTGAATAAATTCTAATCTATTTTGAAGGAAATATCATTTAACAACAGAATAAAGACTTCAGTGACAGAAAATCAGGAAGTTGTAGAGAAAAATATAGGATAAAGGCATTGGAAAAATGCGATATTTAGACATATTAAAATTTGTAATGGTCTATTATATTCAATGGTATTCACAGAATGAAGGAGATGGAATAAAAATGGGTTTCTAGGAAGTGTAGTCTTCCCTCATATTTATACAGCTTTCACAATATGAACTTAAGCTGAAAATGAGACAGTTTATGAGTCCGTATAGCAGTAGGTCCTACTCTTCCAATAACTATTTTAGTCCTGATTAGTGGTAAGAAGGGATAATCAAGTTATAATTACGCTTCAAAGATCATATCAAATAGATTATCGATAGAACAAGAGTCTGGAGACATGCTTCTCAATTCATCTTGTGAAAATCTTCACTGTCCAGACGTCCATCGACTAGATGATTTTATTTGGACAAACGTGTCATTCATAAAAATGAAACCAGGGAGAACTGCACCCTTGTAATGTCGAATTCGGGCCTACAAGATTTAAATTTCATTTAACAGTCATAAAGTTTCTGTCAAAGTAATGGAGCTATATGTATCAATTCAATATGATGTCTAACCCGATCATGAATTCTCTGCTGCTATTCCGGTTTTTTTTTGCAATGTCGAAGGATATGAAGCAGATTTTGGTTTCCTGAAGAAGGTATGTCAAAAATAGGTAATTAGGTTGATTATGAAAGCACCAATGCATAGAATAGCCTTTCAATAATCCCTCCTTTATTTCAATGTTCTGTGCATCTTAACGAACTTTTACATCTGCAGAATTTAACACAAGCACATCTACTCATAAACAAACTTTTTTCATATTTAGCCTTCTGGGAAGAATTACATTTGAAGCTTGGGCTTTTGTCACCAATGAGTTTTCCTGATAACTGAGAAAATGATGAATTCCTATTACACTTCAAAGTAATCGCCAAATATCGATATTCATTTGTCGTTTTGACTTCTAGACCACTTTACAAAGACACTTTTTCCAAGTATCCTGCCTCATTAAACATTCTCCATGATTTGTGCACGACCCTGGGAGTTATATTAAGGTAATTAGCAATTTACATTTGGGACTTCTTTCCTTCAAATTTTCCAAAGATTTGTCACTTCATTCAATTATCGAAAAGGTGGTGAAACTAATTTTAACTGTTTACCATTGAATTTTACCGAGCGTTTTAATAATAGTGAGAGCAATAATAATAAATAAAGAATACAAAAGCACCACGAAATTCGTCAAAGCAGAAACGCTTTCTAAGTTGGAAATTAGGAAAAGCGCTTACCAACCAACCATTCTTCTTTAAATAAACATCCCGCTGGCGCAAGTATGCTTACGGAATCAATACTAAATATATGCATCTTTGCATGGAAGCATTATTTTAATTTTTCGTTCAGTAATTTTCTAAAAATTTTAATAATAAGCAAATTATTTGTGATTAAAATATCAGTATATATTCCTTGCCAACTAATTAATTATCCGTTGAATTTAAGAGTCGCTCATGTTAAAACAAATAATGCTTTCTTCATTAGTAAGTTAATTAGAATGAAGTTTTCTTGTTTATTTTTCTGATAACAACATTTCAAGCATTTGAGGGAGGTATGTAAAAAAAACTTACTTAAAATTCATCTGATATGAATTAATAACGTTAAAAGGACACAGTATCAAAAGGTAAAAATAATTTTTATTTATTTCCTGATTTTTAAAACCCGGTATAAATAATATACCATAGCCAATCTGGAACATCTTATTTGTACAAACGTTGTTCCCTCGAAGTTTCTGTATTCCTTCGAAGAAATAATAGATACTTTCATAAAAAAGTATATTATTTTATTTAATTTGGGAAATATTAGGATCACAAAGCACTTTCTTAAAAAACTGAGAATTTTAGGATGAATTTTTATTTCTGGGAGTGATAAATTGTGCGAAAATGTGTTAATTAATTTAAGGTTAACTTCTTTTTTATACATTTATAATTTTTATAATTTAATGATGTAACTACATTATAAACTTAATAAACCAAATTTAGTAGAAAATCATAAGCAGTTTTATTTAAAATAAGGCACATTTTTAATTGAATATACTGTAAAGATATTTTCTTCCTCACTTGTTTCTGAAGGTAACTCCGATCCATCAGAAGAGAGCTCTTTAAGCTAAACAAGTTTTTTTAAATCGAAAGTCCCCTTGTGGCATTCTTTTAAAAAATTGTTTAGAAATACATATAATTAAGAAACTAAATTAAAACTGGATTACAATGCTACTGTAAATAAAATTAAGAATAAGCGTAGATCCGTAAGAGTTCAAAAACCAGCCGTCCACCGTAATTGTTCACTTTCAAAACATACTCCCTCACATATGTGATGGACTACTGTGCCAAAAAAAAAAAAAGAAAGAAAGGTCATCCCTCCTTATTCTGAAGTATTTATGAGTTGTATGCTGAGGGCTATGTTCTTACAAAGCGGGTAACTCTTTGTTGTATTGTATCTTTTGTAATACTTTTCTTCAATGATTTACATCTTAGATTCTTTGATAAAGTTTACCGCTACAGGCAATGAACCACTACTGTTGTCCCTCAATTGTCGGCAGCTTATCGTCTACTTTTATTTAATTCTAACAATATACAGGAATTATCGTTCGCAAGTCTCATGTCTATCAGCAACACCAATCCCTAATCTGCTGCCTCCAACCAGTTCTATCTCAGGTGTCTGCGAAGACTCTCCCTTTGTCTTTGCTTTGTTAGATTTTTTTGCAATAGTTTAGGTTTTGATAAACAATTTTTTCTCCTGAGCTTTTGCTTGTAGTCGTTTCGAGGGCACGCACAGCGTTGATAAATTTTCATTAGCCATCTAAGGGGCTATTGTTTTAGGTGAAGAGTTTAGGCGAACCAGATCAATTTTCTATTTATTATCATTTGTTTCATTTTTAATTACATTTATCTTAAATAATTTTTTTTCATTTTCTTTAATGTTAATTGCATGTAGCTGATATATATTCATTTTTTTTAATTTATAGTTTGCTTAATTTTAATTACATTTATTTTAAACATATTTAATTTGCTAATTTATCGTTTCCTTTAATTTTAATATCAGACATGTTTACTATTTTCCATTTCTTTAAATTTCATCGTTTACTTTTAGCACTTTTATTTAATTGAGTAATTTAATAATAATTATAAAAAGATGCACCTTAGGTGGCTAAATCTGTTCTTTGCAAAACTTTGCAATATAACTTTTTTTCCTAATTTAAATTTCTTTTCTTCGGGGAATAAGTCTGATATTTTTGCCTAACTGGCACTTTATAATATATTAACGACCTCTGCATTTCACTGTAATAAAGTGAATCGTCAAATATTAGTCAGATTCTAAGATTTTAGTGCGGGGTAGTGTGGATGGTAAGAAATTGGGGTGGCAGCTCTGGTATCATCTTCGTCACTTGAAGGTGGTCAAAATTCCATGCAACAATAGCCACCATGCAATAATAGCATTCGTATTGTTTCTAAAACAAACATTAATATATAATTAAATAATCATCATAAAAACTTCTTAAATTTATTAGCTAATAATAGGCTATTTTATAAATAGTTATCAGTAAATTAACTTCCAAGTTATTAATATTTTCTACCAAAAATTCGAGAGAAATTATCTTCTTAGAAAAAGTTTTTTTTTCTTTTAAGCTTGAAATCTAAATTTTGTTACATTAAGAGAAGCATTTCATTACTCTCCATTATGAAAGAATATCATGCTATAAAAACAAATTATTTTTTGTGGAATTTAATTTAATTTACTGTATGAGAAAAATAAATTAACACGAACGTAAAGCTATTAGTTATACATAACAAATAAAGATTTTTAGATTCATGTATTTCGTCAGAATGCACTACATTACCCATACACAGAAAATATAAAATGATCCGTAATAACAAAAATAAACAACTTTTATTTTCTAAATATTTCATAAAAGTATGTTTTAGTTCTTCATCCACCTTTTATAACAAGGAAAATTTTCATTAGAACCATTTCGATTAAAATTCTTTGTTATACTTTATATATCACTTAAAATCCGCAGAAATTTAGATTTTGTGTTTGGTATTACGAATAAGGACATAGGACAAAATTAGCTTAGTTAAAATTAGCGTAAATATGCCATTTTGTTTTCATAGATGTAATGTCAATCGAATGGACTTCCTGCTACCATTCTCTAATATTTACTATTTTCTCTATCTGAAATTAAATTCATGCATACGAAAGAGCATAAAATAACGAAAGTTTCTGAGGAATTACCTTTTCTTCCGAATTTTCATAATATTTATAATATTTCTTACGGATTGGAAAATTCACAAGCGAATCATTAAAATAACAGTGAGAATACTTTAAAAATTGGAAGGAAAATGTAATTCAGTAGAGACCTTCAATATTTTTTTGCTCATTCGTATACACTGTATTGCTTTCAAATAGATAAATTAGTAATGATTTGGTAATGGTAGCAGAATTTCCATAGGAATAACATTACGCTCTCAAAATCAAAAGGGCTATTGAACAGGAGCCTTAAAGTTCCTTTTTTTTCAAAATTTTGAATCTATTTTGAATTTTTTGGAAGGATTTTGTGCTTTTTTTTCTTTTAATTTCTGATGTCTCTTTTTATATTTGAATATCTTTTTGTTATTTTGTTTTAGAAATATTTTCTGATATTTTTACTATAGTGTAAATTATAAAATATCTCTAAAATTGAATTTAATTAGAAATATGAATTTCTTTGGAAATATTATATATATATATATATATATATATATATATATATATATATATATATACACATTAAGATTATTTTCTAATGTATTACAATTATGAAACAATAGTTACCATCTTTTATTTTCTTAAGTTAAAATAATTAATTTATAACTAAATTGTCAAAAATTACGTTATCAAAACATTAGGAACCCAATTTAGAGGCATTTTATATTCATTGCATCTTTTCGTTGTATTATTTATAACATAAATGATAGTTCTAGTAGGGGAATGAATCCACCCTTGAAGTAGGTAGTCGGTAGTCGTCAAGTGCCACGTATAAATTGTAATTTACGTCATTCTAGAAGGCTAGAAGGTACATCTTAGCGAAAAGGTAAGCTTTAATCTTGCTTTCACATGTGTAATTCTTTCGTGGCATATTAAATATTTAGTTATTTTACGCGCTTACGGATCTCTGGCAATTCGATGCTACCCAAACTGTTTTCGTTACATCCTATTGGTTAGGCAAAGATATGAGATGTTATCCTACAACAGAAGAAAATTATTAACTTTTTTGTGCCCGAGATTGCCTGATATTTCGGAAATAGTTTCGTAAAGAGTTCTCGGCGTGAAAATTTGTGCCTAGCACCAACAGAAAAATATGATGGGTTTATATAAGATGTAAAGAGGGAAAAATTCAATTCCAGGATTTTGTGTACCTATTATATGAAGAGAGGGAAATCTATTGAATTTCCTGCTCTCAAATTTGTTATCGAAAGACAGTTACGATTATTCAGAAAGGGTTAGATACAAAGAGATAAAATAACATATGGTATTAAAAATACATTGTAATATTTTTCAACATCATTGAATTTTATAATTCATTGTTGCACTTTTTGTTTCTGGTTCTCCATTCGAAATTTGAATTTTGTAAATACGCTAATTTATTACAGGTTAAGAATGGTTTTCTGTTTTGAAAATCTAAAATTTTTTTTTAATATGTTAGATTGTAAATAGTTAAATAGAAGCAATTTTGTTTTTATGAATGAAAATTTTCATAATGGATGTTTGAAGTAGTTATTTTTAATATATTTTGAATATTTTTTTTTATATTTATGCATGAAAGTGTTGGTAAGAATTTCTTTGTGGATGAAGAAAAAAAAATTGAAAAATTTAAAACATTATTTGATGAATTTCTTAAAGTTAATTATAATGTACTGAAAAGGATGTAACTTGAAAGAGAATAAAATTTAAAATAGTTGTATGTATATTCCATTATAAGGAAATATAACTTATGGCGTTTGATAATTAAACCTTTTATGTCATATATTATTAATACGGAAGGGAAGATTTAATTGTTATTTAAAAATATTCATCTTAAGTCATTATATGTAATTAATTAATTTTATTCAAGTAATCACTTTCAGAGCATCAAAAGTTTATGCATGATCATGCTTAAACAATAGTCGTGTTTTATAATGAGTACGTTATTAAAATGTTTTTTATATTGAAATTTTAATATTTTGCTGGCATTTAGATTTATCCTTTGCTTCTATAGTTTTTTTTATTTCTTTAACATTCATAATGGTTATATATGTATCTTATCTAAGTATCTATTATATATGTATCTATATCTCTAAGACTTTCACAAGATGAAAAATCTAACGAAGTCTAGTTAAATTTTCAACTATTTAGAATTGTTTATCAGTTTTACATTAGCTACATTCTGAAGGCTATTTCTAGATATTTTACATTTAGGTAAATACATCTGTGGAAAAAATTTCGAAAATTATTTATCCGTAAAGATACAGTAAGAAAACCCGCATCAAATTCAACTATTATTAAAACGACAATTGATCTCTCATTTTGATAATGAAATATTAGAAATAATTTTAAATTAAGATAAATTATTTAAAGAAAATTATTATTATAGAAATTATCTGTTGGAGAGTTTTCAGAACATTAAGAACCATATTGATTCACAACGTGGTTTTTATAATATTATATTACAAAATTATCTAACATGTAGTAGCTCGGTAAGGTTTTCCAACTAATATAAATGAATGTAAAATTACTTTATTTTAAAATGTAATATTATATGATTCAATTACGTAAATGAATATGCCTTTTGCTCGTATTGCGTCTGGTCATTCAAGTTATGAACAGAATTGAATACAAAAAAAATTAAATGTGAAATACTTCATTTATAAATAATATGAAAGCAAGGAATTAAAAAAAAGTACTTGTAATTATTTTGATACTCAGAGAGGCACATAAGCACTATTTCACCAAAATGAAATTATGCGTGTTAAATCTAAAGCAAAAGTAAAAAAAAAAAATTACTATAAGAAATTCTTTCAGCAGAACAAAATAATGATTCCTTTTTATTTAAATCAGATTTTTGAAAATTACATTTTCTTAGATATGCTTAGTTAGCTATATTTTCAATCAATGCCACTTATAATTTATAGAAATACTGCACACCTCAAGAATTAAATACCTCAAAAATTTATACAAAAATATTTCTTAAGTTGTTCAATAAATAAATAAATTCACTTCATTGCCTTTCTTTCATCGATTATAAACTTAATAATTTTCCATTATCTATCAGTAACTTACCTTAGAATAATTTCAATCATTATTTAAAATGAAACAATTTCTTATTTTTAAGCAATTTTTTTAAATTTGAGAAACGAATTTAGTTCTTTATATTTTCTTATTATATATATTTCTGAAATTCTTATACATTTCTCTCAATGAAAAGAAGTTGATTGTTTCTATTCTACAATTCACTATCGAATCATGAACAAAGCGGACAGTATATGTCACTCTCCAATATAATTCGACCCAAGGTCATGACTTTTGATTTGTATCACGCAAAAATAGAGAAGGTAATTTTTCTTTCCTCAAATAGAGGAGAACTGAACAGTACTTTTGTCTTTTCTGAGACCAAACTTCTCGAGAAATGTCATTCTGTTACAGGTTTGTGAGATCCGATATTCTCTTTTGGATAAACACGCAAATCAAGAGAATCAATAAGGTATAACAAATTTGTTTCGATTATAAAAATGGCATAACAGTATCTTAGCCTCATATTTATGGACATATTTTGGAGTTAATATGGCAAACGAATACCTATTTCTTCAAAGCGTTGCTTTTATTGATAAATTTGTAAAAGGGATTTTTGATCTTTTCATTGTATGAGATTCCTTGGCTTAGAAAGTCAGTAATTTATTTTGGTTGAAGCCATGAAAAGACAAAAGAATTTGCTTTTATCTCTTGCCTTTAAAAATAAAATTCGATAATCAATGATAGTTTCTCAAGAAACTGGTATAGAGCAATTGCACGCCTAGATTTAATGAGGCTACTTGTAAAGAAATATGGATACAATATTTCCGAATACGTTCACATTCTTAGACGATTATTGCTATGTAGATAACAATGTATTAGTAAAAGAAATTCGAATCGATTTAACCAGATATTGTTCATTTTTGCTGGTGATTTTTTTTGAGTATTGGCTCATCGAAAAAGAGAAGCTTGTAAATCTTTAGCTTGTTATCTTCCTGGTTGATTCTTATTGTCTGTTTAATAACGTTTGAGGAAAGGAAGAAAACGTTATTTTTATACTTTAAAAGAAATGATATACATTGAATTGGTTTTATATATTTATTACAAACCAATTTTATAAGCTGTTTTACTTCATTTCTATAATCTATTTTTGATTCTTATCCTTTTCATCCTCCTATAGTTCCTTTTACTATGTTTAAAAATATATTAATTCAAAGTTCAAAATTCATTAAAATGAGTCGATAAAAATCTATGCAAATCTGAAATCTACACAAAAGAGAAGATAGAATAAGACTTGATGCATTTGCTGTATTAATAATTCAATAATAAAACAGAGAACCATAATAATCATCACAGTTTTAAAAGTTTCGAAAGAAGTACATTTATCTAGATAAAAAAAAACAACGTTCATTCTGGAAATAATGCTTTTAACTTTAAAAAAAGGCATTTCCTTTAACTGATTAGTATTAAAATATCTCACTCTTAAGAAAAAAAAGTCTGTTTTAAATACATATAATATGTTTGTATATTATTGTTTAAAAGATATGATAACAAAATTTTGTGAAATAACAGGATAATTTGGTATCTAATGGAAAAAAGGTTATTATGTGTTTTGATTTTAAATAATAAAAAATCTTACCACACAAAATTTTCAAAATAATATTCTTCTTTGCACAATAATTTAAAATGAAAGGATTTAAAAAGTGTTTGTAGAGTCTTATTTATCTAATGAGCCACTTTTGGTATATATTATAACGTAGTTCCACATTAAAAAATGATAACATAACATTATCTAATTAAATATAAGTTGCTTTTAGATTATTTCAACCAAAAATAAAGTTACAAATTTCAAACATTAAATTATTGAAAAAAAGTTGGCAACAATTTACAAAATATTATAAATCACAATAAAACCTGTTATCCTCCTAATTTACTCAATTGTTTAACATGTATGAAATTGTGATCCTGCGTTTTAAAACAATGGGCATTTTAGTAACATTAACTATTCATTTCAAATGCACGTGATAAAACAACTTACTATTCATTAGAAAAAATAATTTTGTAAAAAAGCATTAAAACTATCACCATTTATGATATTCTTACCTACATTGTCACGGGTATTTCTTAACACACTAAAATCTTTCAATCGCTAAAAAATATCTAATCTCTTATACAAAAAATAAATTGAAACAGATTTGCAAGAGGTGTTTTTTTTTTTTTTCAAAAATAATCTTTTTAAAAAATTAACATACCTTTCTTTAAAATAAAGTTTCTTGCGCAAATTCCTGTTTATCAAAAGAAATATATATAAAAAAAAAGCACTAAAAGAGGGGAAATAGCTCAAAATAAATTGAAAATATTTATAAGCAATGTTTTCTTTGAAAAATAAAATTTTTAAAAAAATAAATGTATTTATTACATAAAGTTTCCTATACAAATGCCTGTTTACAGGAAAATAAAATTAATTTTTTTTTCTAAACGATGAAAGAAATAAGAAATACTTTCCTAAACATGATACAATTAGGAAACATCACTGTTACTATAAATGTCTTTTTCTTCCGAGATCAATTTCTTTTCGTGGGGCAAGAGCAATTGAGCAGTGTATAAATCAAATGAAGCGAGAATTTTTTCACGAGCAGAATTCTGTTGACACGTGCATCAGAGATAAATGGAACAAGAAATCAAACTCTGTGGGATAAAAATCGGAGAAGCATCTGAGAAATAATATATTGCTCTGAAATATTACGTTATAATGAATTGCACTTAAGGTATAAATGCATTTTCTATACTTATTTTAAATAGGAAAACTTTTATAACAGGCTAACGCAACCATATGTTGTGAACAGTGAAAAAATACCGCATAAAAAGGGAAAGGAAAAAATAATATAAAAATATTTATGACTTATTCTATTGAATTTGAATCGAATTGTGTAGAATACAAAGCATGCATATCTGTAAATTTTAAATTATATTATATTAAAAATGTGAGTATGAAAATAATTATATAATGATTTTTATTTATATTATATTCACAGTTTGACAAATGAATTTCTTTAATAGGTGTTTTTCTTAGGTATCCAATTTGACATATGAATATGAAGACAATGACATATGAATATGAAGATTACTAATGTTAAGCAACGTACCTTGAAAATTTAAAAAATATGAGCCTCTAGCACGCAATACCAAGGATGTCCCTGAGGTGGCACTCAGTTCGGTTTTTCTATAAGCCTTCATTATCTTTTCAAATTTTATTAATTCAATATTTTTGTTTATTTTTTTTCTTCCAAACGATTCTTCCCATTTATTAACAATATATTATGAATTAACAAAAGCATCTATATATATATTTCAGTATGTGTGTGTGTGTTTCAGTGTGTGTGTATTATTTTTATTGTGTGTGTCCTCAGACTCGATATTGCTTTTTGACTTGCTGGGTTCCATATTTTATTTATTTTTTCTTTCATTTTTACATTTCTTTCTGGATTTTTGTCTTTTTAAAAATTTTAAATTATTTTTTTCATAAATTTTCAGTATATATACATCAGTATATATCTCATCCATAAAAATGTATATTTATCAATGGCTCCAAATTAACAATCTCTTTCAAAATTTATTACTGTCTTTAAGTCCTTATCAAATATCAGAGAAAGTCAACATCCCTCATAATGCTGTATTCCGGGCAGAAGTTCGTCTGAAAAAGACAATGCGATGCCAGTTCTTTTGCGACACCTCTTAATCATTCGTTTCCACAGTCATTATTTCATAATCCACAATGTGAAACTCAAAAGAAGTCGCAGTCTGATTTGAATCCAATCCTTTGTTTATGCTCCAATTATGAATATTTAGGGAATATATAGCCCCTTTCTCTGACTGCAAACTCTCAACGCGTCAGAAATCTAGTTTAGAATTAAATACATATTTTATCCACTCACTCGTTATAGAGCAAGTTAAACTACAAATGCTGGAAGTTAGTATACTGTAAGCTTTCAATCCTTTTATGTTGCCTTCTTTTAAATGGAAAAGTAACTTTACACCTCGAAATTTTATTTAAATTAAAATACAAATCCCAATGAGAAAAACTCTGCAATTACTTAAATCCCTTTTTCACCACCTACAATATATTTTATAACAACGTTCAAACGTTCAGTTTATTCATACTTTTTTGCTTAGTTTTAAAGAATGTAGGGCGTTATTAAAAATAAACACATTATACACAAAGCATATTTTTTTATGCTTAAAAGAAACCTATTTTTTTTACATAATGAAATGCATATTTTGTACAAAATAAATCCTTATATTATGCCAAGCTATTTGTACTAGAAATGATAAGTGGAAAAATTGTAAAAGAAAAACATGTTTTTCTTTAATTTTAGATTTAAGGTTAAAAATTTTTACTGTTATATTCCCTTTCTTTCTAATATTTCTGTCATATTTTGATAAAAATATTTTTATTACATTACTCTTTTTCTCTTTTTTTTTGTTTCACAGCTATGTTTGGGTAAGTGACTTATCTCTTAGATCGAAAATTTTGAAAAAAATATCAACTGGGTAAACGCAATATTTACTTTTCCATTATTTTGTTGGCGAATGAGAATATCTCTCTTTCTCCTATAAACACCTCTCCATAAATTGTTAAATGTTTAAAGGGATTTTATCGCATCAGAGGGATTACGGCAATTTATAAGGCCACTCATCTATTTTTCTGTGGCGAGTTGATTTATTAACGTCGCATTAGAAGCAACTCTAGGCTGTCGGAGACGGTCCTCGTAATTTAGAACCTCTGACAAGTGTCGAGGGCGATTTGAGCTGGATCCTCCCTCTCCTAACATCCACACCAAGCTAAAGAGAGGAATTTGAGTCTCGACAAACGCATCAGCCCCAGTTACACTACGGATCTTTGGTGGCATCAAGATTCGAACCTCCGATTCGACGAAAACCATCGGCCACGAGTCTGCAATCATGACCACAAGTTTTTGTTTAAAAAATTATTAGTTAGTTTTTGTAAAAAAAGAAAAAAAAAAATCGAATTTTTCAACAATAATAGAAAAAAAATTCTTTAAATATATCTTTAAAATAAATTAATTATTGATAGAATTACTACATTTATTCTTATTTTCAATTCCATCATTTTCTTAAGTAAAGCTCTTATAAAGCTCTTGACGCCTACTAATAAACATGATTACAAAAATGTAAATATGAGATTTGAACTAATGAAACGACTAGAAATTAAATTATTATTTACTCGATTTTCCGCAGTTTAAGACGTGATTTCAATAACATATTAGTTGCTTTCGGTATTTGTTATTTTCGATAAAATTTATGGTTTATAGAGTATGTTTTATTTAAGAATTACGGTAAAGGATGTGCTATTTTATGAACAAATGCATTAAGGAAATACACAACCGATGATTCTGTAAAATGTTCTGTAAAAATAATACATAAGTTTTTGTCCTATTTATAATATAGAATTGTAACATTGATAATGAAATTTTATTGACGAAAGATTCAGTCTTTCACTTATAATACACTGAGCTATTTTACATCTATAATAAACTGAACTATTTTACCTAAATAGTATGCATTCTAACATAGTGTCTTATTATTCAGTTATTTTAATGTTTAAGAAATCTTTAATCAAGATCATTCATTATTATTAAATTAATACTAAATTTATTAATTCTTTATTAAATAATTTTAATTATTTTTTAAAATGTTAACTAATTTTTATTTATAAAAACTATGGCTAAGACTTATGTGTACGTTGAGATTTTATAAGATTTTGCTTCAATTTTCTGTTCATAATTTTTGAAATTGTTTTGTCTTCATTTTTTTTAGATTTATCTGTTTATTCATGATAACGTTCACACATACCAGCTACTAATAAATAATTACAATATTGAATTCATCTGAATAGAAATCAACAATGAAAAATTTGGGAAATATATAAAATAATTTAAGGGGTATTATTAGTCAGTGCAATCATAATGAATATCAATTATATTTAGGAAAAAATATTTAAAAAACATATTTAATTTGTATACAAAAAACTTTATGTAATCCATAATCACTTATTCTACGAATTAGCATTTTTACAAGTTTTTTTTTAAATTTAAATTTTAGGCATAAAAGTTAAATTTTTTTTTCAAAGTACCTTTTTATTTAAAACAATCAGAAACAATGATTCAATTCATATTCAATCGAAGCACATTTTTTATTGAATTGTTAGGACAAAGAGCTCTGCACAGCATATTTTCTATATTATTGTAAAATTATGTATTTTAAATATTTTTTAAAATTTTAATTAGTACAGAATGTAAGGAAGTTTCAATGTATTTTAAGTAAATCTCAATTTATTACGTCGATATTGAGCCATCCTGAAATCTTTCCTGGGAAGAAAAGAGACATTTCCCCATTTCCTTCTTGGTCGTCCAATAACCAATAGTTGCCAAGAGATTGAACTTCACTAGAACCTGAATTATACAACTGGAGCGGGCAAAAATATTCAATATCTTTACTATTGAGACTCAAAAGCGCCAGAACTTTCTTGAATCGAAAAGTAGGTATTAACTATGTTAGCATTTTCTATGAGGAAGGAAGTGGTGTTGCTGAGAAATCCATTTCGAAAGGGTTCTTCAGGGATTTTCTTTCAAAAGGGATAAGGAATGGAATTCGGTAACTGGTTCTTTGGTTAGAATAAATACGCGCGGTAGGAAAGAACCCTGAAGATGAGAATTGATGATGCAGAGAAATGGCAAAGCTGGCCGTCTTTTGCCAACAAACCTTCTGCCCACATTGCAATTATTCTGAGATTAAGTCAAGACGAGATAAAAATAATAATAATATATACTGCTATTTGTCAAAGGAAAACTATATATAAAAGTCACATGAAATGTTGGATTAGAAAATAGATTTCCATCATGCATTTATTATGTGTTAATGGTATTCTGATGTGATTTCATTTAGTAAAAACAAATGAGATCAGATAATTTATGAATTATATATACCAGCTAGCTATGGTTTAAAACATCTTAAACTTTTACGGACAGAACAACTTCAATATCTCAAATTTCCTTATTTATCGTTATACAGATGACATAATTATATTTGTAAAAATTATGATTGAAAACCGAATACTGCTTCCAAAACAAAGTATTTAAATTTAATTCATATGAATTATAATAATGAAGTAGAGTTTTCAGATGAAAAACTACATATTGAAAAAGAGAAAAAAAATCATGTAATGATGTTTTTGATAAATGATATAAATTTAATTTTCAAAATATTAAAGTTCCAATCGGAAACAGCTTATAAAACTATTATTTTGTAAGTTATTTACGTTGTGTTAATAAATTAATTTCATAAAAATTTGACAAATTAAAAAATCTTGGAAAATTCTTTTATTATTTCTCAAATCATGTTCACACAATGAATTTCTTAAAACTCTATCTACGTCTGCAAAATTATAGAACCAAAAAAATAATTATTTCTAATTCTATAAATTGTATAAAAAGATAAATATCAGTACGTTTCATTTTGTCAGCAATAATACTTTTAAAATTTAATAAACATTGCTTCTATACAACAATAATAATATTTTACAATTCCTGTAAACAGGTGGTACTACCAGTGTAATATTATGATTTTGGATTTTATTGCAAAACACTCTAAGTTTTTCAGTTAATTTTTATTTAAATATTGCACATCACATTATAATTTGCAATAAGAGTTTTTAAAGTATGGTAATTATTTTTAATTCGTATTTAAAATATAATTTCTTCCTAATTATTTGATTCAACAATGTTTTATTTGTATATTAGAGTATTCACATGATACTAAAAGATAAGCTTTCAATGCAAATTATTAATTATCAAATATGAAAGCAGATATTTGTTTTCCTTCTTATTATGGTTGTAGCCAGGTACAGCCCAGGTAAATACTATAACTTCCAGTGACTGAATAAGTGTAACCAGTAAACGAGTTAACTACGTTTTTTTCAAACTTAATCCTAAAACACAATATTATATTTTAAAGAAAATATCCATTAATTATGAATCAATTTTCTCTATTAATGATAAAAAAAATTATATATAAGGTTCATTTAGAGAAAAACATTGAACTACACGTATTCCAAATCACAACAGAAATTATATTTTAATAAGTTTGCTATTTGCTTTATTTAACAATTATTATGATATTAAGGCTTATGTTCCTAAGGAGTGACCCAAATAACTAAAGTGTTCGGCTGGGTCAACTCAAAATGAAAGAGGTAGGGCTGTTTGCCTTTGGTTAGCAAAAGGGTACCCCTCATGACGTACTCCAGTACATGAGTTTCGGAAAAGTCTGAACTTCAAATGCCTCTTTTAGGCAATCAGGTTGTAAGTAAAAGTCATAATGGTAGAAATTGGGTGATATACACTGTACACACACACATACATATATATGCATTAAAGATGTTTAAATTCATAAAAAAAAAAAAAAAAAAAAAAAAAAAAATAAAAAAATATGATAAAAGATACCGTTTCTTCATCAGGATACATAAAGTTCCCTTATTTGAGAGTTCTTTAAGAATGAATATTTTTAGGAACATAATTGAAAGCCAAGTATTGACAAATCATACTTTGATGAATCATAGGATAATTACATTAATCCTTATAAGTTTTAGAAAATTTACTTGCAAACTGAATTAATATTGAGATTTTGAGAGTCATTTAAAGTATAATAATCATAATGCTTATCTTGTATTTTTTCCTTTGATTTATTCTTAAAAGATTTTAAAATTCTTTTTAAATTATTGCATTTAAGTTCGCAGCTTTTTTCTCTATGAACTTTTTATTTTAAAATTTTTACTTTTACTACTGTTCCTTAAAGTTTTTAAAGTTCTTCTTCATTAGTAATCTTTCTCTATGATTGAGGGTATCACAACTCATTTCCGGTTCTAACATAAGCGAGAAAATATTTTTTAGTTACCATTATATATTCTAGTTTTGTTGTTGCTAGAAAATAAATCAACATAACTTTTTCAATGTTGGATGCATCTCCTTATATATTTACTTGATATCCTTTGCTCCAAAGTGGTCTTCTTGCATTTTGTTTTGCTTCAGTTTATTTATTCGTGGTTAGTTTTGTTCTTATTGAGAAATTTAATTTTATCCGTTTTGTCTGTTAATATTTTAGGAACTTGATGTCCCTCTCGATTGTTTTGTTGCGTATTTTTGTTCTTTTTCTAGATTTTTGCAATTAAAAAATATTTTTGGTTTTAATTTCTCTATACCTAAAAATTATTCGTAACTTTTCCTTGTAATTTAAAAAAGTTTTGCTTAGTTTCTAAGAGTTTATTTAAATTATTTTGTGAAACTAATAATAATAAGAAAATATATATATACACACACAAACATTATTACCATTATTCTAAATTTTGCTTTCCTTTCACTTGGATTTCTCTGAATTTTTCAGTTATTCAAAATATTTTTGTTTTAAATTTATTTCAAATTTGAAAACAATTGATTAATTATAATTTTTATATGAGTTATTTTGATTTTACACTTAGTTCTTGTTGATTTCTTTAAATTTTTAGACATTAATGTATGATTTTTTTTTATGATTGATATACTGAATTTGTCTATAATTTTTTGTATTATTATAATTATATATATATATATATATTATGAATTTAAAAATTAAAATGGCTTTAAAGATTATTGTCTAAGTAAAACTGTAATTAACAAATTCATGGTTGGAATGATAATACTACTTACCTAAGTAATACTATTTATTCATTTCGATGAAAGAGAGAGAGTCAATAAGTATACATTATGAAGACTGGTAAGGCAAGAGACGTAGCTCCACCGTTTCATTTAAGTCGGAAGAGATCAGAATTGAGAGAATTTTTTCTTACCTTTGCTTTTATTGAAGGGATTTCATCGGATCACGTCATATAAGATGAAGGATTCTGAAGGACTTCTATGACTTCTATCAGTCTTTTAGGTATTATTTCTGATAGATTTTTGATTACGGGAAAGTTTATTCAACAGATTTTATGAGCATGTGATCGTATAATGTAAAGGATAATTTGGAAATGGTTCAGAAAATAGAAATGAACTCTTTACTTTTCAGTTAGAGAATAGGAAAAATTAGACAATTTAATTTTTTTCAGTGTAATTATTACAAATATATGTATATATATAGCTTTTTTTTCAATTATGCTACTCTTCAATCTCACTTTTTTTCCACTATATGACATTCCTTTACTTACATTTTGTGCTATTAATGATATTAGTTTAAAAAATATCATTTTAACTATATTCTTACATTACATCATTTACATCATTTTACATATTTGCAAATTCTTCCTTTTAAGATTGAGATTGCTTCTTATGATACAATTGTTTTTCTTCCTTATCTTCAATTAATGTTCAGGTTTTATTTTTTAATTTATCTAATTCATTATATAATTTAGAAACATCCGTTTCTTTGGAATTAATTTGTCATTCAAATATTGATGGTAGTTGTTCTTCTCCAACTATATTATTAATTTGGATAGTATTTTGTTGCAAATTCATCTTTTCTTTTTCAGTTCAGATAATTTATGTTCAATGATAGATTTAATTTGGATACTTTCTTCTTACACCCTGGAGAGTTCACACTGTAGAGTAGTCACATGCTTACAGATTTCTCAATTCTACACTTCAATATGTTTCTTAGAAGGCATCAACTTAGATGTCAGCTGAGCTACTTTTATCTATTTGTTCTCTCAAAACATTGCAAGATCATCAGTTATTTTCTTTACATCGTTAATTCTTCATTAATTTTATTTTCTTCAGTCTTTCTTTCTGGAAGATGCTCTTCAAACTATATAATATCTCTTCTTGTTCCCTCATTAAATGCTCATATCTTCTTTTTTCATTGTTAGGAGTTTTGCAGTTCTAATCGGTAGATTTCAATCCCATTTTAAATTTCATAATCTCATAGTCCTTTTTTACATAGCTTGAGTAGGAGAAGAAAAGCTGAGTTGTACATCAAGAAGGATCGATTCTTTGCATTCAAGTTCATTTGACAGATATTCAAATTCTGATAGCTTAGATTTCTTTCCATTTCCAAAAATTTTTATACTATATTTTTTCTCTTCTATTAACATCCGAACTTTCTTTTCTAAACATAAGATCATTTTCAACTATCTTTGCTCTTTTAAAAATATTTTCTTCAAAGACCTTCAACTTTACATGTGACAAGGATATCATTTTGTAATCTCTACTATTTTTTCTCTTATTTTTATTAAGCACCTCATTTTTTATTATTTTCTCTTCCTTTGCAGACCTCAATTAGGATACTTATAATGACTAAGATCTTGTCTCATTTTAATTAATCTCGACATCATTCTTGGTATGCCAAGATCAGAGAGGCTAGATCCAAAATATCAGCTTGAAAATTAAATGTTTCTTGTAGACTAACTGACACGTTGGTATCACATGCCATACTAAGGATTAGTCGCTGTCGTTTACGACAAATTCTTGTTTGAGATAAATTGTGAAAACTACTAATTTTCTTAACCCTAATAATGCTTCGTTATCTTTTAATAGTTTCTAATGATCAATAATTTTATTATTCACATCTTCAAGGATCAGACTGACCAAAGTGCCCGTATTCACGACCGTAGCAAATATGATCATACCTCCATGAGTTACATCTCTTATTTTCAATCTCTCATATGTTACAATTTGACGAGTTCGTTAAAGAAAGCCAAACATTTTTATTCACTCTGAATCACTTTTAAACTTAACCAGGGACATTTTAACATATATTACCCGGATAATTATATTGAAATTGTTCCTTCATCTATTTAAAATCTTCTGCAGTTGAGCAACAGTTAAAACTCTCAGTCCTGATATCCATCCATCAAAATAAATCTGGAATCTCTTGAAAGAAATCTCGCTAAGTAGAACTGGGATGTTTTAGTAATTTTACTAATAACTGTTGAAATATTTCCCAATCTCTTAAGCAGCAATGACTGAACAAATACATAATCTTATGCATGTCTTCTTTGAGTTTCCAAACAATTAAACTATTTACCTCTTTTGGAACAATATTAATAAAATAGGATACCCACATACACATATATCTTTCTTAAAGAATTTGCATAGTTTTAGCTCGGTTCCGAAAAATTTGCAGAAACAGCCCAATTTGTTCAAAGGTTAAACTTCACATAAGCTCTTGAAAGTTTTGACTGAAGGAGGATACAGCAAATAATGCATCATTGCCTTGCTGTACTTTGAGACATTCTCTACTCTATTCGTTGTTTTTCTAAATCAAACTTCCTTTCTTTGTTCTGTTTTTTCTGAAGTTTCTTTCCCCCTCCTCTTATTATTAATACTAGTGCACTAAAGCAAGTTAGTAGCTAAATTCAGTTTTTGTGGTTTAGTTTTAGTTATTAAACATTTTAAACTATTAACCATAAATCAAAATTAGCTTCCTCTCTTAACTCCATTACTAGATATATGAGGTCAGATTTCATAGTTTTTCTTATAAATGCCAGATTATAATAAATATAATTAGAAAATAAAAAAAGAATAACATTCTATTTGAATTTAACCTTTGCCTCAAGACACCAAAACATATAAAAACAATCGAAAAACAAAACCATTTTGCTATCACATCCATTCAAAAAGATAAAAATTACGGTAAGTAAAACTCAAGTATATATATCCAAAAGGAAAGTAAATTAATTACTCATAATTTATAAATCTTATAAATATTACTATCTATTCAGTTACTTTTGGTGTAAAGAAATAATAAAATATTAAAAATTACAAAATGCTTTAATGAAATGAACACTTAATTGACCAATATTTTTCTTTTGCTAAGCAATGAGTATGCTTTGTGCTCTTTACTTATCAGCGGAACAAAGCTTAATTTAACTTCACAATCGTAATAAAGAAAATCGTTTGGTACATTTCATGAACCAAAACTAGAGATGATTCTTTTTAGCAATGATATTCTTATTGAAACAAAATTAGTTTTCATTTAAGATTTAAAATTAAAACATTAGAAATTTCAAATGTAACCATTCAATGAAACAGTAATTATTTGATATGATATAATGAAGCAAAATAAGGTCTCAGTTAATATTTGGAATAAAAAAAATTCAAATGATAAAAAAATAATTTTATAAAAAGCTACCAAATATAACTTTCGGTTTCGTCAAGGAAATTTATCCTATTTTGGGACCTCGGATGATTGGACTTGATTGGAAAGGGATACCTCTTCTAGAGAAGAGAGTGGCATATCCTGGAACAAATGTCCATTCTGAAGGAGAGAGAGGCATGACCAGCGCTCTTTTCCCAGATTCACAATATTTGTGAGACCGGAACAGGGTATTCTTTGGAAAGATAAATCCAGATCTCATGTACTCAATGCTTCACAATTATTCTCAGTTGTGTTGGCTTGCAAATTCACACTATTTTTAAAGCCGGAACAGGATATTCCTTTGAAATATATATCAAGTGTCGGATGCAGTAATAATTCAACTCAGCAAGGGTGGCTGTTAATAGAATTTCATTTACAGTGTTGTTTCTCTTTTAATAACAAGATCAAAATGCAGGATACACTCGGCATCAGTAATCCGCCAATGCGCAGAGAAGGTATTTTTTAGAAATGTGGTAAACTCTATTAAAATTCATAATGCCGAATCACTCTGTTGTTAAGAGTAGGAACTAGATATTTTTAACTGCAAAATAATGATGATAACTTCTTGAGAATAAAGCATTTATTGAAAAATAATAAAGATGTATACAGTATTTCGAACGCGTAATTTCAAGTCAGTTATTTTTTGGTCAATAGGAACTAATAAACACGTTACATTTCTCTCTGCTCATTTCTCTTTTCTCTAAAAAAAAATATGTGTCCTCTTAAGAAATAAACGAAATTGAAAGAGAAATCACAGTAATATTCCAAAATTAAGTATTACATAAACTATGTTTACAATTTTTGAATAATACATGTTTGATTATGATAAGAAAAGACAAAACTCAGGAACATAATGATAAGTAAATACAAAATTGCATTTATTAAACGCAAAGAGGAAGAAAAATAGAAACTATACATACAACCAAATAGAAGTTTTCTCGTCGATTTCCTTTGTCAAATCAATAAATATATCTTATCAAGTATAGTCAAAAAAAATTTAATCTTTTCGTATGCTTTATACCCTCCATCCAATCAAAACTCTAAAACTTCTACGTACAAATTCACTTAGGTTACAAAGTGTACTGGCAACAGAAGAATTTATTCCAAAATATTTTCATGAAAAACTTGGTACAACATTTAATTATTATAAGTACAGAAAATAATTTTTTAGCCCAAAAACACACTCTAATTTTCAGTAAAGTATTTTTTCAATTTTTTTTATTAAACTATTTTTTTCTGTATCACACGAATCTCAAAGGTTAAATAATTTTAATGGTTTCAAAGATTTTTCTAAAAGTTATGATAAATTAATTACTTGAATATTATAATCCTAACAAATTATATGATTTATGCAAAGCTTTCTTATTAGTTATTCGTAGCATGTTCATGGATAACAAACCTGTGAAAAATTACAATAATGATGAAAATTTAAAATCTTTGAAATCGTTAAAACTTTCTCAAAATAACACATAGCATTGTTCGTTAATAACTCTTTTTTGCGAGTATAGGTTTAAATTTCCAAACTCCTTAAACGTTATTATAAATTAAGAATTATATGTTAGTTTTATGGAAACCGTTATTGCTTCTTTTGTTTTATTTTGATTCCATTGATTTATTTTGAGTTAATAGAGATTAGTTTATTCTGTGATTGAAAAGAATTATGTTTTTAATAGGCATTTGAATTTTTTAAATTTTTTTTGAGCAATTGTAATTAAATATAGAAAACATATATATAAATAATAAGAAACTGTAAAATGCAATATTGCTTTTTTTTGTGTTAGAAAAAATTGGCAAATTTATAGTTTTTTATTTCCTAACTATTAATTTATATACTTCCGTAAATACATTCAATAACGAAATTCTTGGAAAGGGCAGCAAAGAATTTTTCAAAACTCATTATCTAAAGCTGCAAATGTTTTTAATATACACGGAAGCCTTGATGCTGTTAAATTTATTTAAAATTTAATTTTTCTACGACAAGGTCAAATCAATTTTAATCAGGTTTTTCTGATAGTCATAAAAAAACAAAATTTTTACTTTAAGTAAATAAATAAAAATCTCGACTATTGAATATACGATCATGTAGAAAAATAAAAGCCTCCTTCAAGAATTTAACAAAAGCTTAGGAATATTTTAGAGAGTGGAAACAGTTAAAAAAAAATTCTTCATAACGATTCTTCTGGATATCGTATCAATCAACTGAAGGCGAAGAAAATTGATAATTTCTAAAAAGGAAAACAGTTTGGTTTGTTAATGAAAGTTTTGTTATTATTTAAATGAACTTTTATTATAATACATTCAATTTCTTACCTAGTGTTCAATATTTAAGGGAAATGTTACTTTTGGTTAATTACGTCAAGAAACATAGTTGATATTATACAATATATATATATATATACTCTTGGACAAAAGAATTAGAGCATCCAGAAGGAGTCGTCAAAATGAAACGAAATTTTACATACGTAATGACTACTTTGAAATAAATAAATTATTAGAAAATCAAAGAAAAAGGATAATTTATTTCAGAGAAAAAGGCAAAAGAACGGATGATTTAATACCCTATTGAATCCACTGTAGATCGAAAGCACGATGCGATACGATCAGGTATTGAGGCATAAAAGTTCTGTATGATGTCTTGAGACATTTCATTTCATATTTGCTGTACCCTTGCCTCTAGCTCGTTCAAACTCGTGGGATGCCCAACTCGCTGTCCCAAATCATCCCAGATATGCTCAATTGGTGACAAATCTGGGGATCGGGCAGGCCAAGGAAGGGAAGTAACAATGCGGATACAGTCTTTAGACACCCTTGCCGTGTGAGGCCGAGCATTGTCTTGTTGAAAAATGGCTCCTGGGAGACGTTGCATAAGTGGCAGCACATGTGGTTGCAGGATGTCATGGACATACCGATGGGCTGTCATAGTGCTACGGATCAATGAGTGGGCGTCAAGGGCAGCACACGTAATGGGCACCGCGATCCTAGATGTCCTTCAGCCAGGTGCCTTCGTATAGTTCGAGAAGACACGGGGGCTCCTAGTGAAGGTGCTGCCTGTACCTGGATGGCGGTCGATGAAGCAGTAGGCTGTAAGCGTGCATTTCTTACGATGTGGCGCTCTTCTCGACGACTGGTCTGTAGTGGGCGTTCTGAACATGGTCTTCGTATAAATGATATCTCTCTCTGATCCACTGGTCCCAACACCTCCTCACAACACAATCAGAGCGGCCTAATTGACGAGCTACTCGCCTAGCTGACCACCCAGCTTCCATCATGCCGATGATTCTCCCCCTCTCATACTGCGACAACTGCTCATATTATCTTTGAAAACAGCGTAATGGCATGTCTACTTCAGCTCTTCATTTGTAAACGATTCAACACACTCAAACAGGATTTGGTTACCTGTTTTATACTCCACGGAGGACGACGTTATACGCCTTCTACCGGCTATACGTAATGCTCAATCACGCTGCATTCCTAATCATTGCATATCTCCCCGACATGTACCTTCATGCCATGTTTCGTTACGATCCCGCAATTATTTCTTGGTAGACTAATTTTTGTCGAGTTAATATATATATATATACTATATATATACATATATTCATATCTTCCTACCACTAATATTACAAAATTAGAAAGAGAGTACATAATATATATTATACTATATAATAATATATTTATACACACATATATACACACAAACACATATATACATATAAAAGCATTCTAAAGGGTTTCTGTATAATGAAGGTCTAGAGAGACAATGAATTAAGCAAGTCAATCTACTCAATGAATAACGGCATTTGCATTTTCCAGAAATGCATCAGTCAAAGTAGCTCTAAATATGTGGAGAGCGTATGAATCCATAAAAAAAATTACTTTTTTAGCTGTTTACTTTTGACTGATAGAAGTTCCCTCAATATTACAAAAACTATCTAGAACCTCACCGAGGCGTGGATCAAGCGATAGGCTGGTGGATTAAATGAATACTTAAAAAAAAGAGAAAATCATGCTATAGTACCACTAATAACTGCAGTTTATGCATATTCAAAAAATATTTCAAAATGTATAGAATTCAATAGGTACAACACAGAGCAATAGAAAACTTCATTTTATTTCGAGGGGTGAATATCCATGGGATCATATGAATTGTGCTTTAAAACAATTTCTCAATTCATTATCTTAATCATACATATTCTAATAAACAATAACTTAGAATCCCAAAAGAGTACTCATTTCAAACGATTCGTTATGAAAAATTGGGATACATGCATTATAATTAATTATATCAGAATGACGCAAAATTATAAAATTATTAAAAATAAATTGAACATTATTAAAATTAAGTATATTAAAATGCTTATTTTCTTAATAAAGGAATAAAATTACCGATTACTTACAATTATTTAATATGCATAAAAAGTTATACAAATATGCATAGTTAGACATACGTTGTTACATTTTCTTGAACATGCATTTAAATAAGATATTATTCCATGAACGTAGTAAAAATTTATAATTTACTGTGTCATTCAAAAATATATTTTAATCTTGCTTCCTAAGCCACTAGAGGAAAAAGTATAACAAAGAATTTAAGCACTAATAAACCTTCATGCAATAAATTTTTTTACACATGATATATTTTGTAGTGCCAAAGGAAATGATTTATTTTTATTACTTACAATTTATAGAAATAATTTATTTTATGTTTTGAAGAGATATTTCTTTCTCCTACCTAAGACAAAAAGCGCTTTCTAGATGATGAAGGGAAAATATCGTTTATGCAATGGTAAAATAATTCTTTTATCTGAAATTATTCAATGAACGTTTTAAATGGATAAGTGTATTTTCATGCAGTTTATGAAAGTATTTAAGGTATTGTTATGTAATTAAAATAAGTGTTCACTTTTAGAAACAATTTTAGCAGAACAATACAACTACATATCTTAATATATGTAGTTGTACATATCTTAAGATAACTATTTTTGTTTCTTACAAGAAAAATTTATAAAAAATATATTTTGCTCCATCAAAAGAGGTATACAATTGAGTTTAACACAATTAACTGGATATTGAGATAGTGTTAATGTTTTTTTTTCTTTTTATATTTTTTTAATTGAAAATTGAAGCTTTTTTTATAAAAATATATTCATTAAATTTGTTAGAATTTTTACTTTTAATGACAGCCTTATTCATACTTTTAATATTGTATTTGAAATATTCTGCGATTTCTACATCTTAATAGTTCCAATATTATTTCAATATAATAAACGATTGCATCTTGCAGTTTATAGTAAAATTTATTTTTCTGAAGATAGCAAAATACGCTTAAACGTATTTTTTATGAAAACTAAAAATTTCTCTACATACACTAGCGTGCAAAACTTAAGCAACAAATACAGTTTTCAACATACAACCATGGACTTGTTGAACAGAGTTTTTTGTTCTGTACAGTGAAAAGGCAGTTCAGTAGAAAGGTGATGCAATTGCAAATATCTCCTCAATGACATCAGAGGAGACGTCAGGTATACAAACGTGTAGAATGCGCAATCCAGCAACTTAAAACGGAGACAAGATGAATTTCCAGATATTTCTCTGTAAGTGAATGTGAAATAATACACTTATCATGATTACAATAAATCATCAAGATGATTCTACACTTGGTAAAATGAAGCAAAATTGGATAAGTGCATGATAGTTAAGTAGTAGTAGTAGTAAGTTGGATAAGTAGTTTGACGAGTGTTGCATAAAAGCTTGGAAATGGCAACAGTTTAGTTTCAAGAGCGTGGAAAACCTTCTAAATGGCAAGGTGAGAAATGTTCTCGGTGGTCGACCGAGGAAACAACAAGTGATGACGAATATATAAGTCTGTAGGCAAAAAGATCGGAACAAGACCTCAAGATACATTGCTGCTCTTGCGTACCTCAACCGGATATCGGAAATCACAGCTTATTGTTGCCGATCGTCTGCATAAATGTGGCCCATTCTCCTGTCCTCGTGAACACTGTATACCATTAACAGCAGCCCATCTGCAGCACCTTTTACAGAGGTGATTAGATCACAAAAACTGGATATTAGAACTATCAAGTCAGTTTTGTTTACTGCTTAAAATTATCTCAGTCTGAGTAGCAATTCTCAGCTCTAGTTGATATGGAGAGAAGTAGGGATACGGTTTCACCCCATTACCATCAAGGGTGGGATAAGAGTGGGTAGGCATTATGTTCAATGACCGAACGGAACTCCATAATTTCTACAGAGATCGTAACTGAAAGGAAATTATTCTCCCACACGTGAGTCTTACAAGGTGTCATTAGTACAGACTTTATTTACGGGGACAACAATGCATATTCACACAAGACTTAAGCTATTGATTAGATTCTAGAAAAAGAGGATATCTGTAGAATGGATTGGCCAGCATGCTTCCTTGATTTAAATCCCATTGAATATGTGTGGTATGCTAATTCTTTTTAATAATGCATTTCCTTTATGGAATACTTTGGCTGATAAATCTGCAGAAACTGAGCCTAGAGATCTAATGTCTTTACAACATGAAATGTATTATTTTCTCAATTCTTTTTTTTTTTTTTTTTTGATTTTCATCACAAATATTTGGCCTTAACATTTTTTATAGCTATTACATTTTATTTGATATTTCAGGCATTTGTTTATTTATTTTTCAATTAATCTACTTTCTTTTGAATTTCATATAATTTTTCTTTTAGAACTGAATTTCAAAGATATATTTTCCTTTACTTTTCCATTTACAAAAATTTCATCAATCTATCTTATAATTTGATATATGTCTTATGTCTTATTTCTCACTCTTTCAGATGTGAATTTATGCAAATTGTTTTAATTTTAATTATTGAAAAATTGTCTTAGTTTTATTTTATATAAGATTCAAATATTATATATGTATATGTATATATATATATATATATATATATATAAAATTTTTACAAATGTAAAAATTTTATTGTAAAATGTATTTTATTGGTGATGACAAGGATGAATTAGACGTTAAATGCGGAATCTCTACTGGCATAAAAACGTGCATTGTTTCTCAACTGCAAGAGCTTCTTCACGAAAAAAACCATTTAATGCGTTTGTTCAAGACAGCAATTGACATGATGCCATCCGATACGCAGAAGATTGTTAATCACGCTGCTGGAGAACATGTACAAAGATTTAACGTTCCAAATGTAGATGAAGTGGCAATTATTATAGTTGGGGATCAATTTCAATCTAGAGATATTGTTCTTTACCGTAGAAATGAGCAATTAACAAAAGTTACAGAAATTCATAGATGCTACGATGCCTTACAATATCCGTTCCTTTTTTGGGATGGTGCTGATGGATATAATTTCAGCGTTAAGTTGGTAAATCCAGTCAATGGAGAAGAAACAAACAAGAAATGCAGCACATTGAACTATTATTAATGCCGATTAATGGTTCGAGAAAGCGAAGATAATCATGTTTTAAAATGCCGTCAATTATTTCATCAATACATAGCAGATATGTATGCTAAAATCGAAACAGAGTGTTTGATTTTCATCAGTTTGAACGAAACCAAGCTTCGCTTTGAAGAATATGTTCATTTGCGAGATGCAGTTGTCAATGATGGTAATACAACTAGCGTAAGAAGATTAACCATTTTGCCATCTTCATATACAGGTTGTCATGACATATGCATGAATATGCTCAAGATGTAATTGCATATGTTCTTCTTTATGGATGTCCAGACTTATTCATCACATTCACATGCAATCCAGCTTGAGATGATATCCAACAACTTCTATTTCCTGGGCAATCGCCAGTAGATAGGCATGACATCACAGCACGTGTTTTCAGGCAGAAGTTGAAATCATTGATGGATTTCATGGTAAAACATGAAGTGTTTGGGTCTGTGCGTTGCTGGATGTAAGTGGAATGGCAAAAAAGAGGATTGCCACATGCACATATATTAATCTGGCTTTGTAACAAAATAATTTCAAATGAAATTGATGATGTTATATGTGCTGAAATACCCGATGTAGACATCGATAAAGATTTGCATGAAGTTGTGATAAAAAATATGATACATGACCTTTCGGTATACTTAATCCAAATTCACCATGTATGATAGATGGAAAATGCTCGAAGAGATATCCTAGAGCATTAATATCCAATACGGTCACAGGAACCGATGGATATCCTTTATACAGAAGAAGATCAACAGATGAAGGTGGTAAATCAGCAATCATAAAAATGCGAAACAGTGGTATTAAAGTAGATAACCGGTGGGTTGTTCCTTATTCTCCTTTGCTATCAAAAACATACAAGCGCGCATAAATGTGGAGTACTGTAATTCCGTTAAATCCATTCAATATATTTATAAGTACGTTAATAAAGGCAGCGACATGGCAGTTTTTGGTATGCAACCAGAAACAAGTGATAGAAATGCAGTTATGCATATCGATGAAATTGCGCAATATCAGGCTGGAAGATATATAAGCAGCAATGAAGCTGTACGGCGAATTCTTTCGTTTCCTATACACGAACAAAGTCCTGCCGTTGTTCACTTAGCAGTATATCTATTAAATTTATTGGAAAATGACTTACACTGCTATGTATGTATTAATGATGCATGCAACATGTCGCATCCAAAGCAAATTCGTGAATTGTTTGCAATCGCATTGACTGTCTGTTCTCCTTCATCTCCTACAAACTTATGGGAGAAATATAAATCACACATAGCGGAAGATATTTTTCATCGAATGTGCAGGGAAAATTCTAATATGGGCATTGATTTCTCAGCAGAACACTGCAATGAAGCATTGATAATGATTGAAGATTTGTGTTTAGCAATTGCAAACAAAGTTCTCAATCAGTTGGGAATGCCATCACTAACTCTATATGCTGCTGCTTCATTTGATGTAGAACTGTGTCGCGAGAAAAACTGCAACATAATGGATCTTTTGCCCTATGTTTCATCAAATATTCCTAAGTTATTGCTTGAGCAAAAAGGCAATTATGATCAAATCATGCAAACTATCAATAGTGGGAATGGAAAATTCTTCTTCTTAGATGCGCCTGGAGGAAATGGTAAAACATTCATAATCAAATTGATTATGGCAGCAGTACGATCCCAAACTAGCATAGCCTTAGCTCT
>BMAW01068418.1:0-17821 GCA_019974015.1 Nephila pilipes
TAAATTATTTCTACAATAAGTTTACTATACTAATTTTAACCAATTGAAATTCTAATATATTATGTAGAATATGTTTGAGAAAAAAATACTTAGCGTGTTATAGAAAGGAAATAATACATTTAATATTATAATACTTACTAAAATAAGGAAAATGAAATTTATATTATATCGTATGATGTAGAATATGTTTAATAATAAAAGTTTTATTTATGTGCTATTCAAAGACAATAACACCTTAAATAAGATTAAAAAATTTCACAATGAAATAAAATAAGTTATTAATAACTCTATATAATAGTTTATAAAATAAAAGTGTACTTGTAAATGAATTAGAGAGATCCGGAAAAATTGTTATTTTTACGTTACTTAATGAAGTGAATTCAGTTTCTGATAGCTTTCTGTGATGCTTATTTGAAATAAATTCTAACCGTAACTTAGAATTGGGAAACTTCATTCGGAAAGGCGCAGATGTTTTCCAGATATTTTTAAAACTTACAATTCTTCACAGTTGGTACTCTTTTAAAATCACATTCATTTCTGATTAGAAATTTAATTATATTTAGTTTCTTTATGCATTAAAAATCTTTTTATTAATTTTACACATGAAAAAGTTTTATTTATTGTACATTTTGTGCTTTAGTTTATGACTAGAGGCTTAAAACATATTATTCATTTTAACTGTATAACAACCTGCATTATCATTTATTGTATAACTACAAAAATGTAGTTTTCGTAGTTCTATCATTAAATTAACAGAGGTACCAAAAAGCTTCAATTTGATATTTTTTAGTTTTAATTTTAAAAAATAGAGAGAGCTTTTCTGAATCCAAAGATGTATCATTTAAAAGAATTAGATAAATATCACCTTCAAAAAATTGAATTTTAAAATTTTAAACAAACGGGACACGCCCCCTTTATTAAAAGAGGCATTCCATAATTTTGTGATATGATTTTAAACCGCTTTCATTTTTCTATTTTTGAAATTAATTTTTAAGTTTTAAGTTTCACATTAACATGTTTTGTTAACTGTGACTTTCACTACATTAAAGCTTGTGTTTACATTTTACTGCACACTGTTTTGCTTGACAATCTCGTTTGTATTTTGAAAATTTACTTTCGCAACCGGTACATTGACTTATATATATATTTTTTTAATTCTTGATTATTGTCTTTCGCTTAAACTATGGCTCGCAAAAAATTCGTTTGTGAAACGTAGATGCTATTTCATACCAAAACAAAAAAATGATGAAAATTTGGATGCCAAAAAAAAAAAAGAATCTACTTCAAAAAAAAAAAAAAAAAAAAAAAATTGAAAATGCTACAATAACTGTAAGCAATACTGATTTCGATGAACGCAGTATCGTGAATATTATTATTCAGATGAATATTATTTCTCAATTATTAAAGAATATAGATAAATGTAAATTATGTAATCAATTAGATTCACTTGTCATTAGTGAAGATTCGGGCACTCGCAGAGGATTATTGTGAATTTATTTTTACAGTGCATTTACTGTGGGCAAGTTACTAGCGAAATGTCATCTTATATGACAAATGGATTTGATGACATTAATATTAGATTGGCCTATGGTATGCGCTGTATAGGAAGCGGTAACAGTGCAGTGAAGACATTTTGTGCAATTATGAATTTAACACCACCTCCTGCAAAATTTGAAACTTATAATGATATACTCTTGCGTGGACTGATAAAAGTGAGTAGCGAATCAACGAGAAATTCTGTTGAAGATACTGTGAAAAATAATAATAACAGTTACAGGTCAAATTTAGAAATTTCAGTCGTATCTGAGAAATAATTTTACATTTTCGTCTACAAAAGGGAGCCTGTCTTTGCAGCTGAAAATGTTTAATATACTTACAGTTTGGTTACAAGCGCATATATTATATCATTGGAAATTTTTTTAATTAGATATTTTAGAAACCTTATTTCCCCGAAGTCCAATGTTTTAAAGACGTTCAGGGAACTGATTCCCAAAGAAAACATGGGATTTAACGAAATTGGTTTCAAAAGAACAGAGCAGTATTCATTTCTATGTGGAGCATATTACAGTTCAGCAGTTGATTCGTCTAGTGTAAGTTAAACCAAATACACTTAAGAACAAAGACATATGATAAGGAACGATCATTGAAGTATTTTACCGAATAAATAAATATTTTGAACTATTAGAGTAAGAAATATTGAATTTTATTGTTAAATTAAGGCTATAAGTCTCGAATCTTACTTTAATATTAACTTTACTTCAAATGAGTTTCTCTTTAGACAAGACTCTCGTATTTGGAACGCTGAGAAGTTCCCTTTTGAGAAGAAATAATGGTTCTCTTCGATTAAATGTCTATAATAAGTTTTGTCTTATTCAATTTACAACAATTCAATTCAATACAATTCTCAACTACAGGATCAGTTTAACAAATCAATCAAAGAAAAGTGCACCGTTATGTTAAATGTATCAGACTACGTCCGAAACAATTTTTTTAAAAAGATGCAATTGAATAAATTTTCACCACATATTTATAAAATTCATGACTCAAAATAATGAAAAAAGCCAAAAATTTTACGTTTATTAAAGAAAATTTAATAAATTAAGGAATTTAATTAGAAATTTGGTAAAATTTGACCCAAACTAATAATTAATTTAAATATAATTTTTGTGATACACATCTATGGCATAGATTAACACCATGAACAAATCTAAGAAATTTATTTAAATCCGGAAAAGTTATTGCTTATCGTGATAATTTCAGTTAAGTTTTTAAAAAAAATTACTAATGTCATTGAACAAAAACACCTTCGAAATAAAATTTATCATATCTAAACCCAAATCCGTAATATACAGGATTAATAATATTAAGTATAATATACAGTTCAAATTTTACATTAATATCTCAATTAAAATATGTAAAAAAATGTTTTGAATAAGCAACATTTTTCAAAAATCATTTTTTCCATGAAAGCAATATTAGTTTACTTTTGTATTTTATTAAAAAATTAAAAAAGCACAAACTTTTAAAATCCACCATATTTATAAGTCACACTTTTTTTTTTCCTCCTGTGCTCATTTTTTTTCTTTCTTGGTGCCCAATTTTTTTTTTACTTGCTTCAGGCAAAGAATGTCATTTTGAATTTTCGATGCAATTTCCATCTAAAATATAGTATTGTTTCGGTGTGTAGTGACCTAGAATTATTTCTAATTCCTCTAAAACTTATAGTAATCCATCATTAAATTGGAAAACTTGCTGTTTTGTGCACTTGTCAGAAAATTGCAGAGCTAGTCTGTGAAATTCGGCACATATACACCAAACGTGCCATATCATCTCCACTCATCTTTAACTCTCCAGGAAATATATTTGAAGCTGATACCAAAAAAGCTGTAATGTAGTTCCTTGTCCTTGATGAAAAGAAATTTTTCACAAATGTTACTTACAAATTACACCCCCGCCGGAAAGAGGTGATACATAAAGAGGACATACTGTTTGCTTCAATAAGTATTATTAAACGTGTGAAAAAAGAATTATTATCTTAAAATTCACTACTAGATAGATTTTGCAGCGTAGATCATTTTTTGATCAAGGTGTGACAAATTTAGATATCCGATTCGAAATAGTTGACGTGATTTATACCAGTGATTTATGTTACGGTAACGGTGAATAAGTTTCGGTCATTTTTGCTTATCTTGAAAATATGTATTCTACGCTTTGTAGCTTGTAGAATTTTCCAATAAAGTATTAGGAAATTGTCGTCAATCTATTTTGAAATGTACAAGGAATTTTACAGTTTAAAATGCATTGATCTCTGATTGAAACTTTTTCGAACTTCCTTTAGATGTAACGATGATGTCTCGTTGAATATACTCTTACAGCAATCAAAAGACACTTTTTCATAGCAAATGTCACATTTTCAGATTACGAGTGGAAGTACTCTGACACACTCTGCCCTCAAAAGCTAATTGAAAATCTAACAAACATAATGATATCAATAATAGGACTTTTTGCGATGAAAGTTCTTGTAATTGTATTCCACATATCAAAACGACAGATGAATATTAATGATTCCGATAGAAAAAAAAACCTGCGTAATATAAATTGCAAAAACTACATTTTTGCGTGTTTTTCCTTAAATATAGAGCTCATCCAAAAAATGAAGACGCAATATGGAAAAAAGTTTAGAATCAGAAAATCGCTTCTTCAGTTTATGATTTGTAGCAAAATATATGCGATTTGAATTGTAGTTTTGAGTGGTTATGAAGTCTGCTAGTAATGAAAACTAGAGGAATTTTGATCCGTCAGTTTTGTAATCATTCACGTAAATATATCAAAAACTTCAAAATTCCTTCAACTGTAAATTTTATTAAAATATTTTAATATAAATTTATAATGTAATATATTATTTCTATTATGTTTAATAGAAGTTAATTTTCTTTTTAGGAAAATAGATAAATATTTCTAATAAGAATTAAAAAACATATTTTCCATTAAAAAGAAATTCATTAACAAAGTTTATATATCTTACATAATTATAATATGCGTGACAAAGTGCTAACGAGACGGGGGGTTAATTTTATTAATTTATTACCAAACATAACATAAATCAAATTTTTATGGTTTGTGATATTTTACAGTGATAGTGGTCTGTAGGAAAATTAGCGAAAAATACAATAACGATTTTTAAAATTCAAAGATACAGCCATAGAATTTTAAGTTTATTTCAGCTCTTTATTAAATTAATATATTTTTTTATTACTTTCAGCATACGCGCGTTAAAAAAATATCGTTTATTCTGAGGTTTCCATCTGTTTATTTCCGGAGACTTAAGCATTAGTATTCATTATAACACTATAGCAAAATGCATTATAATTTAGAGCTCCACTGCAACCAGCATTAGCTTTTGTTTTTCTTTGAACACTGATATCGCCTTTTATGAAAAATTTAAGATATCAAATAAGTTCATAAATTTTAATTTTGATAAATAGAACAAAATATGGGTTTTTAATTTAATACCAGAAAGCGTCGAAAATTTAATTCTGATTGAAATCCTGCTGAGATTTTATTGCAGAACTCATTGGATTTTTTGGGTGGAGTGCTGAAATGCTGGAATTCCTTGAGAGAAATATTATTTCGTAATATAATTAGTAAACAAATTTTCCATCTGCAATTACTCTGCTGACGTTTGCATTAAGACATTTCGTTCACTTCACAGAAAAAAAAAATTAAATGTTTACTTTTGCATCTACAAACTTCAGTCTGGCCTCATCTACCTAATATTGTTCTTCAAAATACCTCTTAACACACTATTTATTTGAATATTAGGAAATATGTTTTATTGTTGGTAACGAATTGAATTACAAATTGTACACTAAATCGATTTTTATAAATTATTTAGGGAACTTACGAAAAACTGGGATGAAAGAAATAGACAGTGTTTATTTCCATATAGTGCATAATATAGTGCAGCGGTTCGCCAACAGGCAGATTATTCACCAATTGTGAAAAACAGATTCTACTGGCGCTGCGAGGCGCTCCTCGCCAAAGGCAGCAACCCTGGTGCGTGCTCTCCTTCACTTCCGAGAACTGACTCATTCTCTCTCTTCTCGACTTGCGCAGTAACATGATGCTCACTCTCATTTCGTTGTAAGTAGTTCAATGGTGTGTAAATAAAGAAATATCAGAATGTTTAATATGTGCCTATGTACAAACCAATAGCCGCAACAATAGTAATCGGCAGTTGATACATCTAATAAGTGTAACCTAAAAAATTTCGAACCAAAAAGATTTGATATTGAGCGATATATGGATGTTGAATTATTCGAAAGAAACAACTTAAGATTTTCGGTTTTTTCGATTAAATAAATCGAGATTCGTTGTTGGTTTAAATTAATTATTTTTGTTTTATATTTTATTATATACTTACCTTCTTTTGATTGATCTTTTTCATAGTGTTCCCATATTTCAGTCTTTTAAAAATGCAAGAAATTTATTTTTTTCTGCCTCAAAAGGAACGATGGTCCTCTTCGATTAAATGTTTGCAATATTATTTAAATCTAATTCTAATTAATGTTTCTGCAATCCGAGACATTTCATGTGTTAATATTTAATGGAATCCCGATTCGGGCATATTTTATTATAAGATTCTTTAATACGGGTCAAAAAGAAAATTGTTTTGCTCATTTAGCATACAAATATTAACTTAAATAATTTACTTACCATTTTGCAACATAATAAAAATGAGCAAGTGAAAAGATATAATATCGATATCTTTTTAGTTTTACCATAGTAATAATTTATATATATCGCAATTATGAAAAAGGGAAGTTTATAAATTTATAGTAACAATTCCTCTCGTTAAATGAACTTCCTTTCCAATTAATTTCAAGGAATTATTTTTATTTAAAAAATTAAAATATTAATTAAAATTAAAAAAAAAGAAACAAATTATAAAACTATAGAAAAAAATCAATCTCTTATTATATATCATATTAAATAAATATTTTTAAAAATTATTTTAAGAAATGTTATGGTATAGTTTTAATTTAATTAAAGATTTGTTACTTTCTACCCATTTCGAGTAGAATATTTACATATTTGGGTCGTTTTTAACACATTCCTAATGCTGGAAACAAACACATATTTTTTCAACCACATGATAACTGGATATAAAAAGTCTGTTGCGAAAAAAAACACTATAATAATAAGAACAAACAAAGAGCTTGGATGTATTGCGCCATCGAACACTAAGCCGAGCCTCAACGGAAATGAAAGAACGCTGAATACATAGCCGGTTGTCCAAGTACCAATACCTTAAAAGCATTTGTCATAGAGAAACTGTCAGCAAATAAATAATTTAAGCAAAACACTCAGATATCAGCGACGTTCGATGGGTAGCATGACGTATTACATCATTCATACCACATGCTCCTTGCAGTCTCCAGATAAAATTGCAGAGTTAAAAATTAAAAATTGCAGTTTCGCTGAATCAGCAAACGATTCTAAAGCAGATGTCAAGCAAACTCCAATTAAAGTCTCCTCTTCTTGGAAAGAATTTATATTCAAAAATATTATTTAAAAAATATCCTGGTGATATCAATTGGTAATAAAGAGAAAGAAGGGAATATGCATTTTGCTCGATAACTATTATTAAATATTTAAAAATGTGTTATTTCCTTTCAATCCAAATAACGGATAAATATTTTTAGATAGTCCTTATATTAAGAATGTCTCACAAAATGAGATATCCAAATTGAAATCGTTATGATCATGTGTTGCAGTGATATATGTTACTTCAAATATGATTAAATCTATGTCACTCTTTGCTTTTTTGAAAAAGTATACACTTTCAGTGGTACAAATCTGTAAAAAATTTGTTTAAGATATGAATAAATGTTTTCAATTCCTTTTCGAATGTTCAAGGAACTTTATATTAACTGTGCACGCATGTCCAATTCAATTTTTTAATGTTTTACTTCCATGTAACAATGAGGGAATAAATTTTCTTGCGAGTGTGTATGGAAGTAAATCATACACTGATGAGTCATTTAATAACTTCAAAAATTCTTTCTGCATTTAATCCAAACTGCAGGTAACAACCAAATATATCAGAACTGGTTTACGCATTAATGTAGTTTCTTGTTCAGAGAGTTCCCGAAAATAACACTGAATATTAGGTTTAAGGATTTGAAGGTGATTGTTAGTTTCTACTTTTAGGTTATCTTTAATTCCCATTTGCGTTTCTTCAGTTTTGGTGCAAAGGTGTTAAAATATGCCAAAGTCTCAAAGATTCACTTTACAATTGCTGTTGCAATTGTATGGATTTCTTGAAAAAACATTTTTGTTAAGTTCGGAGAAATTTAATGTGAACCTTGAAATACTACTTGGCTTTATTAGTATTGTTGAAACGTCAAGTAAAATCCAATATTATTTATTCAAGGCATATTCATGTTGTTTCAAAAAAAAAGCAAAGATTTTGTGAAATGTTCGGAATGCTTTGTTTCTAACTGTGTTTCATAGATTCATCACTACGAATAGAGTTCCATAAAACATACTTTGTCGTCTCTAAGCCGTTATATATAACAGTTGAAAAATGAATTATAATTGCTCGCAGAATGTTTTCTATTTTCTCTATGAATGTTTGATTAAATTAGATATCCGTATCGAAATTTTGGTGATCTATAGCAAAGATCTATGGTGAATAAATTCAGAAATAATTAAAGTTTAGACATGTTTGCTTATGTTGAAAAACATTACTCTATAAAAATGACTGATCTGTATAATACTCTTTGAAGTTATGTAGAAGGAAAATCATTAATTCATTTTGAAATGTACACACAATTTCATATTTAACAACAATGTGATCTCAAATTGAAAGATTTTCAAATTTTTTCTCGATGTAACGATGTTGTCTTGTTCAATATACATTTTTACCAATCATAGGTAACTTTAAAAACAAATGTTACTTTCTAGACTAGAGCATGTAGATTTTGCAAATGATGTCGCCTTTCAATATGCACTCTCAAATTATGAGGAAATTAAAAATTTCATTGTTTGAATGGGAGAATGCAAGTTTCTTTAAGCACTCGCTGAGTAAAGATTAAGCAGATCACCACTAATTATCGTGATACAGTTACAACTATTGCTACTAAATAGGAGACGATGAAGAATAATTTCATACGAAAAAAAACTGTTTAGTTCAAATTTGAAAAATTAGTATTCTGAATGCTCTATAGTTAAAAAAATAGCGTTCACCAGAAGATGATGACGCATTTTAGAATAAATTACCAGATGAATTGCGATGCTTAGAAAACTCTTGAATGCAGAATATATGCAATGGAACTTCTAGTTTTGAGTGGTTTGTAGGTTTTCTGATAATGGAAACAAAAATTTTCTGTATGTATTACACGAAAGTAGAATACCAAGAAAGCATAAAATCTTTCTACTGTAACATTTACTAAAGTATTTTAAAATATAATTTTTATTGACAATATATTAAGTAGAATATATCTAAGAAAAAAAAATGTTTATCCATTTAAAATGTATTTTAAATAAGATTAAAGATTTAAAATTCATTTTTCTTAGTTTATTATATTAGATTTTAACAGAACTATTCACTTAAATAAGGTAAATACTTACATAGTAATTTAACCCTTTCACTAACGGAGGAAGAAGAAAGAAGTACTTCCCTGGGACCGCGACCCCTTACTGAGGATTGTAAAGCTGTGTCCAGACAATTTTAGATATTCAGCCTATTTCGTGAAAAAAATTCATCTAAAATCGGCTATTCATTAGAATATTTTGGTTTTTATTTACATTATTTAAAATGCATTAAACTTAATATATACGAAAGAAAAGAAAAGATTTAATTGAAAATGGATCATATTATTTAAGAAAATACAAAATATACTTACATTTGTTACATAAATTTCATTGGGTAATGATGTACCCTTACATGGAATATTAAGAAATAAAATATGAATCTTATTTTGCTGTTTAGTATTTTTATAAGAAAAATTCTTCAACGCATACTCCAACGTCACATGTCTCAAAAACACATATTTTGTCAACTTTTGAAACTTCATGCAAGATTTAGAGCGAAGGGCACATATTTTCCTTCTTTTTTTAATTTAATGGCAGTGTATAGATTTGGATCATTTTCACTAACTTTAGTGTCAGATTCATTCATTAATTTGCAAATCTCAGTATCAGATATATACTTACTTTTCGCCATGACAGTCGCTACAAATAAAAACCGACCGAATGAAACGAACTGCTGGCAGCATTTGCTACTAAAAGCCCTAACCCCCCAAAACATCCATAAATTCTGATTCGAACTTCTAAAAAAGCAAACCGAAAGCAAGTGCACCCTTTAAATCATGTCATTACATTTAAAGAGCTACGCCACAACACGTGCATTTAACAATTACTACACCCCCCTTGATGGCCGGAAGTGAAATCCAAGCCAATATCACCAAGGTCAACACTCCAAATAACCTATCTATATTGATTTGGCGGTATTGTAACACCATATAGTAATATTTAAGAAATCAAATATAACGTTCCCATCGTGCGTATCTGTATTGATACGTTAGCCTGTAGAAGATACTAACGGAGTGTGTCTAATGTGATACGCTGGTCACAGGAGAGGAAATGCGAGCGTATCAAATATATCAAATATAATACGCTGGGAGTGAACGGGTTAAAGTGCCAGTAAAACTGCTGGTACTTTTCGTATTCTTAGCTTTTATCATCACATTTTAAATCATTTTTCAATGACATAAAAATTTAGACAATTCGTAAATTTTAAATTCCTTACAATTTTAAATAAAACAAAATCTTCAAATTTTCATTGAATTAAAAAGTTATAAAAATATTCTATTAACAACCGAAAAGCTTAGCAAATAATTTAGAAACGTACTAGTTTGTTAGAGATATGGTAGAATAATATTTAGTTTTGCCAGAGATATAACTAAAAACGTGTGAAAAAGACTAAATAAATTTTGCACTTACAATTAAGTGTATAAGATAAAAGAAGTTTAAAAAAATTATTTTCGTTATTTATTAGTACTTGTGTTCCTTATATACAAATATTTTTTTTTCCTGCATATAAAGAAAATTCTTTTTTAATGTGCGAGTTATCTTTCGTTTATCACAGCCTATTCAAGTATCAAATATTAGCTTTCAGTTAAACGCAACAATCGTTTGCGTTGACATTTAACGTACCTCTATAGCTATACATTCACACACACATATATATACATATATAAACACATACACACACAGAGACACACACACACACACACATATATATATATATATATATATATAGGTGTAGTTCTTGTAATTAAACTTTAGATACCACATTTGTTTTTTGTTTTTTTTATCTCTTAAAAAATTTAGTTTATTTGAAAATTTTACTGTTAATAAATGGAGCAAAAATTCGATTAACAATGCAAAAGGTCAATGAATGTCTCAGAAATTGATTCATTTGACAAGGACATGATACAGTAAAAGCTGGTATTCTTAGATAATAGAATATTACATGTAAAAATGAGTAAAGAAATTTTGCTCTTACATTTACAGGTACAGTAGAATTTTGTAGGATCAAGGGCTTGGGACTTTTTCAGACTTATGAGTTGTACTTCGAAATAAAATACCAAATTTTACATTTTTACACTTCAAAAATGGGCGTGTCGTGTCAGACCAACAATTATATCATTATACATGATTTCATAATATCTCTGAATTACACATAATTTTCTCAATTCTCAAAAAATTTAACAATTATAAATTCATAACTCTAGTTACCTTCTATAATTAGCCCCTTCATCAATTCATTGTAAATAATATTTTCATTTTTAAAAGTAAATGTATTTAAGTGTATTAAAAACGAAACTAAAGAAATCGAATTACCTAGAAATTATTCATTTCGTATTACAGTTACTAAAATATTTATAAATGGATTTATTTTAATGCGTACCTGATATAATTATAATTTGATTATTGACTCCTTATGGGAAATTCAATTCGAGAAATAATTAATTTCATAATCGTGTTATCATTCGCCCATCACTGCTAGTTCAGAACCAAAACGTATCATTCATGAAGCAGATGGTACTTTGCGAATAAAAGTTGGCCAGAAGTATGATTTCATGAAATTCGCTCCTAAAAAAAATTATCCCAAATAGTTTCTTATTTTGATTCCTATTACCACACAAACCGTCAGAACTTTACGTTAGAAATATTCGAAGTTTTCATAAGTTTCGTAAGAATTCGTAAGTTGTTTGTTCGTTTGTATTCTAATCGTACAAAAACGCATTAACTACGCAAATGTCTTAAGGAAAAGAACGTACTGTGAGCTTTGTTAACGTGCTCCCGCTACCTCTTATCCGAGCTTGAACATGAACATCCCTAAGCTGTGTAATTAAATCTGTAATGCATTTATTTAAGTCATTTCCTGATATAAATTTAATTTCATGAAATATTAATTACCTTTTGTCCAATTAGAAAAGAAATTAGCATAATCCAGTCGTCATATGCATTTCTCTACTAGCTTGATAAAAAATGTATCGTTTTGGAACAGGATTGTAAATGATGATTAAAATTGACTAGCTACAAAAAAAAAGAAAGAAAACTATTGTGTTTTGAATTTGGAAATATATAACTCTCCACTTGATACCAAATATTTGTGTATTAGAATCATGTGCAAAAAAAAAGGATTTCCTTCTAACAACTCATTATCAGTTTTTGAAACTTAACAAAATTGCTATTTTGAGGAAATAGTGTCAGTTAGAGAATGATTTTAAGAAATTATGTAAAGAAAATGGGTCAATAGTAAGTAAATCTTGATACAACATGATAGTGTCTGACCATTTGCTACTTTGGCCATTTGTAAGAAAAACTCAGAGTAATTGTAAGAAACTCTATATTATTCTCACCCGCTGGCTAGAAGTGAAAAATAAAGATGAGGAATTATTATGTTCAATAAATGTTATTAAATATGGGAAAATGAATTACTTTCTTTTAATTCAAAAGTACGTAGATTTTTTTTCGGTAGACCTTATACTATCATGGTTTGACTAAATTAGATATCCGAATTGAAATCATTGTTACGATCTATATAAAAGATCTATGGTGAATGAAATCAGCAATTATTAATTTTCGTACATATTTGTTTATGTTTAAAAAATGTACTCTCTGAGTCTTAGAGATCATATATAATATTCTTTATAATTATGAAAAAGGAAAATCATCAGACTATTTTGAAATGTACAAGCACTTTTATATTAAACATCGCACTGATTTCAAATTAAAAGAATTTTCAAATTTATTTCTCGATGTAAATATTTCTTTTTAAATATACATTTTCACCAATGAAAGGAAACTTTTTATATAAATTATTACTTTTCTAGATTAGAGTGTGTAGATTTTCGAAGCATGTTACCTTCATTACGCGCTTTCAATATTCCAGGTAATTAATGATTTCAAGGGATAAACTTGCATATTGAATTAACTTCAAGTGACAGGAATTCCAACTTCTTCCATCACTCACTACAAAAAGATTCAGAAGTTCATCACAATTTTTCATAATTGATTTACAACTACTGTATTAATCGTAAATAAGTTAGAGACGAAAAGAAAAGTAGAACATTTCCAAACGAAAGAAAAACTTTTAAAATTATATCTGAAAAATCACTGCTTAGAATAATATTTACTTAAAAATACAGCGTTTATCAGAAGATATGAGTGAAAACGTATTCTATAAAGCAATAAAGAATTCATAAGGGTCTTAGATTATCACGCAAAAAATATGTTTTGGTTTTTACTCCTTAACAATATAATGCAATAAAGAGAGAACAGTATTTATATAATAAAGAAAATGAAAATTTAAACGCAAAATAAGAAACTTCAAAATATTTTCTATTTGTTTCTAAAATTTTTTTAACAGTTTGAAGAAATTTAAATGAAATATTTGAAAGCTTAAGACTTGATAATTTACAACTGGCCATAAATTAAAATTATCATATTTAATATAAGTACATTTTATTTTATTTTAGAAATAATTTTGTTAAATAAAAATTATTTCTTTTCATATTAAGTAATCCATAAATGTATTATACAGCGGTAAATGTATGTATGCGGATAATCGTAAACTTTAAATATTTGAAATGAATTGCCTTTAATTTTTAAAGCGACTGAATTAAATTTTTCTACATTAATGGCCAATAATCTTTTTAATTACAATGCTAATGTGTAATGCTTTCATAAGAATATGGTGCATCCAAACTTAGAAAACACAAACTTATGAATTGTTAAACATCATAAAAATATTAAAAGCATTTGATTTAATATATTTCAAATATTTTTCATAAAAATTCTACTGAAATTAACAATTAACTGATTGTGAAAGCAAATACTGAACAATTCCAAATTTTTACCGCGGACTTCAGCTGCCACAATTCAGGTGTTGTATTTTGCCCTCTTTTTTCCAAGTAATTTCTCTGTAAATGCCAGGGGAGCCTACATTTTGACGAAGCCGATCCTCAATGTGACGGCGCATCTCAAAAACACAAAAAAATTTAGTTATAAAAAAAACCAAAAGAGAATCTATTTTTCTTACTTTTGAATAAGCTTGATAAATCTTTTCTGGAGTGCATCTCATAATATAAGAATGCCATGAAACTTGCCAATTCCTGCTGTATTTGTTTCTTTACTGCTTTATTTTGTAAGTTCAAACAATCGAAATATATTTACATGGTACGTTGAAGTAATTGGAATTTATTTATGTGGGTGGATTTGAGCTCTAGTTTCAAGCTCTTTTGCCACTATTAATTTTTAATGCCATAAACAATGCCTTATTGCTCAACACTGGTTCTGCAGAGAATGCACAAAGAAAAAAAAAGTTCGCCATTCTCCAACCTAAGAAATTTGACTCCAATATTTTTGCCAAAGGATTTAGATTCTTTTTTAGCTTAAAGTTTTTTAATGTCGCAATAGAAGCAACATGAGTCAACAATATCAGTCAAGTGACGATGACGACACCTGAGCCGCCCCGCCCCCTCCTAATTTCCATACCATGCAAGGGGAGAACTTTGAGCAATGACAGATTTAACGTGCACCAGCCCCGGCTTCAGCAGCTAAGGATCGAATTCGTGACTGAACGAAAACCGTCGGCCATTAATCCAAAACCCTGACTACTAGGCGACCCTTTCCTTTCGATGGAGAAGGGTTCGTAAAGGTCCTTCTCCAAAGAAAGAGGACTAAACTGAAAAAAACAAAAACAGGTGCGTTGAACAAAGACGAAAAAAAGCGCGAAATCACACATCTAATAGAACGAAAAACTTCAGCAGTACCCACTACTTCCTCATAATTTGAGAGTACTTTTTTCCAGAATATGGAGACGCATTTTAAAATTAATTGATAACATTTTATGAGACACGAAGCATCATTTTGTTGCAAAATATATGTCATGAGTAAGTTGGGCTCATAAAGATCCCACTCCAAAAACAGAGGATAAAACAGAAGAAACAAAACATGCACGTTGAGCAAAGAAACGGCTGAACAAAGGCACAAAATCGCACAGCTAATTGTGACAAGCGCTTGAGTAGTATCCATTACTTCATCATAAAAGGAATGTAGCGTTCTCTCGATTGCGAATACGTAATTTAGAATAAATTAGAGCCATTTTCGTACCATTGAGCATTCATTTTGTTGCAAAATATATGCCATATGTCTGACTGTTTCTGGTGTTTATGAGATTTGTAGCAATGAAATTAATTAAAATTTGATTTTTCTTCAGCACCAATGTAAACAATAGTTAAAACTAAATACTTCCTACAGTAAGCGTTACTAAAATTATACTAATCAAATTAATATTGGGATATATTATGTTGATTATATTAAGGAATAACAATTTTAATGTGTGTTATAGAAAGAGAATAACACCTTTAATTACAATAATATACCTCAATTTGGAAAAAAATTGTTTTGTAACAAAGGAGTAATATAGTTTATAAAACAAAAGAGTATATGAGAAAGTATTAGTGAAAGCGAGTGATATTTTTTTCATCTTCCTTAACTTCATGGCAACTGCATATCAAGTATTTTCTGTTCCGAATAGAGTTCACTCAAAGCTGGCTGTAGGAAATCCTGGTATAACGAATAATTAGGAAACTTCAATGGGAAAGACATAGCAAGTTATTAGATATTCTTTAAGACTTGCTAGTTAACACTATGACTGCACATTTCCATTAATTTTCATTATAAATACAAACTTCAGTATATTTAAATTCTTTATGAATCAATAATGCTTTTACTTTTCTCACACGATGGAAATTCTCATTCATGTGAGTTTTTTCTTTTTTTTTATCTTATGAAATTGAAACATTATGATTCAGATAACTGCTATAACTTGCTTGCATGATCATTTAATGTATTACAAAATCTTCTAGAAATACTCGTAATTCTATCTATAAATATTCCTGTTGATCTTTTAAATATTTTTAGACATTCATGCAATGTATAAATTTTAATGTTATTAAATAAAACAAAACACTCATTTTTCGTTGAACGAAATATTTCGACTCGATATCGCATAATACAAATGTTAAACGAAAACTGGTAAATTGATTGCTTTGTAAGATTTATGGTACAGTTCGGACTGATATCGATAGAGAGTACAAAATTTACATTCTTTAATTGGTTATAAAACATTACATTTGCACACTATATAAAAAATTATTAAAATAACTTCAAGTATTTCAGTTGAATCTAAGAAATGAAAGTCATTCTTTACATTCTATCTTTGGAAGTAAGACTGGCATGTTCTTTGAAAACTTTTATCAATCATCCTCTTAAGTTACTTTTAATATGAATATTAGGTAAAAATGCTACATCAATGGTAATATTTGAAATCAGGGACTTTAAAAACGTTATTAAACACAAATCGAATTATATAAAGAAATTCAGGATCCTTAGAGAAATAATGAATAAAAAGAAAATGGTTTGTAAGGTACACGACCTAATCAACTTTTATATCGTGCGTATTACTAATCGGTAGTCATTACAACCAAAACATTCGCCAAACAAACTTTCAAAGAAAAGAAGTATGACAAAGAGCCATTATTTATTAACCATTCAATCTAAAGATTTAAATATTTAAAAAAGTAAAATATTCAATTTAAAAGCTCTAATTAAAAGTAAAGTATTTAGTTTAAAGTAACTGTATCTCTCTCTACGAAGGTATATATTAATTACTCATATAATTTGATTTTCGTTTATTTTTTTAAGACAATAACCAAAGGTATTCTAACTATGACATTAATTAAAAAAGAGCTATGAAGTTAGTTAAAGTTTCAAAATTATTTCACTTAAAAATTTACTTTCCTTCAGTTGAGAGAATCCAATGTCATACTCCCGAATTTAAGATGTTGAAAAATGAACTTGAAATAATTTTATTTTGTCAGAGATAGAATAATGGTTTTCATTGAAAAAATACCTTATACGGGTTTAAATTATTTTTTAATTATATGTTTTTACATTTCAAAACTTTTTGTGTGATAAAATATAATCACGGTTATAAAACATTTTAAAGCAAGATTTGTACATAAAGTCTGAAAGAAAATTATTTTTAATGAAAGAGGAATAAAAATTATGAAACGAATTTAACTGAACTTTAAGACCCTTTAAAATATGCATGTGTAAAATTCATTTCCCCCTATAAACAAGTTCCCTCAATAAAATATTTTTAAGGATTCTTCAATTTTATAAAAAAACACATAATAGGAAGATTAAATTCAATTAATAAAAAACATACATGTTGCAATTCAGCAAAAAGAAGAATGTGCACCTGAAATTAACTAAAATACTTTTAAGTGCAGTGGTTGAAACTAATTCCCGATTCAATTTTAATTTGATCTAGGAGTCATTATCTTCTATGTAATTCGAGAAAGACTATATGCAATATTTTGGTGCCATATGCTTAGAATGATGAAAAATATATCCTTCTTGAACCAAGTGGTAATTTGGGATGAAATAATGATCATCTACAAAAAACTTGTAAGTCAAAGAATGTACTGTGATCTTAAACTCTATTTCTAAACCAAGCGTAATCTCGAATATTACTACAAATCACAGTTCTAACAGATATTTCTTTTATGAACTCAGCGTTCTCCAGAAAAGGAAGACACCTTTTAGAATGATTTACCAAAAAATTGAAATAAATAATTGGAGTTTTAAACATTCTCTTCCTTACTAAATATATGCAATGAATATTGCAGTTTTAGCTGGTTGTGAGGTTTTGTAACAATATAAACTAAAACTT
>BMAW01068425.1:0-146329 GCA_019974015.1 Nephila pilipes
TTTTTGTAACATTTGAAATTTATTTTTTTATTTTAGATAGAAATATAAGTGTTAAAAGTACTTTAAGTAAAGTATTGAAAAGTGCTGGACATGTTCTGTAAAAGTCCAATATTTGTGGTAATCACTTACAAGAGACAATCTCTTTTTAGATACGTTTAAAATGGTGATCAGAAAATAGTGAAAGATGATGATCGGGAGATTTAGAAAGACCGGTGGAAAAAAAATTCAAACAATAAAATTTCTTGAAGTAACACTAAAAACCAATAGAGTAGAATTGCAGTATCTTGCCATTGAATAATAAATTTTCAGGACAAAACTTTTTCTTTAAGAAGATGCTCAAAAAGTTTAGGAAAAATGTATCTAATTATTTTGAACTTTTAAATATCAGTGATCAGATTTCTTCTGAAAACGAATAGAAAGAAAACAAATTTGTAAGTCATTTTTAAGAATTTATACTTTTTATTTTCAATGTATAACTCTATAAAATAACTGTAACTTACTATTGAGTGTATTTCTTTACGTGCGTTTATGTTGTTCTTTTGAGAAAATATCTTCAACAAAAATGCTTGGGTATAAAATGAAGATACATGGTGTTAGGTTCAAAAGATTGACATTAAAATACATTATGATTATAATTACTACATTTAGTTTGTTTCTGGTGTGTTTACATTGCAAAGATATATCTAATTTAATATTTAATCGTACGTTTTTATTTTAATATCTGAACAGAATACTATTGACTGTTTTAATAAATTATCATTTACTCTTATTTTAATATTTAATTTAATAATTCATTTTTATGGTAGAATGGACTGTTCTTTTTTTTTTTGTTGTTGTTAATACTGGCAATGCTTTTGTATTCAAGGATGTTTTGCTTGTGAGAATAAAAATGCATTAGGAATTTGAGAAAGACTTTTTTTTCTTGATAGTTAATGGCTTATGTGGAGTCTCGGGCTTGGAAGTAAGTGTACTTTACACTAATTAATATTCATTTTGAATAATTCTACGTTTTCGAGAACTTAACAGAAAAAAAAAACAATAGTACACGTTAAAATGAAATCAGCAAAACCAATTTCAACTGTTTTTCATCTTTGATTTGTAATATTAGTTATATATGACAAATGACTAATGAGGACTTGAGTCTATTGTGAATTATGTTGAATAAAAAAACTCACTTTATTGTATATTAAATGCAAGTTATTTTGAGTTGTTAAAAGACATAGCTATATAATGTCTAAAAAGGTTGTAATAGAAATGTATGATGTTTCGATATTACATTTATTCTTTAAGACCAATCACTGAATAGTATGCTTGTTATATATGAAGTGAAGGGACATCTAAAATACACTTAGGAACATAGAAACTAGCCCACCAAGAAAGAAGAGAACTACAATCGTGAAACTTTGCAAAGCAGTTGAATGATGTCCTATATGAAAATGATCCAAATTTATTGCCAAAGCGCGTGACCACTAATCCTGAAGTGGCGTTGCTAATCAGGTAATGGGTCCTAAGTAAATCGGCGCATGTGAAATATTCATAAATGTAATGATCACATTCCGACTCTAGAAAGATTTAAGTAAGCGATGAATGCCAGGTAGATGTAGAAGACATTTCGCTCAGGTAAGCGAGTTTGAGAAGTGCCTGAGCATCGTCATGAAAATCGAAGACTGCTTGACACGCCTTGTTGTTCGCCAGGTCGATCTGACTGAGTATGCTGTCAGAGCATGATGAAGGCAGTGAACACAAGATGGTACCCACATACAGAGAACCCGGACTGGATCGACCAGGAAGACAACGATTTGAGAGGATCGAGAGATCGTGCTGCAAACGCTCGTTGATCCCACAGTAACTCGTTCTACGATACAATCAGATGTAAAGCTGACAGTTGTTTAGCAAATAATTTCCAGATGCTTTGCGGAAACTAATCTTCAACCCAAGAGTCCTTTTCATGTACTGCCTTTAACACCGAAACATCCGTGACTTCTACAGTCGTGACAAACCAGAGCGACGTGGAATGCTACAGATTGGCAAAACTTTGTGTTGCTTGATGAATTTCGGTTCGCTTTGGGGGCACAGATGATAAGCCCGTACCGGTAGGGATGAGCCCTAATGAACGGTACAATTCCACCCACATTGTCGCACTACACATTGCGACACTCTGTAGGCGGGATGATCTGGAGGGTCAAAATATATGAAAGCCGGCCCACTCTAATTGGGATACGTGGAACTTTAAAAGGCCACCGTTACGTTGATGACATTTTTCAAACCCTTGTGGGACCTTCCATTAAATAGTTTTCCAGGAGAAATTTTTCAGCAAGATAATGCTCTGCTGCATACTGATCGAGCAACTCAAGATTTTCTACGTCCTGTTCAGACTCTTTCATAATCGGCCCTCTCCCCACACTTGTCCCCTATACACCAGCTGAAACGCCAGATGCCGCCATGTCATTCTGCACATGATTTGGAGGTGGTGTTTCAAGATTTGTGGACCCATCTGCCTCAGGACAACATCCGACTTCTAATCAACTCTATGTTGCGGCATGTTAAGCAGCAGGAGGTTGTCCGACGCTCTATTGAAGTTGCACTGCACTTGTCTAGTTGTACACACTGTGTTTGTTTGGAATCAGTTGAATCTCTCGTCTGTATCATTATTTGTATTAAATTTTATTTCAATCCGAAGCAGCTCTCTTTGCGCTATTTTAAATATTTCTGAGTGTATATAAATGAAAATGATTTAGTCAAAAAAATGATGGTCGATAATATGAGAATATTAGAAAAGTACATTATTTTTGAGAAATATCTTGTGGTATTAAACATATTCCTTCCTAATACGACAATATTCTTAGATTAATAATCTTTTTTTAGCTGTAATTATCTAATTTAAAAATTTGTTTCAACTTAAAGGATACTTAAAATGTTCTTATTTTATTTATATAGGTTGATTTCAATTAATTGTTTTTTTTTCTAATTCCTCATGGAAAACTCATCAATCTTGATTAGACCATAACATAAATTTTACTGGTAACAAATATAGATGTTGCCTAATTGATACAATAGGGTGAACACTTTTTCTGAATTTGAGAAAAAAAAATCGCATTATGATTTTTAACTATTTTGCATAATTTTTGAATTTATATTAATAGGAAAATAATTATTTAATTATCGAATAAGGAATGGGATATTCACTAGTAAAATTTATCTCTATTGATAATAATTGAAGCTAAAAACATTGCCTTCTTTATTACTAATTTAATTAAAAAATACATGTACCCTTGTAAAAATGAGTCTCTGTACATTTATCAGAAGATTGATCATGAGGAAAAACAAACAAACTTGGAAAGTTAACTGACTGTAGTAATTTCTAAACAGAAAATAATATATATATATATATATATATATATATATATATATATATATATATATGAGCATAAACTATGATAAAGCTATTGATTCGAATTCCATCTAAATCACTCTTGTAAATACCCTTGGCATTGTAAATTGTTTTAGAATGATTTCTTGAAGAAATGAAAAATTGTCCACGGTAAAGATGTGCATTGAGTTGAGCCATTTTATTTATTTATTTTTGTTCTCAAGCCGATTGTATTATCGGATTATGTCTTGAATCTGTAATAAAAGAGATCGGAAGAAAACGAGGTAGAATAATAGGCTATCCAAGAGATTACGCTTCGCTCAAAATATCGTACAAGAATATATTCTTCCCTTATTTTTTTTAAAGTGGGGGTATTCTTAAGAGTTTTTTCTTCTTTGTGAGGCAGCGCTGAAGGTGAAAGATCAATAGATTGAGAATTGTTTCAACGATCACATTTTGTCTAATTTATCTGACGTTTTAGAATGTATTTTTTCCCTCGGAAAAAAAACCCTGGTATTTGTAGGAGAGACTTTTTCTGATGTTTTTTTTTGAATAAACTGCACAATTAATCTTAAAATTTTATTCTGAAAGAGTTTTTGAAAGCTTATCTTAAACATTATTCACTTTTTATACGATATATAACAAGAAGATGAGTTCAGAAGCATTTGTAGGAGATTTGACTGTATGCAAAAATTGATGCTCTTGTTATATATGTGAGTTACATAAAAAAATAATTAATGTGATATTTTTCAGGGGAAAAAAGAAATACAGGTCGTTTTAAAAAATGTTCATTAAGTCGAGATATTACCTTCCTAGAAAGTTTCTTAATAATAAATCATTGACATGTTTTAATGAAAAAAAAATACCATTTTAATCATCCACATAGTAAATTTTGAAATATTTTCCTGAGGTGTTGATATTAAATATGCACATTTGTCCACAACTTTTAAGTATAATTGCATACTTATTAAAAAAAATTATAATGCAACATAAGTTGTAATATTGCTTCATCTTCGAAAACAATGCTAATCCCGTTTAGTATTAAAATGGTCTTTATGATGGCTTTTCAAAATAATCTTCCATATGGCGCAATATAATCTCACAAAATTCGCTTCAAATCGAGATATGCAAGAAAAGAGACGTATTTATTAATTGTCTTCTATTTGATTGCAATCTATATATATATATATATATATATATATATATATATATATCACAGGATTGTTGTTTCTATTAATCTCTGTTATTTTAAAATCTTCAGGGATTGCATGGAATAATTCAAAATAATGAAAATGACAGTTTTTAATGTTATTAAAATTTAATTAAAGTATTTTTTAATTTTTTTTATTTAAATTGTATCTATGGAATCAACAATTGCATGATTGTTTTCCAGGAGGATACTACGTAAAAAGGGAGCCACTTTGCAGATCTTGAGAAAGAAAACATTGAATTTTTGTTATAAAAGTACTTATGAAAATTAAGATCGAAACTGGCTAAAGCATGAATACCAATGAAATATTTTTTCACAGCTTGTAAAGGGCTGATTAGATTATTTCTTTTTCAACCTGAAAAAAAACTATTTGCTTGAAGAAATTTCTTTAAATTATGCTACATTGTTTGTTCTGTATTAAAATATTTTACGCCTAATTTAGAATAAAACGTAGTTAATGTGTATATATATATATATATATATATATATATACAACCAAACTAAAACATAAATTAGATCAGGTGATAATTAAAAAAAACTTATCAGGAAAAGAAAAATTTAAATGTTGGTAAAGGTCAACCAAAATCATACAAAGTAAAAAGAAAATCTTTGATTTACTTACATAATCTAGTAAAACAATTGAAGGCCTTGCAACAGCTGCTAGTTTTGAAAGAGTCGATAAAGATTTAAGTATTGATGATTAAAGTATCTTAAAATAACACTAGGAAAGAGAATAAGCTTATTGAATGCAATATACCGTTAATCAAATAATAGCATGTTGTACGAATAACATTCTTTTCTTGAGCAGTAGGGATATTTTCAATTTTATTAATTAATAATTCATTTATCTGTAGATTTCTTCTATGTAATTTAAAAATCAGAAAAAGGAATAAACTGTATTTTGAAGAAATATAAAGTAAATTTTCTGTTAAATACATTTCAAAGGAATGCTGAAAGCCGAATGAAATTTCGATGCTACTTGGAAGAATTCGATTACGGACATCACACTGGAACTTTATGCGTAATTTAAGTTTCATAAGTGTTTTGTCATAATATTATTTAGAACTGGAAGAAACTGTGATTAATATTACTTTAAACACTAACTGATGCTGAGCAAATTTTTTTTTTCAAAATTAAAAAAAATATTTTAAAAAGAATTAAAAATTAAACTGTTAAGGAATGATTCAAGTAAGCAGAGTTATCTAAAACTGATTAGAATTTGCAATAATACAATTGTTAGGGATTTTACTAAGACTAATAGATCGAATCAAATGTATAGGATGGTTATAAAGTGTGTCTCCCAAAATTGAATACGTACGTCTCACTCTCCTTCTGAGCGGTCCAAAATAATATTGTAGTGTAGTATTGGAGCAAATTGAATTGAAGACACTATAGATTTTCAAATGAGGTAGTTATTAACAAACTGAAAGTAGCTACAGTAGTGTCTGAAATCTTTTGCATAAACTTTCGACCATCACTGGGTTTTCAATTCGGGACTCTCCATCTGGAGACGAACATCATACCTCGGTGATATGTGAACTTCGTGATTATATTATTAAATACTCATTTGAGTTTAATATTTGTGGGAATTATGAAACGCTCATTATAAAATGCATTAGACTTGTAACACCCGGTCGACCCGGGCGTTATCTTGTCCCATCACTAATATCTAATATTAAACACTACGACACCAATAATTACAGAACCACCAAAACAGCTTTCAACATTTATTAATATATATCTACTATGACATTAATAATAGTGCTCTCCAGGTTAAGTTTACTAACACTTTAATTCAACCCACCAATAATAATCTAACAGCTTCTTACCAATATCTCTTATCAACTGCAACTCCGAATCTGGAACAACTGCTGAAAATACTAGAACAATTCTCAATCCGAGCGATTTACACTCGGACCTCAATACTAATCTGTAAATCCACCTTTCTATACTATAGCACTTAGATTCCACATCCTCTCACTACAACGCCTCTCTGATCCTCCTTCAGATACTCTACTCTTTCAGATGGAGTTTATACACTTCTTAATTTAACCGCTTCACTTCATTCCTAACTGCTTTGCATATTACGTTCTTCATCACGTTTCATTTTTGGTTGGGCAAAGGTTGTTTAGTGAAAGCAATCAATCTCAATTGAAAGTCCCCAAGGTTAGTGAAGAGAAACCGCGAATAGCTCAATGTCACAGACTGAGAAACAAAAATGAAAAATTGTTAGTATTTTAATCTGCAATTTTTTTTTTTTTTTGCATCAAAGCTGCAATTTCAGAGTGACAAAATCAAGATAATTCATAGAAAAATTGCGATTTTGCGTCCCTGTTGTTTATTTTTTCCCCCTAATGAGTCCGATTAACAGGTTTGCTTTCTTAAGAGACTAATATTTGATTTCCAGGAGAAAAAAATAGTTTAGAAGAGAAAATGAGCTGCAGAACAGAAACTAATATTGAATTTCAGAAGATTGTCGTTTCATTGTTAGAGGTATTTGAATTTGTAAAGAAAACTCAACTCAATCACGGAAGGTTACAAAAAAATATCCAGAATATAAAATAAAGAGGCAATTTATAAATAAACCTGAAACTGGGAGAAAAAGAGTCCTTCAGTTCAACGACCAGGATAAATATCGTTTGAGAAAAAAGAAAAAATCCTAATGTGAGAGCGTTGTAAAAACTGCTTCGTCTACTTTTGCAGCAATAAAAAGATGTGTTTCTGCAGAAGCAGTTCGAAGAGTACATCTAGAAGTAAATTATAATGGTCACGTAGCCAGAAGAAAATCCTTCACAGAGAGGTATATAAAACAATTAGAGGGAAAAGAATTGCGAGTACATTTGACAAAAAATCATTTTTCAAAGCCTTGATACTTTTAAAATAACGTAACATTCACTAACGAAACCTAATTCAATGTTCTTAAAAGTGACGGTCGTCTCGTGTGCGATAGTACGTTTGGGGGAATCTAAACTCTGTCCTACTACACCATCCTCACTATCAAACATGGAGGTGGTTTGGTTCTTGTTTGGGGTTGCATTACTGCAAAAGGAATTGTGAAAATAAGCTTGAATTGACTGAGTCATACAGGAAATGAAATACTAGGATACACTGAAGGATAATTTAAATTTAAGAGTCCAGAAAATAGGTTAAGAGAGTGACACATAGTGTATTTCAACACGACAACGAACCCAAAACATACAGCTAAATATTGTTTGTAGACAGCAACTGCAAACACTAATTAAATTTCTCTATTTCATTGAGAATGAAAACTTATGGCATCAGTTGGAAAAATCTATTCAAATTCATGCCATTAAATGCAAAGAATACATAAAAAACAGAATTGAAAGAAAATTTGTGATAAATATTCATAAAAACAATAAAAACCCTTTCAAAACAATGCACTCGAATCAATGCAATCACTTTTCAATCAATCCCATTTTAAAGGTGTTCTGAATACAAAAGGATATGAAGTAAAATATGAATAAAATTAAAAAAAAATTTCAAGTAATTACACTAGACACGTATGCTCAACTTTTTGACTAGAAATTCATATTTTCAACGTAAAAATTATAGTATTACAATATTAATGATACTTCTTTTTTTTAGAGCACTACGTTTTTCCACGTGTTTTTCATCGATTCTGTAAATGTTAAACTCAAATGGGTATCATAACAATATAGTTTTTCGCCTTTAAGAAAGAAGTGTGTGGGGGGGGGTACATTTGATTTTTGGAGCTACTACAAGTGTTAACACAATATACGAAAATAATAATCATACTCCAGATTTGTTGACTGAGAATAAAAGTGCATCCCGTTCCGAAATGTTTTTAATTATCTATGTAATGAGTTTTAGATAAGAGATGTACAAATCATTTTATACTTTCATTAAAGTTTGATAGACTTCTCTTTATTATGTTGTTGCTTCCTCTTTTCTCGGAATCTAAACAAAGTTAGACCAAGTCTGTTGTGTAATTCATCTTCAAAGTGTTCACCTTTAAAAAGTGTTCAAACAAATCAGAATTTTCTCTCTTATAAATCAAAATATGATCCAGTGAAGCCTGATTTGATGAACATCTGGTAAAAATGATGTGAACTATACTGCATAAAAGAAGGTTTTCGATTTCATATGATCATTAAACAATCTGAACATAGCAGTTGGCTCGTCTCTTGTTGTTGGAAATCCACCAACACACCAGGGCTTTACTTTCATATTGATCATACACAGAACAAGAATGCCATAATTTATTATTTGACATCTTGACTTGAGTAGCGATTTCCTAGAATGTGAGTTCACCCATAGAAGCAATAAAGTTACGAAAAGTCAACACGAGACGGAATCCCTCTGATATAAATATGAAAGCGGTTATAAATAAATGCTTTAGTTTGATGGTACTATTAATGCTGGTTTTATCCCAAATACTTCTTCAGTTCTTAAGATGCAGTCAATGTCTCTGCGGCTAGCTGTAAGGATTCATTCATGATATTTAGAAACAAGGGAAATGATTCGGTCCAAAATCACTTCTATTGCATTTAATTCTGAGAGTGAAACGGACCAGAAATCCGGGTTTCTTTGTTTCAACTCAATGACGCCAATGGAGTGTCTAATAACAATTCCACTACTTGTGCTCCCGTTTCATTTCGACTCCCAAATTTAATGGTATTATTTAGAGATTGAAATATAAGCAAAAAGTGCAGGATGTTATTTACAAATTAAATGAATAAAAATAATTAAATTTAGAATAAAAAGAAGAAAAAAACAAGGATTAAAGTGCACAATCAAAGAGATGAAAAGACAAAATAATTATCTCATTAGAATTATTTATATACAAAATTATACAATTATTCAGGTTAAAGTTTTTTTTTATGATGCTCCCATTTAATCAAATTTAGAATGATTCATATACGTATCCCTTTTAAGGATGATATTTAATATTAAATAGCCATTTTCCCTTATTTTTTTTTGAAGAAAATGCTTCAAAAAAGACATATTCGAAATTCATTATTATAAATTTTTATTATTTGATAATCTTTTCAGCCGTTTCATAATTTCCAAAAATGAAAAATATATTTATAAAAAAGTATTCTTAAAGTTTATTTATTCAAAAATTTATTGTAAATTTTTTTAAAAAATCTTATCATATAAAGAACATTTTGACAGATGTTTATTTTGCCTTGTTTTTATGCTTTAGACTCTGGGTGGCCAACCTTTAGCATACCAAGAGCCAATTTTTTGACATACGAGTTCAGATGTGCCATATAACTCACGGACTTTTTATACTGTCTTATGTTCATGATTAGAGGTTGGTAAACAGAGATAAGGATAGAATCTGCATCATTTAGAGCAGAAAAAGGAATAACCTATCTACACAGTTAAATTAATTAATTTACGCCAATTTAATGAAACACCAATTTATAGTAGTCAACAATGATCTCTTGTAAGAGATGGTGATCGCTTCAAGATTGTGCTATAGATGCCAGAGAGTCAAATTTAGTGATGATAAATCTGGACCATAGTTATCTGACAGTGGAAGCCAGATTGACTGGCCGAGACTCTGACTTATGTTTAGCAAATTTTTTGACAGAAGTATGTTTACAGACATAATTAACTTTATGAGATTTAACTATTGTATGTAAAACAATATCTTTTGCAGCATAGAAAAAAATACTTACCATTAAGGAAACTTTTGTGGCTATTTGGATTTCGCTAGTATTTTAACATTTAGAGTTAAATTTCTTATAGAGAGCAGCAGATAATTCTTCAAATTTGAATAAGTTATTCGCGACCTTGTTTGTATTTTAATCAATCTTATTGAAGAAAATACTTGTTCACATTTGTATGTAGTTTCAACGAGACATATATAATGTTTTTGCAAATTTTCTGCTACAATTTTTATTACTAGGGATCTGCATCGCTTTGTTCACAAAGTGAAAATTGGCTTAAAAAGGCGAGAACACTGCTTTCTGTAGCAAAATCTTTATAATGTCCCTTACAATATCTTGATTTTTTCAATATATTTGATTAAATTGATATTATTCTCAGCACATTCACTCTACTCTTTCGACATGGAAATTGATCAAAATCCTCATTTCCAAGCTGCGAATTTCATTTCAAATGAACTGATGCTATTTTCTAAGCTGAGAAATAACCCCTTCTTGATTTGTGATTTTAAATTTAGATAACAGAGATGGCAAAAATTATCAACTAAGTATACCAAATTAAATAGCCATTGATTGTCAAGTAAAGGATTCTTTTCTTTTTTCAGTTCTATAAAATTAGAAACAACACTTATTCATTTTCAAAGTCTTCTCACAACCTGCCCTTTAAAAGGCCAATATACTTCTCAAAGAAGGTTAAAATCCCAATTCACAATATTTCAGAACTCTCGGCTGCTTAACACTTTTTTTGTTCTGATTTTATTCACACATTTCATAATTTATAACATAAAATGTTACAGGTTGCATATATATTTTAAAGAAATACTGGTGCTTTTTTTGATGTTCTTTATGGAAGAGAAGAGAAAACATCACACCTTCTAATACTGAATATCATTATGATAGTATTAATAACAATAATGGTTATATATATATATATATATATATATACAATATTGTTTTGTTGCTAATCTTCAATTTTCAAGAAATATTTCTATTGTACATTACAAAAGTATTTTTAACTATAATAAAAATGATAATTGGTTTGATAAAAATGTATAGAAGTAATTTAAGCCCTGATAAAAAAAAATCAGAGATTCATAAATAATAGATGATAAAACTTTATTAGTTGCAAAGTTTAGCTGAAGAAACCTATTTTATGTTCTTTGTATCTAAGGCCATGATCACAAAACTAAGCAATCTATATTAAAAATTAAATTAATTAGTTTATCTGTTTTCTAAGAAGTGTTTGATTGAGAAAAAACTTCATATAGGAAATATAAGTATAAAAAAAGAAAGAAAGAACTTAGTGTTTTCCCCTTAACGATAAGTTGAATAATAATCATTTGAAGAGTTTTTATTAAAAAGGATGTCCCGATATAAGTTATTATTCTATTAAATATTGATTATAAGTATATGATTGTAAAGAAATTATTCAAATTCTTGATTTCTAACGGCTTTATACAAAAAGAATATCATTTAAAAATGGAAATTCTGATTCAGAAATGTAATTTTCATTAATGAAATTAACAAATTAAGAGAGAAATTAAATCAAGTATATGAACCTTAAAATTCCAGTATTCTTTAAAATTTTCTATTACTACCATTTAGACGGAATATAATATACTGAAGAAAGTAAATCGAATTTTATTTATTGTAGCATAACAAAAATTAAGTTTGTCATTATTCAACATATTAAATAATTCAACCACAATTTTATGTAATTTAATTTATAATATTATATAATTTATAATTCTTACATTTAAGGAAGCAGTGATATTTCCTTATTTTTTATTCACGTTATTTTCTATAACTTCTTTTTAAATAATTGTTTATTATTACGATGTTTCATCATAAAGCATTTTGTGTTATTGAATTTATTCATGATTTTAGTCATCCACATTCTTTAGCATATATTTCTCATTAAATTAAATGGAGTTTGTAATTGCTATACAATGCAAAGAATTTCATACGCATGATCGTAAAATCGTAATGAATGGCTCAAATTTTATTTAAGGGGACTTAGTACCTTTGCACCTTCAAACATTCGATTTTTCAAATTTGATTTTAAAAAATAGTGTTGAATGTTAGGAGAATTTTAAAGCAAACCGCGTCAAAATCCGATAATTATTACGCCCTGTGCAACAAAAAATGTAAATGTCTCAAGTGGCTTGTTCTATGTAATGCAATGTAAACAAACCTCTTTTTCTCAATTTGTTATTTTCACACTTTCCCACAGGATTTAAAAAAATGTTTTGCATGCAGAGCATTAAAATTTTACATGAGTGTTGTACTTGTAGATCTTCATTCTGTGAACCTCAATTTTGTTAATATAATTATTAGATTTTATTTTATAACATGATACATGAAAAAAAAGTTACTAAATACAAACTTGATATTTTTTTAATGTAAGATAAATTTAAAATTTGAGATTTACAGAATAAGGACATTATTTAGCTTTAATTTGGTATAAGAATTATGGTTCTACTGCACATCTTTCAAAAGTTATCTTGTGGTTAACGTAAGGTAAGCTAATTTATTTTTTAAATTTTTGCACGCATATTTCATGTTGTATAAGAAAATATATTAATTTAATATCAAAACTTGACCCAATATTTTAAATTATATACTTTATTACACATACTGGCAAAGTTTCATATTGAAATGAGCAAAACTTGTTGATTTATGAAGAATCGAAAAAAGAGAGAGTTTGTCAAAATGTTCTACTTTTGATTTCGAAAGATACTAAGTCCCCTTAAACTTCTATAATAAAATTCTACAAATTTGCATATTATATAGTATAAGATAATCCCCAAAATGTAATTTTTTTCCTTATAGAACATATAGATTTTGTTTCTAATTTAAAAATAAATCATTAGTTTCAAATTTAAGAGGCTTTTAAAAAAGAGAAAATTTTCAACACATCGTAATACAAATTATGATATTAAGTGATGATATTATGGAAATAAAAATTTTAAGTGAGTTAGAGATCTTCAAATATTGATGCATTTAGGGAATTAAGCAAACCTCACTTTATGCAAAATTGAACTCATTTAGAAGTAACAATTAAAGTCATTGTAAAAAAGTAAGAGTTAGTAAGTTAGCATTCTTTAAAGGGAGACTTTCTAGAAATGAAGCTAATAGCGAATGATAAATAATGCATATGGTCAATCAAATATTCAATTAAAAACTAAATAATTATACATCTAAAGAAACAAAAGCGAGAAACGAAAATAGGTTTTAAAATTTGATTCATTCCTCTAAGTAATTAATGAAAAAGAAACAATTATTATTTTCTTATTTGTCTGGAAGGTAAATAATAATGTTCCTTTGTTTCAAAAAAAAATCTGAAACGAGTCTTCGTAAAGATTGAACTTACTGATGTATTTAAAAAAATAAAACAGCTTCTTAATAACTCCAACGGAGGATTTAACTTATAATTCATTAATTTTTCTGTTTTCGATCATCTCGAAAGGCATTTGAAAATGTACTAATTAACCAGCTGTGTAAATTTCGGTTTGAAGTGGACGGAATGTTTGTTTAGTTAATTAAAGTTTTGAATTGATTTTCTTATTTTTCAGAGAAAATGTTACGTGAAAATGAAAATTCTAGCTTTTGAGATTAGTAATTAATCATTGCATTAAAACAAAAATAAGATGTTTTACATTAAATTCTGGTAAATTTATTCCGCAAGATCTTGTTTCTGCCATTTAGTGTAATTGTACTTCTCATTTAGATTTCCAATTGATAATTAGAAAAAATAGATATTTTAGAAGGTAAAGTTTTGATTTAAGAATTCAAGCATAATTAATTTCCGACATAAAACTGTCCATGCCGTGCACCCCCTCCCCACACACAACTCGATAGGGATAAGACTAAATATATAATCAATATCAAATCAATAATTATTAATATTCAGATATTAATAATTATTAATTCTTCTCAATAGATTTGATTGAAATTTATGCTCTAATACACACACACGCCCCCCACATAGATAGATAGAAGATGGAATGAATAGATGAAGTCAATTAAGATAGATAGATAGATAGATAGATAGATGATAAGATAGATAGATAGATAGATAGATAGATAGATGAATGGATAGATGAATTAGATAGATAGATATAGATAGATGAATGGAATGAATGAATAGATAGATAGATAGATAGATGAATGGACAAAAATTCAAGAAATTAAAAAAAAATGGAATTTGAAATTTTCTTCGAAAAATTTAAAAATCTGAACATTTTTTTGAAAGAAAAAATTGTGAATAATATATTGAATGCTTAATAGTTTTTAGACTGCTATGCTGGGATACCATAGAATTATAGGGCTAAGTGTCCCAATCAACAAATACGTTATTAAAAATGATTATAACATCAAAAATGAAAATTGAAAAAATTCTGAAAACTAAAAACCAGAAAGTAAAGTTAAAAGGGAAAACACATAAAAAGCCAAGAAATCTTCAGGAACAAAAAGGGGAAAAAAATCTGGAGAAAAATGAAAATTTTCTAAGTATAACACTCCACGTGTATTAATATTACATAAAGAAATAAATAAAAAAATAATCCAAATTCAGAAAATTATATAACATAAACCAATAAAATTTTGAAATAGGATATACTCACGTTTAATACTAATTAATGCTTAATTTCCAGTGATACAAATACTTGCATGAGAAAAGCATAAAAATGAGTTAAAAATCGGCTTGAAGCAAAATACCATACCATCTTACCACATGAAGAATAAACAATCTGTAAACATTACCAGAATGCCAACACTAAACCCTATAAAGAATAAATTTTAAAATGTTTTCAGAATACCAGCACTGAACTCTAGAGAACCAAGATTATATCTCTTTAATACATATATATTTTACTTTGTCTTGGTCTCTCTCTCTCTCTTTTTATTTAATATCTTTTCTTGCATTTTACTTTTTTTTTCAATTTATGGAATTTCCATTTTGGTTTATGACATTTTTCTCTAGTAAAGTATTGCTTAACGTGCAAATCTGTCAAAAGCTGGATTAAGAATTTAAAAATGTTATATTTCCTTTTCTTTGTGGTTTTTCTTTTGTTGATTTTCTTTGTTTTTCATGCTTTGTGACTTGTACTTTTTAATGAGTTGATATTTATCTTGTTATTGTTTATTGATTTTTTATTACTTCAGTTATATAAATCTATTTCTTACATTCTTTGTTGTGTTTTTTTCTTTGCTTCTAGGCTTTCGGCAAAAAGTTTTGTATTAGTTTTCTTTATACTTTTCCTATAATCTTAAAAAATTATCTGTATGTTTTCTTTGTAATTTTTAATATTTCCTTATGCTTTAATGTCTACTTCTTCACAAATTTTAGTTAATTATTAAGAATTATTTCTTTATATTACTGAATTATAATTTTTATTTTATGTCTAGTAATAATGTGGCTGCATTTGCGGTACTATCGTAGGGTTTTATTTAGGTCTTTTGATATGAAGTTTTTATTATATTTTATTATATTCTATACTTTTATTGCATTTTCAAATGTAATAATACTTTCGATAGGCAAAGTAAAAGGAAAGGAACAGATTTATTTTATAGTTTAAAATAATTTTCTTGAAGCTCTATGCTATGAATAATAAGATACTGGTGTATATGCCTCAAAGGCGAAACAAGAAACCTTACCTTACTCTCTCAACGAACTACAAAATTCGGAATTGATTTTTGGGCTGCTCGCTGTATATCTTGGTATGTCAACGCCCCAGGAATATTTACTCTTGCTGTAATCGCTAACACTTGACTCACGATTAATGTAATTCTCAGAGGATTTTCATATTGCATGACATTGTGAATCATCAATAAGATAAACGTCCTATTGTCCATCACATTCTGAAGCTCTTGTGAAAGGAATGTTACAAGAGATTCTAATCGTATTTATAGAAGATTGTAAGAGTACTACACTATTTGTATCACGTTGTCAATCATTTTAAAGAAGCCTTTATTTCTTTGTTTAATATTATGACGGTATAGATGTGAAGCAACTTAACGCACTGTTACACAAATATGTCATTTTCCTTCTTTTCTTAAAGTCTAAAGTTTTTTTCCTTCCGATTTACTGGAACTAGGAACATTTACCTCTTTATTACGATGTAAAATGAGGATATATTTGTTTTAAGAAAATGTCATGAGACGCAATTATTGGAGCTTTCATAATTATTAATCAAAGTAAGTTAAAGAAATGAATAAAATAAAGTTCTTTCGTCCTGAAACTTATTAAATTAAATAAAAACTTTTTTGCTCTGCTGATATGCATAGATATTTATACTTAATAATTGTTTTATACTTGAATTTTTTAAAATGAATATCAATCCTAAAAATTTACCATAATGTACGTAATTATATACTTTCATAATTATATTTGAGATTTTTTGCTAATACAGAATGATCAATTTTCTGAGTCTTGTATAGCTTGTAAAACACTATTGTTATATAGTACCATTTTGATTAATAATATAAAACGTGTGTTTTAAAAATGATTTTTTAAAGCAGTAAAATACTACATACTTTCATTGTTATAAAACCGATCATGTACAATTTCCAAAATAAAGAAAAAGTAAATAAAATTTTCTGTTATTTTTGAATATTATTTTTTGTCTGAAAGTTTTGCAAAAAAAAACAGATTTAGCCATCCAAGGTGTGCTTTTTTATATAATTATTATTAAATTATTCAATTAAACATGAGAATTAAAGTAAACAATGAAATATAGAGAAATGGACAATAGTAAAATTTTCTGATATTAAAATTAAAGGAAAAGATAAATAATTAAATTGAATATATTTAAGCTTAATTAATTAATTACTAAATTATTTACTTAATGTAATTAAAATTAAAGCAAACGATACATTATTAAATTGAAAATATTGAAGCTAAATGTAAAAAAAAGAAATTATTTAAAATTGAAAAGTGGTTTGATACGCCAAAACGCCCCACCTAAAACAATAGCCCCTTAGGTGGCTAATAACTCTTGATGTATTTTTAAGCATGTAGCCATTTATTCTCTAATTAATAAATTTTCTTCCTTAGTTTATTGCGTCATTTTGCACGATTTTATTCTGTTTTGCTGATCCTGCCTATTCCAGCAAGCCAACGATCGTTTTCCGAAATTTATATAAATACGTAAGAGCTAGAAAGTACTACAACTTCTAGTTTTTTTTTACAAGCTTCCTCTCTAAGCATTTGAGAAGAGAGTAGGAGTCGGAGAATTTTCACGGAGAACTTAACCCTTCCAGGCTTCGTTCTACGATATTGCATTGTAATTGTGAAACTGGATTTGGATCTACACTTGACAGGAGATTAAATTTTAAAGAATTCGAGAGTTTAATACACTAAAATTTAAAAATTATATGGATGAATAGAATTGTATTAATTATAGGCGTGATAATAGTAATGATTATGAAAATCATTTCACTAGAATATTAAGAGAAAAAATTTAACACAATTGTAGAGAATAATTTAACTTTAAAAAGTTATTTCATTTTGGGAGCAAAACATCGAGAGTGGAGATGCATAATAGACAATATTGAAAGACAACAAACGAAAATAATTGAATATGGATTTAGATTTAATGGAAATTACAACTTACATCTTATAAGTTGCTTTGAGTTATTTTTTGTGTTTTTCTCTAGTAGAGGCTCACTTTTTTATTCCTCTCAAGTTGAGGATCGTTAACACATTTGTTGAAATATATAAATGAAAAATTCAGTTCATTGTCTGATTTATTTGTCAGTCTCGCAAAATTTCGGACACTTTCTTAGAAGTAATCAAAGAGAATCCACAAAAACTCATCGAACGATTAACATATAATTAATTTATCAAAAATAGTTTTTTTTAAATAGTCTTTTTAAAAGGACAGGGATAATGTAATAGTTTTTCGAATGTATCATTGAATATAAATGAATCCAATTTTAATTTTTTTCACACACACACACACACAATCTAGTATTTCACTTTGCCTCTAACTTTTTTCTAGGCCATAGTAACACTCATCGTCTTAAAAAATGTGGAGTGGAAATCCAATAAGTAAAATAATTAAGCTACATACACACACATACGAAAAAAAAAAAAAAACATTAACCCCATTTTCAAAAACTTGGATATTGCGTTTTAGAAAACTGCTCGACGTCAACCTTTTCAAACAAGACATATATGGATTTTTTTTATTCCATTTTCACAACCTAATTTTTCTCTTCCTGATCTTCTATTTCGGATTGCAATGTTATTAACAAATGTTTGAACTATTAACATCACGTGCATTAAAGTAATGAACTTACAAAAACTGAAAACGGTTAATTAAGTAAAATCATGTTAAATACTTCTTCCCACAGAACCATTGAACCGGACACTGCGTGCGGTTCGAACTTTTCTTCGTGACGTAGAGCTGCTGTTAAGATATCTAAGCTGGCCCAAACCAATCACTTACCGATTCTCATTTTGTTAGCCCAATCAAGTTGAGTCGCGTGCAAATTCTTTGTCCGTTTTGAATATATCGTCATGGATACGGCGAGAATGAATCCTACAACAGCGTGAACATCCGATGACAACAACCTCAAGAATGAAAAAGTGTTCCACGTGTGAGGTTCATTCAGTCGATAAATTTCATCTAGCTTTCATTGTCTTTTTAGAACATTCCGTTAGATAAAAAGATCCTTCCATAAGACGTCAACCGTATTCTCAGGATAGACTCTAGCAATTTCGCTGCCCTATCAATAAATCAAATAAAAGTGTAATTATTTCACCTGTTAGAGTTTATTTGAAATTAATTTTAAAGAAAATTAAAGATTTTTGTTTCATGTTACTTTTATTTCAAACTTATAGTATTACCGCAGTTTTCTGGTAGAATATTCACTTTGTGAGTATATAATTATACAAAAGAATTCATTTTAATTCATGTATGGGCAGAAATTAAACGTTTTTAAATAAAAAGTTTTGAAAGTTTTTGTTTTTTTATGTTGATATTACTGAAATTTGAATAATACAGATATTTTTTTAAAAAAATTAAGAGCATTTTTGTACCATCAATTCAATCTCGTTATTATCTAATAATTAAATTTGAAATAAGCCTCAACCTATTGTTGAATAATAAATTTTTTAACAACATATTTTTTATTCATAGAGTTTCTTTTAATAAATTCTATTTTAATATTTTGGAGAACGATCTGCTAATCTGAATAAAATTTATGATCAGTTTTATAAAACACATGAAATAAGTAGTTGAACAGTCTGTGACGATCGAATTTCCTTTTCATTTACATTGAAGTTAATATCAAACATTATTTTTGTTCACCTGGTTAGACTACAAAATAAATATTATTGAGAATAAAGGACCCAGACTTTTCGTCAAAACGGCGTCCATTGCAACTCTGGAATCGCAAGGCGATATTGATAAGAAACCCGGATCGGGGAATGCTTTTGATATGCAAAACAGAGATCCCAATACTCTCAATGATTATTTACAGGTAAGGAAATCTCCTTTTTTGATAATTTTGAATTCTTATATACAGTTTTTGCTTATAATGCTCGAGGGGTCTTAGAATTCATCTTTTTTTTTCAGATAAACATATTATAAAATTGATTTCTTTGATATAAGATTCAATTTTTTCGTCAGTTTATTTTGATTTGAATCGCGTTACGCGTTATTAATAATATATTTTAAAATATTTTATTTTAATTTTATTGCTTTTTTATATTGCATCTGAAGTTTGATGTGATCTTAATTATTTTTAATAATTTTTCAAAACACCTAAAGCTGATGATACACATCTTCACATTAATTAATTAATCACAGTTTATAACGACAGCAATTAATAATAATGACACAATCACAGTTTATAATAACTGAAATAATCACTTTATATCTTGAAATAAAATTCGCGACTAATTACAGTTCATATTATATTTTTGAAAGGAATTTGGTGTGTCGATATAAATACCACAAAATAAAGGGAATGTTTTCTCTTAAAATTATGATGGAATTCTCAAATTAATTCCCTCATGAATTAATTTAAACTTCTTTTTAAAAAATATTTATCGAAGATAATTCAATGGATTATATTTTAAAATGATTAGCATTATCACAAGTGTTAGATTTGGATGAAATAATTTTGTTAATCTTATTGTGTATCACTTAAGCACAGTACTTGTTTCCGACAGTTGTGGATGTTTTGGATTCTTTTAATTAAAAAAATATCATTAAATTTACTTTTAAGCTGAAATGGATCGTATATGTCAAATATTTGTTAATTTTTTTAATCATGAAACTCAGTGCAAATATCTTTTATTATGTGTTAAATTATACACAATTTTTTAAAAAAATATTCATAATTTTTTGAGTTATTAATTTTTTTTGCCGTTTTCTCCATTTATATTTAAATTGCTCCTTATCATTCAAAATTTGAAATAACATTTTAATAAAATTTCCTCATATATTTAAACATTAAACAAAGAATCAGACTCATAAGATTTTGAAATGATTTAGAAAAGAAAATATTTTAACCTTTTTGCAGCGAAAATTTTTCTGAAAAAATATTCCTTATATATTTATAATTGAGAAGTCTTTAAATCAACCATCATATTAGCTAAAAATCTATTGATGATTTATTTAATTATGTAATAACTAAATGAATCATATTTATACATTTTCAAACTTTTAGGACTTATAAAAATATTAATTATCAATAGTACTTTGAACACGAAAAATTTCCTTTTGAAAGTAATGCATCAAATTATGCCCATGAAACAAAAGCCATTGAAAAGTACAAAGTAACGTAAAATAAAACATTCATTAGAAGATGTAAGAATAGTATAATTTTTGTTAATGATAAAGATAATCATATAGAATTTTTTTCAATCAAAATCTTTTCTAGCAAATTTGACCTATTTAAAATTTAGTGTCCTGTCTATCTGTCTAAATTGAATATTTTTAAATAACTATTGAATATTGTTCTTTTATTTCTAAATAGTTTGAAATTCATGTATTTTAAAATCATAAAAAGACAAACGAAAGAAGATCTGTATTCAATTTTATCATTCTACACCAAGAATGAATACAAACGAGTTAAAAAAAAAACATACTTCTGCAGCTAATTTCATTAAAAAATTAAATTTTTAATGATATTCGTGTACGATATTCATTATTACTTAAAGTTATTACCTGAAGGGACTTAATTAAATATTGAAATTTTAATCAACGAACATAAATATAATAACCGGAAAATACAAAACTTTTTCAGACATGTCTACGAAATCGAAGAAAAGGATAAAATATTCATATTCAAAGGAGCTGTAATAAGATTATATCCTTCTTTTTTATTTTCCGCAGACGGGTCAGTTCATAGAAATGCAAACTGAAGAGCATCTTTCTTTCATTGACCTACAAACAGATGCGTACCCGAAAAAGAGAAGATCATTGTCGAATACAAATGAGTGAAATGTAAAGGGGGGAAAAGAAAGAAAATTCACGTGTGTTTCTCTTTCGGCTTATTTTATTCATAAATATTTCAGACGCGTACTCTTATCTTCAGTTCTCGTCACGTAATAGCTAAAAACTGCAAACAGGTGATTTTTTCTTCCGTTATTCGGAACTATTTCCATTTGCTTTGAAAATTCCGATAAGCAAAATGTGAGAAGGAAAAAAAAATATCCAGTTCCTTCTGACTGGTTTTATGGATTTCTTTGAAGCTTTTCACATTGAAAATTTTGTTCAAACTCTTTTTTTTTACTGTTCAGCTTTTCACTCTTACATTGTTAAATGAGATTGTAATTTATTTTATTATTTAATGAAATTTGACATTATTTCACAGTAACTATTTTTATTTTGATCCCGTGATATTTACTACGAATTTAATTTGATACTTGAGGAAATTTGGGGTCTTCAAAATCAGAATTTATAATAATAAAAACGATTTAAACATTTGAATATAATTATCGGAATTTAATTTACTTTCAATTCTAATTATTTTTAAGGCTAGGAAGGACTCAAGCAAGACATATTTACCAATACAAGGTCATTTGATGACACATACAGTCAGGACTTAAAAATTTCAAAGCATTCGTTTAATATGCAATTTTTCTGTTAATGCTAAGCCGATTTTTAGTTTTATGTATTTTAAGGAGATAAATTACGAAATATATTCTTTTTTGAAATTTCGCAAGAAAAAAAAAAAAGTGGAACCATATTAAAACCTGCTGCTTCGTAACTTAAAAGGAATTACAGATTTTGGAATATTTTTGTTCTGCGTTCCTAGTTCAGGTCTTATATCCTATTAACAAGAAAATTGTTCTTATGAGTTATTCCTCTGGGTAATTAATTTCACATTGTCACAGTTGTTCTAATAGTTTATTGCTGTCATGGTAGCCAAGTAGTCGTGAGCTCATGGCCAGCATTATTTCCGTCGATTCGTAGATTCGAGTTTTGTTGCATTTAAAGACCTGTCGTTTAGCGGAGCACGTTAAATCTGTCGAGGCTCAATGCATTCAAGTAGAAGTGGTGTGGAAGCTTGGAGATTGAGATGCCATCTTAGGTGTCACACCATCACTAGACCACGGTTTAAAATGACTCGGTCCATCGCTAATGGCCTCATATTACTTCTGAGTGCAACATTATTAAATATTCAATCAGCCTAGATGTTTATATTTTATTTAGTAATCTATTATTTAAATTATCATATTAAAATTTCGTTTTATATATATATATACATTATATATTAATGACACAAGTGTCAAATCATACATACATAACATTATATAAGTTATTGATAGAAGACATAGAGTTATATGTTGAGAGCATATATATTACATACATATATACAATAGTATTATTACATACACATTGCTATTGCTATTATATATATATATATATACATATATATATTGGTTAGTGATGTATATATATATACATTAAGGCCATTGTATATACATTGATATATATACACGTATATATACATTGCCATGCATATATATATATATGTATATATATATACATATATATATATATGTAAGTATATATAGAGTATATATACATGCATATATACAAGCATACAGTTACAGCATACAGTCATCACAACACACACATCACTGTCATCAATACATATACATATGGTTACACATCTGTAAATCGTTAAGAACTCAAAACCAAAAATACCAAGCATTTCCTACCGTTTTAAAATAAATCTTTAGAATCAAAAGATTCACGCAATGGAAAACCCATATTTGCTATGGAATAATGTCCATTCATGTACATTTTATATTACCTTATAGCCATTCACATTCTTTTAAAAGGTTATAATGTATTAATTTAATAGAATCAAAGCAAATTGTAAAATAAATTCTTCGTCCCCTTTTTTATGACACAAACCACAACTAATTTATCATGGCAGATTAAGATTAAAAGCATTTATCAGCAAAGGTCAATATCTGAACCAAATAGAAGGTTAATTGCTGTATTTCTAGTTAGGTGTCAGTAATTATTCTATGGCTACGAAAATAGTCATTGAACTTTCCAACATACACGTATGTCACGTAGAAAACTTACAGAGAATTGATTTTATTGACAGAGCCATAGCTAACTGCTGACATTTTGCCAAATTGATTATGATTTGGGAGTTATTATAGGCAGCAGTTTCTTTTTTCAACAGTTTTTTACGAATCAAGAAATAATCTGCAGTGTTAACACCTTTAAAATTAACAATTCAAAGAAATAGCTGTTAGCCCTTTTGCTTAATACTAGAAAATAAGTAGCGGAAACAACGATATGCAAGAAAATTAACATTAAAAGATTAATTTAAAAACAAGAATACCACCCACCTGAACGCACATGCACGCACACACACACATATTTATATATATATAAAGACTTTCACCTTCTTTTAAAAAAGTATATAACGGTATCGATCAATAACTCCCAGCCCACATTGAAAACAACATTTTTGCAAAAATTTTTTTATTCATCAACATAACACCTTTGTTATCTTTAGGGTGATACAATCATTCCAACGTTTTTCCAAACTTTTTTTTTTTTCCTCCCCATAATTTTTTTTTCTTTCTCTTCTTTTTTTTTCTTTCTTTTTTTGCAAGAAACTTTTTTGTTGGTGAGTAAATATGTTGATAAAACAGCTTAACTTACTCATCTGTTGTTGTTTTTTGGTTCCCATCAGAAAGCAATCATATAAATCGCACTTTAAATCTTTTCTACTTCAGCACTCAAAACCTTTTTTTTTTCAGTAAATACATCGATATGATATCTGTGTCATCTCAGCAATCCTGTCTGGAGCTTCACTTTCTTACGATCTTCATCAGTAATTTTGTCACTTCACCTACATTTTCCGGTGTAACGCTTCCACAGGTCTACCCTGAGCGTTCCGCGTCATTTGTGTCGGTACGATCACGTTTAAACTCAAACCACCGACAAATCGTTGCTTTTGATGGACAAGAGTCCGGCAACATTTTTTCAACCATTGTTTCAATTTGCATCGGTGTTTTTACCCATTAAAAACAATGTTTTATCACGAAACCCGGTTTCCATTTTAAACAAACTAAAACGACTTTTACTCCAACCTCGATAACTCATGCTGTTTCTGGTCCGACTGACTTAAAATGTTGATAATGTTTCAAGCAGTTAGTACTCTAGAAAGACCTATACTGGGTTTACTGGCTTGTTACATCTCTCAAGTTAGTCTTGAGCATGATTGATATGTTATATAAACATATAATATATATATATATACACACACGAGGTGCGGCTATTAAATACAAGACTGTTGTAAAAAACATTTTATTTTGATCTCTATATTACTTCTATTATCAGTTCAACATTCTCCCTATTCTCTTTCACTTCCATGCGAATTCCTCTCCACACTGAAACTGTGTTGGAAGTCTTCAATTCTCGAAGATGCGTGCCACTTTCTCTTCAGCCAACAGACTCAAATCTTGTTCTTTTAATAAAGATTCAGGGAATGGATAGGAAATCATTACGACCCACGCATCCGGCGAATAAGATGATCATCTGGGATGTTACTGCTACGGTATCAGATGTGTCCATCCGCTGTTCTGTGGTACTACTCTTTGATAGACAATGTGGAGGACGTACCCATCCACAATTTGGGCCAGCTCTTATTTTCGAGTTCATCAAGAACGTGATCAGGAAAACCACAGAGAAGGTGGCCAACCATGATATCAAAAAAAATCGACAATCATCAGTTAAGAATTTTGATTGCTCTATTCAAGCTTCAGTGATTCATGGTAGAGGCTTTTTCCAGGCACCTGGCGCTTCCTTCAGGATCACAAATAAGAAAACCACGATTCGTGACACGTTATTATCCTTTCCAATAAGTTAGGTCATTTTCAATAGCATTCAAAGTGTTTGTACAAACATTTTTGTGAGTTGTTCTTTTTGTCTCCAATTGTATGTTTATGTTATATGTGAATATGTAAATAAAATTCACTTTCTATTAGGTACTTAATTTTTATTTTTAAAATATACTTGCTTTAGCTAAAGTTTCATTTGTAAAATTTTCTAAAACTAAATTAATTGAATTTTGAAAATATATGGCCAAATAATATGCACAAATTTTTCAGTTACATCTAAGAATTATCATTTATGTAATTTAAATATAAGAATATATGTACAATATTCCTATTCATATTTAATGGTATTTGGCCAGTTTTTCAACTCAGGAAAATAAAATTTTTTCCTTTAACTGCTTTTAATTGAAACTTGAAAACACCGCAACCAGTCTCAAAAATAAATAATTTAAATTCTAGGAGCTAAAAGAAATACTCAGCTTATTTTTTAAAAATCATGATAGATTTATATATTTTTTTCAATAAAATCGAACCAAAAGAAATTTCAATTTTGACTTTAACAGTTGTAACGATCAACGAAATATTGAGATATCTAGCCTTTCGAATGTTTCTAGATTTTCCTTTGAACTACGATAAGGAAATTTTTTCGGGGGCAGCAACCTAGGAAGATATTTCTGATCAATAATAAAAAGCGAGTCCCCTTTTTCCGACAGACTATTATTTTTTTTATTGAAAATAATCTTCAAATATATCACTTTTTACGAAGTATTGTAACTTTTGATCCTATATCTTGAGCAGGTTTTTGATTGTTTAAATAATGCTGAACATGTTTTGTATAGTTTTGACTTCACCGAGGGATTTCAAATCAAGCACTGACTAACAAAATAAAATTATTTAAAAAATATTTGACCTAGAAATAGCAAACGTGATTAGTAACTAATTTCAAAGCAGACAATATATCCCATAGTGATTCAACATTTTTGAGTAGCAATGTTATTATTAATTCGATTTTATTCGATGAAGTGAAAATGAATTTAAATACTAAATTCGTTACCAGCATTTATTTTTAACACATTTGAATACGAAGTTCTGCATATGTTTGTACATACACACACACAAACAAATTTCAGTTTTTTTTAATTAGTTTTTTTAAAGTTTATTTAAACGTTTTTATATTCATGAGTTTTTGGAGACTCCTCGTCAATCTATACATTATGGGTATTTATTCATTTAACTTAAAATGGACCTGCAGCAAAGTACAGGAATATATTATTTGAATTAGATTGATTACTTATCAGCGTCGCGCTTAGAAGAAACTCTAGAGCTGCTGGCGACGGACCTCGTCATTTTGAACCTCGGTCAAGTAATGAGGACGACACCTGATCTGGTACTTGTCTCTTCAAACTTCCATCGGAAAACCATGGTAGATTGAACGTGCATCAGCCCAACTATTTGAAGGTCTTTAGTGGCATCAAGACTCGAACTCAATGCGAATCGTGAATTCGTGTTCATGACCACTAAACTACCACCGTCACTTTAAATCAGAGATACTATATCTTTTAAACAATTCCCAAGATATCAACCCATTTCGTATTGCGCTTGAAGATCAATGAAATCAACATACTCCTGTAGAGAAATTATATCATTTCTGACAGATGGAGAATACAAAGGAAATAACATTTTACATTGTATCATTACAACTTCAAAAGGATTTTAGTAAAATAGCTAGAGAGAAAGGAATAAGAAAGACAATAATTGAAAACGAACCTCCGTCCTTTTATTGTAATATATTTATATACAATTACAAATAAATAATAACATCACTTTGAAAAGAGAAAGAAATTAAATAAGCAATGAGATATATACAAGAATAACAAAAAATAATGACATGTTTGATGTAAAAAGCTTCAGGTATTGGGTACGACAGATCTTGTAACCTTACATTAATAACCCTTTGGATAGATACATTAAATGCCTTTAACATGTGAAATGAATGGAAAATGGTCTTGTACATGACACACAAAAGTGAGCCATAACGAGAATGAATAGAATATATGTTGCGTTTTGATGAAATAACATCATAATTCCACTGTATTTTTCTAAACTGTACAGGAAAATTTGAAAGAAATTCTGTATTATGCAATTTTATTAAACAAGAGAGTATTTGTCTATTTTTTACTAAGTAATCTGACTCTTGATATTTTTGTTTGATCGAGTTCACATATTTTAAAACACATATTTGTTATAACTTGAAGATTATTTAAGATTCGTTATATTTTCTTATTATCTTAATAAGAATAAAAACAAAAACTAACACTCAATAAATATATTAACAATAAAATTAGAAAAAGAAAGTTGTGCTTTAATATAATGCTTATTTTATGGAATAATATTCTGCGAGAATTTAATAACTGTTGATATTCAGATAAATTTTAAAATTGTTTTCATGAATCTTTTACACCAGGGGAGGCACATTTGAGGTCAGTGAAAGTCTCATTCTAAGTTTTTATATATTGCAAAAAACCAGACTATATATAATTACTTATATAAACTTATCAATAAACAATAATAGAAATTTTATTTAATTTGAACGGTATGGTCACATATCCTACGCAAACTTTAAGAGATATGGAGTCCAAAATTAAGGTCTCTAATATGTTTTCCACAATAGTTCAAAACTACTGTCAGCAAAATTGATAAAATTTGTATAGTATATATTTTGAGGAATGAGTAACACAATGTTAGCATCCAGTTTGAAATAAATGGAGTTTTGCAATAGTTTTGTAACGCAACGTGAAATTTGACTGTTTGAGTGCATCAAGGAAATTTAACTCATCAGGAAAAACCCAAATATAAGTGACTGCAGTTGAGAATAAGTTTTCATAATTGCTTAAATAATTCAGTGAGATGGAGAACCGTTGGCAAACTGGAAGATGGATAGTCTCAAGTGGAGGTAGCCCGTTGGTTACAAATGGCACTAAAATGGTATTCAGGTTTTAGAAACAATTCCAAACAAGTAGTATTATCACCAGGACATCCAGACAAGGCCAATTGAGAGAGGCGACATCTGCACAGGATTGCTATTTGGTATTAAGTACACAATGACACGGACAGACAGTGGGTGTAGAGTTTTCTCGTGATATTGCTGCAGAGCCAGGCACAAGAATTTTCAAGCAAACAATACACAGATACCTCGCAAAGACTGGTCTTTACGCCCGGCTTACAGTGGTCTGTCTCTCACCGATCGTATCACACAGGAAAGACCGTTTACCGAGGTGCCGACACATCAAGAATCGGGCGTATGTTCCCCTATTAATGAGTCGAGATTCAACACACAGAATGATTCTCGATGAATTTTCATCTAGACAGAATTTGAATCTCGTTATTATCCCTCCAATGTAAAGGAAATCGACCATTTGGAAGTAGAGGAGTGCTTGTCTGAGGCAGGATCACGTTGGGAAGTCGAGCCCTGCAGCACATCTTTGATGCGAGTAGTGTCTCAGCATAGGGCTGTAGGTATGAAGTCATTGAAGCCTATGTAACATTTTTAAGAGTGTTTCAGGCCCAGACTTTTTTTTTATGGGCGATAATGCGAGGCCACACAGAGGTCAAACTTTGATTATTTTCTTGAAGAAGAGATATGATCTGCTCAATCCTATAGTATATGTTACAGATAGTCTAGGAAGAACCATTTCACAGCTTCATCTCCCTCCCAGGACCTTCAAGGCGTTAAAAACCTCTCTTTTACGAGTAGAATAATAGGATTTATTGCCCCAAACATTTCTTGGCACTCTCTTTAATAATATGATGACTCATTGTTAGACTTGCATAGCAATGTACGGGGACCACATTCTATATAAGTCGAACCTATCCCTAAATATAATGCATCATGATTAGACAGTTTTTGATACAACCTGAATCTAACTATCAATTCCCTTCTTATCGATGTTGCTATGCTGCTTTCTTCCATATCAATATCTCTCTGTGCCAATTGTCGTTATAATAAACCAAATATTTCTCCAATTTTCACAGATTTTGTTATTGAGACTTAATTTTCGACACCAGTATATACGATATTTTGAATTCACGATCTCCATTGTGAAGTAAAAAAATATTCATAGTAATATTGTTTGCCCGAAAATAGAAATTAGATGACAATAATCTTTCTTAAAATGTTGAAACACTGAATCTGGTAGTTTCCAAAAATCAACTACAGAAGTATATTTGTGCTGTATTTGCAATAAATGATCATTTTACATCTTTTAAACAAATCCCGATTTCCCATCAGCCTTTTCAACATCTGAAAATTCTTCATTAACAACAACAACAGCCAAGAACTGGAAATCCCTTTTGAATAATTTCACAAATGAATGGATTCTCAAAAATGCAAATGTATGTATTAAACTTTTTAAATCCTCATACCTACGTTTGAACATGTGCTATGAGCTCAATCCAACTCAGCTTTGATTTATTTCGGTGTTAAACTTTTTAAACATAAGTGTTTAATCATCGCTCAAAAAACTTACTTTTTTCCATTTTTCTAAGTAATCACAAGTTTCTGGCTTAAATAGACAGTAAAAGTGAGGCCATGTGATGGAAATAACTAAGATTTAGACAGTTGTCTAGTGAGTAATAATGTTTACTGAAAACAAAACCATTTTGGAAGCTATCTCTTAGATTTCTTAAGGACTTATTGAACGACCCTCGTATATTTCCATTTCCTGTTCGTAAGCATATTATTTGACGAACAAAATTTTAACAACGTTTGTTATAAGATTATGTAATGTTCAACAAATGAAACTGAGTACAGTTTCTGTCCATCAAAGCTTGGTTTCCCCCCCCTCAAATATATATAAAATAAGAGGGTATGTACGCTTTGTATAATTCAAAGGAAAGTACACTAATTCATATTCAAAGTACCAGGTATCCTCTGTCTACTTAGCGTATAGAGTCACGTGTCTAGATTACTTAAAGTTCTTTATGCCGATATAGGTCAAGCTCATTCTGTTTCCATTAGCTAATAGATTTTCTATTGGATTGTGGAAATGAAAACTGTGTGTTTGTGATTGTTATTTACAATGGGAGTTTTTTTTATATATAATTGCGTCTTATCATTCCTTTAACTAGATAAAATATCTTGTATTTATTCAGAATTCTCATTTATTTCTATATTATATATAAAAAATTTCATATAATTAGGATAATAGCTCATATAGTTCTTAATAAAGTTTCTCACACATGTTTCAACTTATTTAATTTGGAAAAAAAGGATTTTAAGACATTATAAAAATTCATTACCAAATAGTTTTTCTTGATAGCAATAAAACTCTTCACAAATTCTCAGTAATCACTTATGTTTATATTGACTTAGCTATATTAATACTGCTATGAAACGAACGATTAAATCATGCACATGAAATGACAATGATTTCAAGTACTCTAGTTTCCATTGTGATTTTATTAAAGTTTTTATAATTAAATTTTTGCTCCATCCAGTTCTATGAAGACGAATCAGAATTAGCTATTTTGTTTTAAATCTGAAACCCTTTTAATAAATATAGTTTAAGGTACGGATTAATTTACGAAATTGCTGTAACAATCTCTTCTTGGTGAAATTTTTATATAAAATAATCTTAAATTGATTTCAACCGCTGAATTTTAATGCCGAAACGTTAATGATCTATGGAAAAGCATTTTAAATTTTAACAGAGTCTAGTTTTTGAATTGAATTAATATCATAGTTATTATCATCGTAATTTAAAGGCAAATACTGTGAGAGGTAAATATTTAACAATATGTGTTTTTAATACATGTTATCTAAGAGAAGGCGTAGTGAAAGTAATGTTATGAGTAAATTAATAATTATTAGAGATTAAAGAGCGTTACTCTGAACAATTTCACCAGGAATTAAAAATGTAACTACTTAAAAATGATTAGTTTTTTTTAATACCTTTTACGTATACTTTATTTTTAGTATAGAGATTCCAAATATATAGATTTAGGCGTTGATATTATAAGTGACTACCCTAAATTTTGTATGTAACTGACTGAATATAAATTACTGCATAATTCACATTTAAAACACAAATGCTTTTAATGCCTTTTTTTTATCCCGATTTTGGAGCTAATATTGCGTTTAGAAGTCCTTCTGGGGTTTGAATCAGATATTTCACCATGTGCATTTGATATTTACAAATCACAGTTTTGAATGTTTTTTAATTCTTTTTTAAAATTCCGAGTGAGATACTAGCTTGGAAGTTAGCTTTATCGCTTGAACTGTCGCGAACTCGTCTTAGGCGTTGTTTCCATCGAGTCGTGGGCTCGAGCCTTGGTGCTTCTAAGGATCCGCCGTGTAGCCGTGCTGATATGTCAAGGCTCCAAACCTACCTGTTGGCGTGATGTAGAAATTTGGAGAGAGAGGTACCAAATCAAATGTCCTCGTCATTTGACCGAGGTTGAAAATTACGAGGTCCGTCGCCAGTAGCTCTCGTGCTTCTTTCTAAGTACGACGAGAAGAAAATAATCAATCCATCGTCACCTAAACGAAGTCAAAAATAACTAGATCTATCATCATGTGTTTACTCCAGAGCATTATGTCAAATATATATGTTTTGAGCCAAAACCGAAATCTTTGTGGCCTAGGAAACATAAAAAGATGCAATAAAAGTTTTACTAAGAATACAACAACTTAACTTTAAAAGTTTAAAATTATGCAAAATTATTGATGACGAGCTGCACAACAATCATCAATGCACTATTATTAGTCGCGTTGAATCGACACTTCAGTTTTCTCACCAATGGCAGCGAATAAAGCAAACGACAGTCAAATAATGCCAATAATCTTCAACCATATTGCTTGGTGAGCATAGTTAATATTACATTTCCCTCCTTCTAGTTTTAGTTTAGTTTTTATTAACGTCACACTAGAAGCAACACGAGGGCTATTGGCGATGGACCTCGTAATTTTGAACCACGGTCAAGTGACGAGGACGACACCTGAGCTGGCACCCCCCTCTCCTAACATCCACACCACACCAACGGGAGGACTTTGGGCCCCGAACAGATTTAACGTGCAACAGCCCCGGCTACACGGCGGGTGTTTGGTGGCCAAGGATCGAACCCGCGACTGAACGAAAACCGCCAGCCGCTATCCACGATCTTGACCACTAGGCTACCGCGGCCCCCTATCCCTCCTTCTATAGACAAGAATAGAAAGTTCATTTACGTGATACTCGTTAATTTGTGCAGTTATTCTCTGTCAGGTATTTATTAATTTTTTTTATCATTTTGTGTTAACGATGACTCATCTGTGTTAAGTCTTTGGATACCGAACATCTATATCGAAACCAGCTTGTAGAAAAACTAAAGGAAAAATTGCTGACGAAAATATATGTAAATTCAAGAATAAGAACTTTTGTACTTTATTATCAGGAAATAATCTGCATGACACGTACTAATACTATTAGTATTTCAAATTTATATAACATAAATGTCCCTGCGAACAACATAAACATTATGATACAAATCACGAGGAACAGTACTTCTGCTACCGTTAGTAAATTAAGAAAGAAAACCACCATTGTAAATGCATACAGTGCGGTCCGCGTGACTTTTACGAGTTAAATACTGGCTGGAATTGGGTTTGACATCTTCGCTTTTGAGCTTTTTAAACAAAACAAAAAAAGTTCTTTTACAATTCATATATGTGTGAGGTTGAAGTTTCTGAAACGATTGCAAGAAATTACAATTCCCGTCCAATTTCGCAACAAACTGTGAAAGACTTGTTCTATCAAAGAATTCCAGAATTCAAGACAAATATCGAGGAAATTATGAAAAAAAAAGTTCCCAAATTCATTCATCTCATACATATGGTCATGCTTCAAATGTAATTAAAAATGTGTAACATTTTTATTATAATTTTTAAAAATGAATGTGCTTGATTATATTGTTTTGATCCCCATTTTTATTCATGTTTGATTACATTGTAGTGAATTATGAAAACTTCTCACGTTTTCTTATAAGTCTAAATCTTAAGAGCTTAGAAACTTCAAGTCTGTATAGCCATGTAGCAGATATTTGACTTATTTTATAGGCCAATTAGTCGAATGCCTTAACAAGATTTTCTTTTGATAATATAGTCTTATTCATATAGTAAATCGCAAAATTTTATTAATTTCCCTTCCTTTTTTTTGTAATATTGCTTAAAGTTAAATTTACTCAAAAAGCTTGCATTCTACAACCTCTTTATTAAAAATTCATTTTGTAACTTAAAGTATTAGAGAATACTTTTAAATTTTACACTGTCTTTAAATGCAATTTCACTCGGAAGATACTACGCATTACAAATCGATTTATTTTAATTCACCTTTCCTGGGGATGTAATGCTTCTTTTATTGATTTAAATTCAGGTATTGTTCAACAAAATAACACACCTTCAATAAGAGATTATTAATATGCATTTTTCTTCAAATTTACGTGTAAATGTCAAAATAGTTTTCTAAAGCAAATTTAAATTAAGTCATTATAATCTTTTTATAATTGAAAGATTTATTATAATTATAATGATCTTTCAATAAATAATGGACAGTAATTTCCCTCTCTCTACCTTTCAGTAAGTCAATTTTTTAAGTACATGTTTAAAAAAAAATTAAATGTTTATCATTTTTCATTTCAAATTCTTTCACTAACTTTTGTGGCACTTTTAAGGTCCTAAAAAGAAATTTATGTTCTAATTAGCACTATCTTTCAATGAATAATTGACAGTAATATATTTATCTTTCAGTGAATCAGTTTAAGTACATGTTTGAAGATGGCCAAATGTTTATCATAGTTCATTTTAAATAAATTAAATAGCATTTTATTGACACTTTAAGATTTTTAAAAAGAATCACATGCTCTTCATTTTTCCCGTGTCTTTCTTTATTATAGGGAATATCAGAAAAAAAGATTGAGCTTATTTAAAAAAAGGTAATTAAAAGTTAATCAAAATTTTTAAGAAATGTTGGAATATTAAGTTATTCAAATAATGCTTAAATCAAATAAAACAAATTTCATAGTATGGATGTAGTAGAATTTTAACTTATGTAATTAATGATAACTAACGATAAAAAATTATTTTGCGTAAAAAAGTAGAAGGATACTTTTTTTTAAATACATAAACTATTCGCATTTATTTTCTTTTCATTTGGAAAATTTCGTCAGAAACATAAAATAAAATCAAAAAGCAAGAAATTATAATAGATGTAAATTGAATATAAAATCAAAGTATTGTTTATAAAATTATCATTTTCTTCTAGTTGAAGAGTGTAAAAACGTAGGATACTTCACCCTTTCTAAAAAAATCTATAATATTAATATGATGTTTTTTTTCTGTTAGCTTTCATAAATTCAAACGCTTAGTTTGGCTTAGAGGCATACAAAGATTGAATCTTAATTTGGCATACATTGTGGCAAATACAATTAAGAATTTTCTTAGATCATTAATAGTCATATTGTTTTCCGCCATCATATATTCGTCGTACAATTAATGCTCAAATGTCCTCTATGATACTGAAATTAGGTCTTTTAACAGGCCATGAAAAAATTTGAGTATTGTTAGCACAGAACAAGTTTTTAACAGCCTGAACGGTGTGAATGAATGTTCCGATTTGTTGAAAGATCCATATATTTCAGCAAATCTTTGCATCAGAAGAGAGAATTTCATATTCTGATAACTGAATGTAATCTATATGTTTCTGGTAACCTTTTAAGAAATGCAGGCTTGATCTTCCTCCATAATAATCATATTGTATTCCTCCGTTACCAACAGCTAACAAAACCATCAAGTTTCCTCCTCCCAATTGTGTATTACAGTGTTTTCTAATCGGTGGTTCTCCCCACCCCCCAGGGGTTTGAGAAAATAACGTTGCAATTGTGGAATTTTAAGCCGCTAATGTAAAAAAACAACAGTGAAATAATAAATTTTCATACCTATATTTACTGTACTGATGATAATTTGAAAATCATAAAATAAAAAATTAAAATAAATAAAAGTGTTAGTTAATGAGACAAATATTGAGAAACTAGTTGTGAGGTAGCGAAGTAGCGTTAGTTGCTGAACAAGGAGTGGAGAAGGTGAGTCTCTTACAGTGATTTTTCACGACTTTGATAGTCCGTCCATCAAGTGACGCCTGTTCCTGATTGGATAGCAAATCAGAAAGCAAGATCAATTTTTTGAGGTAGATATTTTTCTCAACTGGATAAGCCTGTTAACAGACGTTCGTACATACGCTTGTAAACTTTGCGCGATTTAGTGCTTTGTATAGTGAAGTTCTTCTCGTGTAAATAACTTTTAACAATTTTTCTACTGTAATTTTATTACAGATCGATGATTAAAACCGAGTCGCTTAATCAAGGCTGATAAAATGCTGGACAATGAGTCTATTGTTCATTCTTCAACTTCAGCACTTGATTTCGAAACAACACAGGGGGTTAATATTGAAAGCTATAGTGAGTTACCATCTCACCTGACTAAAAACAAAGAAAATATTGGTGAACATGAGGAGAAGAAAATAAAAAAAGGGAAAGTATAACAGCAACTATTTACAAATGGGTTTTTATTTTACAGAGGAAGAATCAAAATCTAAGCTGCTTTGTGTAATCTGTGACAGGGTTCATCAGTTTAAAACCATTACTTCTTCATAGACGCCTTGAAACAAAATATCCGACACACAACGATAAACCTGTCGAGCACTATAAAAGAAAATTAGCAGATAGTAGGAAGAACAGTTTTTCTTCTTTCCTGTCAGCTTCAAACGAAGATAGTAAAATGATCCTTGAGACATCATTTCGAAAATACAATTGCAAGATCTGGACAAGCACATACACTGGCAGAAAATTTAATTGGTCCATGTGCAACCGATATCGCGAAATTTATGCTTGGACAAATAGCAGAAAAGAAATTTGACCTGATTCCTTAAAAACAAGCAGTGTCGCATAGAATTCATCACTTGGCAAATGATGGGAAAAATGAACTTCAGAAGATTATTTTGTGATCCAGCTTGAGGCATTGATTAATGTAGCAAATGCTGCAATATTGCTTGTCTATAAAAACAAAACTTTTTTTTAAAATTTAAGGCACTATTTTGTTTATCGAATATTAATTTATTTGCTGAAAAAGCAAGGTATGAGATCCTCGTATATCACTATTGTATCACACAGTGATTGTGAAATATTGCATCACTTGATTTCTATAAAACAACGTTAAAAGGGAAGAATGTTTAATTGTAGTGATTTTTTTCCGCGGTGAAAGCATGGCTTCATTTGTTCAGTTAACTCAACGGGGAAAAAAAGTGTAGCAGTTGTTTCAGCTAAAGAAGGATTTCAATACCTTTGAACGAAAAAAATAATGTCGTCAGTTTACAATTCTGAGAGTAATTAAATTAAAGCGTGAGCTTCGTAAGCTGTTCAAAAATGCATAATATTCGCAAGGACGATTTACGAATGTGGTATGCATGCTTATAAACCAAAGGAAAAATCTTCACTTGCAGGAAAAAAAATGAAGAATAGACTTGATTGGGCAAAAGAACATGTTTTAAGTGTAAGGGCTCATTAGGATACATTCATTTTTTCGGACGAATTTAAATTCAATTTTCGTGGATGGGAAGGTAAGTGCTAAGTTAAAATAAGGAAAAGTAAAGCATCATCTAGACTGTGTATCGATGACCAGAGGAACAAACGATCCGGGGAAGCATATCAAGCAAAGGACTACTGAAGTTTTTTATTGGAGTTGTGAATGCATCTGCTTACACCGACATCTTGGAGGAGTGTTTAAAGCTAGTTAATCGGGATAATTTTAAAGTTGCAGAAGAATACATTCTTCAACAAAATTTGACACTTGAGTCAGTCATACGGCAAAATTGGTAAGTCGGGTCTAGCTTATTTATTTATGATTTTGTAACGTCATTTGTTAGTTTTTATCTTCTCAATATAATTGATCTTTTTCAATGTAATCCCATCAATGGGCATGTAACACGACTTAGTTTTGTAAAATTTATTATTAGTTCCTGCATTTTTGTGTCAACCTCTAGTTTTCAAGTTTTGATTAAATGTAGCATTTTTCTTTTCCTGAACTTATTCAGAGTAATTATGTATTTAATTAAACATTATTATTAAACAAGAAATTAATCCTTTAAGTTTATTTTTTGTAACAATCACATGAAAAAAAATATAAAGTATTATTTGTATACTTTTACATTTTTTCACAGATAATGTAATACGCACACACACATACACACTCACACAACTTTTATTTCTATAACGTTTTCATTAATGGTTATTATATAAATATTTACTTCATTATGAAAAATTGAGATTCATTTTAATTATATTCAATTTCCATTGAAATCCTCAATGATTTATTTGAATAAAATGCAACTTCATTTGATAGATTAAAATGCTTCAATGTAAGCTGAAATCTGATTGAATTACGTACAACATGCAATAATAATCACAATATAATATCATATTTAAACAGCTGTTTATTGGAAATGTCGTGTTTGATTGGGATGTTTTACGTTTGCAGGAATTTAATCAGCATATCATGAATTCACGATTAATTGTGTGCTCTCTGATAACGAGGGTTGATTACTTTAATTCTTGGAATAGTTCTCTCAACTTATTTTTTTTATGAGTTTTGATATTTTTGTAATCAGTAAATGTTTTTAAGACTGTAATTTATTAAAATAATTTGTTTAGAATATTAGTTTACAGATGCTTATTTATATTTTAGCCCACTTGTTAATTTATAGAAAAGAAGAATATTCAAAACTGTATATTTTATTGAATATAAATCGCAGTGGTATAAATTTTGAATATTTTTTAAGACAATAAAAGATCATATAGTATAATGAATGTTTAATAAGCACATTTTTAATTACTAGGAAAATATTATTCATATAATCATATAAGCACGTTTATTTCAAAATTTGTTGAAAATTCTCAGCTCTTAAACACTGGATAATAACCACTACAGTACAGGTGAAGTATACGCGAGCGAAGATATATATCATAATATTCTCTTTACCTTTCTCTTTTCTCTCTCTCGACTACAGTTTAAAAAATATCAAAGATAAGATCAATTACGCTTTGAAATGTAGAAGTATTATTACTAATAATCGCAAAACTACGAGTGTTCTAACTCCGTAGAATTTGTTCGAAGTCTGTCTACAGCGAGAACGGATACCAGACTGAATTCGAAAGTAATCGTGCTTCTATTTATAGCTTTCATCGAATTTTGGAGTAACAGCGACTTCGCAAACGCTTTCTACTTAGTCACTGTAAATAGTTCATTATTCTCATTACATTTGGAATGATTTTTCATTTTTATAACACATAGTCTTATAAAATCAAGAAGTAAAATAAGTTTTTCTGATTTCCTATACCACACACGGTCAGTATTTTGCCTTTGAATGATCGACATTAAAAATATATGTGTTTTAATTTAATCTAAAATTTATACAAAAATTGTAAAAAATTGTAGATGTTTCAAGTACATATTCTGAGTCCAACCCATAGTTCAATATTTTCGCTTAACCCAAATTTATACATTTTAAGAGTGTTGAAAAAGAAAATAAACTATTATAAATGTTTCAGGTAATTTATAGTTTAAGGTGTTCGAGAAAAGTGATATACCTTTCAAATGATATTTTTGAAAGAAAAGAAATAATAAAGAAGTGGCGTTGTGAAAGTAAGAAAAGTCACAAAAAACTAACGCTGCAAGATTAATTTAAATATTCAATACTTAAAAAATCGAATGTTATGTCATTATAATATATAAATAAAATTTGAATACATTCTATAGGGGTATTCAAACATTAATTGTTATGAAAATTCTTTCCATACTTTATAGTTTTTTTTTAATTCGTTTCTTTCATAATCATGTTCTTTGAAAGACGATTGTGGGAAATATTCTTTTATCGCCATTCTTTTTAAGTCACATGATAAAGAAGTTTGTTCAAAAAATTTATTTTTGTGCAAAGGTTTTTTTTTAATCAACCGAAAATATGAAAAAAAAACCGCTTTATTCATCATTACGTGTTTTTTAAAATAATGATTTTTACCTTCATAAAATAACGTTCTTTTCGTTTCACAAGATAATATGCGTTATTAGATCTAAAATTGCAAACGTTAAAAGTGAACAATTTATAGAAAAAATTAATAATCATTTAATATGAATCTAAGGAAAACATAAGAGTAAAATTCTTCTCAATTGAAGAGAAATATATTGAATTACAAAAATAGATGTTTCCAGAATTAACAAATATTTAAGGCATTTTTAGACTAACAAAAATTACATCTAAAGCTTATAGAAAATATACTTTTAATAAGAAACTGTATTTAATTAAAATTCCTTTGAAATGTAGAACGTGATCTTAATGTTCAAGATATTTAAACAAATTACGAGAAAAGTTTTGCTGATACGGAAAAATAAAGCAATAAAGTTCTTTTGAAATACAGATTCATTCTCAAAGCAATTTTGAAAGTAAAGTGCACGGAAAAGCTCACCTACCGCTAAGTAGTGCTTCAATTCTGTAATTGAAAGATGTAGCACAAGGTTACAATGCATAATGTTTTAAGCCTACATAATTAAAACCTCAGCTGTTCAAAGCAATGTGGATAGAAGCTTTACGAGATGTTAAAAGTGCTGTTAAAGTTTTAACGAAAGTCTCAGATGTGAACCTACTCAAGGCTATTAAATTGTTCTTGAGAACCGTGTGTAATAGGGGAAAGGTTTTAAAATAACCTAAAATCGCTCGAGGCATGAAATATAATTTCCTAATTAATTTTTCATTTCTTGATAATTGAGATAAGGTATATTAAATCTAAAACAGCTTAAAATATGAAGCGTTGATAAATATGTCAGCATGAATTTTAAAGGAAACGTAGAGGAAAACAGAATTTTTATGTTAACTATAAGTAATAATGAAAAGTTAAAAGGAAGTATTTTCACAGTTAAAGTAAATGGATTTGAAGGATATGTAAAAAGACTAAAAATTAGATATAGTTAACTACCGTCTTTTCAGACATCGCAAATTTTTGAGATCTTTGATATTGTTGGAATTTTAGCATATGATAATTTCAGAACAGAAGACAGTATGATAAGTACTGTTTTCTCTATTATTATTTTTTAAAAAAACAATTTATCGCGAAAAAGGTACAGAAGACTTAAAATTTACGTTTGTAAAAAGCTAAGTTAATAACAATTCTATCTTCAAAACATTTAAAAATAGATTTAATGCAATTTTCTCGCATTTATTTTTCACGAATTTTTCATAACAGTTTTTTTGGAAAGAAAAGAAGAAAAAAAATCTTATAGTCGCATTTTTCCTTTATGGGTTTCAGAAGGAATTGAAATTTCTGCACAGTTGACTCAAATCACGGGCTCCTGAATGATTATCAACTTAGGTCTTTTTTTTTGCTTGATGTTTAGTATAGTGTAGAAAGGATGCTTATTTACAAACAAGAAAAGAGTAAATAATTTATATTTTTTTTCAACCTAATTTCAGCATTTTTCCTTTACTAAAAATAAATGGCTGTAATTTTTTTCCAACTAACAAAAGAAAGAGAAAAAAAGCGTAGAAAACCCTTTTTTTTTTTTGCATTTTTTCTATTTAAGTTGAATAAAAAATAATTTAATTGATTCTAATTATTTTAGGAAACAAAGGGGAAAAAACATTAAGGTCCAAAATTTAAGAATTCTGACAAAAAAAAATTTTTTTTTGTTCCCTCTAAAAATCATTTGAAACATCTTAAAAAAATATGAAAAGAAAAATATTTTCTTTGTGGCTATTGTATTGGAAGTAGTTTTTCTTACAATTCTTTTTTACTCACTCTGAAATTAAAATAGTGTACGCAGACTATTCTAATTCATTCGTTTAAATTCATTTCGGTTCGAAATACATTGTTATCTGACAATAACATTTAAAAAGTAAGGTAATACAATGAAGAAGATGATTAATCAGGATTATTTCTTTTCAAAACTTCAATTGAAACTATTAGTTTGAATAAGTAGAGAAAAGATTGATTTTTTCCCCCCAATGACCGCAGTATAAAGACAAAGGCGGAACTACATTTTGGTGGCATGTAACAAAGCATTAAAGCGTCACAGGTCATCTACTGGTCATTTATCGTCCAGTCTAAGAAAAAAGTGGAAACTGGGCTTTAATTCGCTTTCGAGTGTTTTTCTGTCTTTAAATTTGGAATATTTTTTACGGAGAACCGAATAGTAAAATATTTAGCGATGTACTTTTATGTAACCCGCTTATATGAACATTATGTTTTTAAAATAAAAGTTCCCTTACAGATGGATAAAAATCATATTCAAGTAGAAATTAAATACTTTTCAAATCATTATTTACGAAAAAAAATTTATATATAAAAAAGAATCTAAGAATTACTAAAAATAGAATCAAATTATGAATTAATTCTTAAAGTCATCATAAGACAAACATTTTTTTGTCAAGTGAAGCCTTATAATATTTGAAAAAATTTAAGGTGCGAATTTGCCAAACAATTGTGAAATGATGTGATCTGAAAGTTGCATTATTTACGAAGTATAAAGTTTTCTTTTTACATAGAAGGAATGACCAAACTGTATGACATGTATGAAGACTTTACAAATACAAAGCAAGAGGTGACTATAGATACAATAAAAATCCTTAAGTTGTATTTCAAATAATGATCTTATATAACGATGTGGTGATTTCTGAAAATATTTGTCGATTTTCAATAGTAATGTGTGCTGTTGATCAACAACTTGGCAACGCGGATGTATAAAATCATAATATTTGTTATTAGTACGGTATATTCTGTTTCTATGGTTGTATTTAAAATTAGTACTCTGCACGATTTTAAACAAGCTTTTTGTGTATATAATCTCCTCCTATAAATATTTTTATTATGTAATCGTATAAGGTTTTGGTAGTAAGAAGAAGAAAATAATTTTTCAGGCACATATATAAACTGTCTTGAAAATGCAATCGAGAAGAAAAATTCCACAACATTATCTCAAGCTGTTTTCGAAACATAGTGCTCAGATATGTAAAAAAGAAAATAATGTTAATATGGGAAAATAAAGAATATTTTAATTCATATTTTATACTTCTTAGGGTTTAGAATCTTAAGAAATATGTTGATCTCATGATGAATTGGTGGGTTTGATTAAATTTAGTTTGTGTATGTGTACTAGAAATACAAAATCGGGCTATTGGTGAAAGTCCTCTTAGTCTTGTATCACGTTTAAATAACGAGGATACTTCAGATAATATCTCGATTTCATATATTACCTTACGCCAGAACTTAAGAGACTCAACGACATTTAACGTCCCTCCCTCCTCACAACAACATCTTCGATGGAGTCGAAACTACAAGGCGAAGATATTTAATATTGAGATTGATGCTGAAAAACATTTCATTTTGAATCCATACATATTTACTTAAGAACACCTTCAATATACACCCTTCCTCTATCCCGACACCATTGCATGCGAATCTTCCATTGTTCGAAACAGTGCTGGAAGTCTTCTGTTAGCTCCTTCGGGACGTGTGCCGTTTTCTCTTTCACAACTTCAACGGACTCAAATCTTGTTCCTTTTAATGCAGATTTCCCCTTAGGAAACAGATAGAAGTCTCATGGCTCAAGAGCCAGCGAATAAGGAGTATGGTCTAACACTGGGATGCTGTACTTGGCAAGAAACCTCTTGACAGACAATACAGACAAAGCTTGACACAATTTGGGACATTTTTCTTCATTCTTTCGTGGAGTTTAGCAAGAACGTGAAGTAATGTTGATTAATAGTTTGACCACCCGGAACCCAGTGAAAGTACGCAATCCCATGAAAATCGAAAATAAAAAGAAACAATAACCATTGCTTTGAATTTTAAATGCTCATTCCAGCTGTTTTGGCTCTCGTTGAAGATGGGCTCTTCCAGTGCATGGATTGGCGCTTCGTTTCAAGGATCATAAGTAAAATAACCATGATTCGTCACACGCATTGTCCTTCTCAATAAATTCGGGTCATTTTTAATGGCTTTCAAAGTGTCAGTACAAACATATCTGCGAGTTTTTTTGTTGTTCAAACGGGAGAATTTTCGGCACCATTTTGGCACACATTTTTTGCATGTTAAAACTATTATGTAAAATTTGCGATAAGGATTCTTTGTCAAATCCCATAGTCTCAGCAATTGCACGAATACTTAACCGACAATTGGATCCAGCCACATAAATCGATTTTTTTGATATTATCATCCATTGTTGACGCGGAAGGGCACCCCGGGCGTGAATCGTCTTTAACATGTACTCGGCCATCTTGAAAATGCTTAAACAACTCAAAAAGTATAAGTTTCAGTGGTGAGCTTTCCAAATTACGTGTGAAATTTCCCGACAATTCATTGCCCTTCCGTTACACTTATAATTTTTCCGGCGGAAAAAAAAACCTACCTCTAATGCAAATGAAGGCTACGGATTGTTTACAAAAGCGAGATGCACTGCATTCGAAACCGAAGGTTTCACGCTAACTACTGTCGGTCACCGGCGTTTGGCGCACGCGTATTTCTTCTGTAGCAGCGTCAATCTCGTTATTTAATAGCCACACCTCGTATACTCCAAGGTTCACTAATTATAAGATCATTGTATTATTCTCGTTTTCTAGGAGTGCTGGATTAATTAGATATTAACTCTTTTTATTCGTTTCAGTGAATTGCGATTTTATTAATTAACCTGCGACATTTTGAATGTGTTACTTGAAATGTGGGAATTTCTTCACGTCAATCTTTATTTGGTTTGATATCAGCGTAAAGCCTAATGGAAATGGACATCATAATTGCGAATCGTAATCAAATGATGAAAATGATACTTGAGCTAGTATTTCTTCTCATAATTTCCAAACGACGCCTAGTAAGAATTTTAAGATTGAATTCTATTCAAGTTACGAAATCTCCCATTGTAATGGGAAATGTTGAACATTCATACTGACCTAACAAAAGAGCACGGAAAATATTCTGCAAAACAGAAATATTTACTATATTTTCATATCTTAATCATTATGAACAAATTTACCAAAGCTAATTACATAAAAAATTAATATAACTACTGTATTACTAAAACACTGATGTAGCATTTTCGCATTTCTGAATAAATTGGAGTAGCCAAGAAGTCAAGATCGGGAATTCGCGGCCGGTGTTGCTTCCGTCGAGTCTGGGCTCGAGTTTTGACGCCACTCAAAACCCACTGTGTAGTGGGGCTTATGCACGTTAAGCCTGGCCGAGATACAAACTCCTCCAATTGACGTGTTGTGGAAGTTTGGAGAGAGAAAGATACCATACCTCAGGTGTAATCCTCGTCAAGTGATAGAAGCTCAAAATTACGAGATCCGTCGCCAATGGCACTTGTGTTACCTTAATGAAACAAAACGTACGTTAAAAATAAGTATGACGTCAATAAAGTAGAATCTATTGTAATTTGTTAATGATGATATTCGTATTTAGTGGGTTAATTTCATATGGAATCGGATATTTTCCCCTCGGTATTTTTGTTGATCGGTATTATGTAACACAGTAGGCCTTTAGTGGGTTCAGAGAGGTCGCCGTAGCCAAACAGTTATAGTTTCGAGCTCATAGTTGGTTATATTTCAGTCAAATCGTAGGTTCAATGCCATTAGAGACCCGTCGAATAGCGGGACTGATGCACAATCAGTCAGTTCTCAGTCCTCAGATTGGGTTTGTGTGGAAGTTAGGAAAGTGGTGTTCCAGCTCCAATGTCACCACCGCCATTTAACCAAGGTTCAAAATTATGAGGTTCGTTGCCAATAGTCCTCGTGTTATTCCATAAGCCATTCAATCATGGAGTGAAATTGCGAAAAAGCAGACTGCAAAGTTTACAACTTTAATGACTAAATTAATGAGGATCCAATGGTCCTCAGTGTAATTGTATTCCGAATTTTTAATTTATTGGAATATAATCTATTTGAAACATAGTTAAATATTCAAGCAATTTGCTTCATTTACGACCTTTAGAAATCTACAAATATTTTATATACACATTAAACAATACTTTTCATTCAATATATAATACACTATCTTAAACGGTAAATTTTTGAAATATTTGTAATCCTTTCAGAATCGTTCAGAACTAAATTTTTCATGTGTGTTTAGCGGGGAAAAAAAGGAAATTTTAAATTTTATTTATAAGAAGCAGGTGTGTTTGTCATGCAAATTTACAAATATGTTGAGGAATTTTCAAAATGTTACATACATCTGCTTTCGAATGAAGAATGTCGCATGAGTAAATGTAAATCGATTTTCAAAATATAATAATTTTAATCTGAATAAAGAGCTATTTTAAAAATCTTTTATTTTTATGGATTAAAGGCATTATAGAGCATTTTAAAATAAACTACTGGAACATAATCTTTATAAAAGTGCTTGCGTCAACCAAAGCTGAGACTGAATATTTAAGATATGATATATACATACAATGTAATACACATACATTAAAAAATTACTTCTAGACAGTATCTTATGTATATATGTATATATATATGTGTATATGTATATATATATATATATATATATATATATATATATATATATATATATATATATATATATACATATTGATTATTACATACATATTATCTTCCCAAATATTTTTTCGATTGAACACGAATCTGGAACGATATGATACTGTGAATAACGATTGAAATCTCTATATACTTATTCCTCGTATATTATTTTAGTAACCCTTTTGAACATTATTAGCTCTTTTACTTGCCTTGTATCCTTTTCAGATCCTTACGGCCATTTTGAGGCCATATAGATATAAAGTAACCTCCTCATGAAATGATTGTAATGAAATCGGTGGGCATTAAAATATTTTGTCATCTCTGGGAAACATCCTATATCTTGCAATGCTTTATTTCAAGCAACTGAGACTGATAGATAGTAATGATTAAATGAACATCACACACACGCTAAACGCCACATATTTAATACTGGTGATGAATTTACCTAAATCGCAGTAAAAAAAGACAGCACTTTTTATAACTCGTTTTCCTCTGTCTTAGTTTCCTCATTTTAAATCTGACATATACGAGTATAACGTGTAAAATGTCCATTGCACGACAGTCTTCTGAAAGACAATCCTCGAACCCAGTAACGAATTTAAGAATTATACACCTTTGTTTACGAATCTTTTAATCTACCAAACAGGGTTTATAATCCCTTTTTACAAGTGATATCGTGTAAAAATTATTTATATTTTTATAGCATTACATGTCTTAATACGGACATTTTTGTGTTAACTTTCTTAGGTAAGGAATAAAACTTTTTATTTTTATTATTGAGATAATCAAGAGCCTTCAACGAAATAATTAATTGAGAACTTACTTACTCACAAACTTGTGACCATGACAGCCTAGTGGTAATGGCCGGCGTTGTTTCCGCCGAATCGCGGGCTAGAACTCTGATGCCACTAAAGACCAGCCGTGTAACCAGAGCTGATGCACATTAAATCTGGACAAGGTTTTAAATCTTTCCATTGGTGTGGAAGTTTGGAGAGGAAGGTGCTAGCTCAGGTGTCGTCCTCGTCACTTGACCGATATTCAAAATTACCAGGTCCGTCACCAATAGCCCTCGTGTTACTGCTCAATGCGACTTTAATATGCAATCCAAACAGATTACTACGAAACATAAACTTTATTGCATTAAGTAACGTAATTTCTGAGGGTTTTCCTTTAACGTAGCCATCAACTTAACTTGTTCACGTTATTTTTTTTCTTCTCATTTATAAGTTTTAAAATTATTCTGAACAGTTTGTGGCGACTACACTTAACGAGAAATTTGGTTGCGGTGCCTCTTCCATTGCAACAAAGATACCGAATTAAATGCAGCAGAGAACCTTTTGAATGATCAGATGATATTTTTGCTTTTCATGAACTTCGTGGTTTTCAAGATTTGATCTTAAAGAAGTCAGATATTTTGGAACCCAAAAATATCGTTACCGGATGCCCCATTCTTGTAGATGTCATTTTTTCTCTCTCAATAGGTTATCAGGATCAATAGCTAAAATAATAATTTCAGCTATATCCAAGCAATAGAAAAAATTGTAAACCATAGTTTTTAAGAGGCGTGGCCAAATTTTTTCAACACAAAAATTCCGAAGGGGAAGGAACCACCACATATCTCCTAAACGTTCATGATAATGGCGGAATGCATGAACATTGTTGTTAATTATTCTAGAGCACAGCTAATGTCTAGAGAATAACGTTAATTTGCTTAGCAAATACAGGGGAAACAATCGCTGATCGTTTACTGTAAACATAATCTGTGTACAGGATTTAAATTGTGAATAAATATAAATTGTATTTAGCAGTGTGGTATTCGTTCATTTAATCTCAATCTGTCCAACCAGATCACACTTGAAATCGTACTTATTTTTTAAAAAATCGTACTTATTTTCTTTCATTGCATATAAAATTTCCTATAATTACTTTTTTTTAAAAATATACTTAAACTCTCGTTAAAAAACCAACTAAATAGAGTGAAATCAAACAACTGAAACTAGATCCATAAAACCTTCCGCACCACAACCCTCAACGTCCGATCCGATAAAACTCCATCAACAAGAAGTTAAAATTCCCCCAAACTTTCCTCTGTCTTCCGACGAGAGCCGAGGAACCTTGGCCTTTTAATGGCGGCTGTAAATTCCCTCGATATCGCTAAACAGGGAAGGTAGGATTGTTGGGTGAGTTTTATCGATGTTTTGGCGAGTGCTTCCCCACAAGGATCGGAAAGGTAGAGGAATTCGAAAAGGTAGATCACGCAGAAAACCTTCGTAAACGGAAACTTGATGAATTATCTCGGTAACGATACAAAAGTAGGCTTTAATGATAGCATTGGATGAAATATAGGAGATCGGGTTGCTTTATTGGGTAAAAAGATCATTATGTGCGTGGGTTGAGTCTCTGTTGCCAGGTTTTGAAGGTGAGGTATTAATTATAAAATGACTTTCTTCGGTGATTGTATCTCGAACGGAAATGTCAGTTGTAAGATGGTAACCGATAATTTTTCATGAAAAAAAAAATTAGTGTTTTTAAAGAAATGTATTTTGAGAATATGCTTTTATTTCTAATGCCATCTGGGTGACAATTAAGTCGAAAGAATAAATAATTAAAACATGCAGAAAAGATAAGAGGCGATTTTTTTCTTAGTTATCGAAAAAAAAAATGAAATGTTTTAATTATTTAGAGCCAAGTGTAAAATTAGTAGATTTTAAAATAATTGTCTTGTGCTTCTGTTGCGTATATTCTGTTAATTTCGTTTAACTCTATTATTTTCTGACATTATTTAAGGAAAATAAATTTATTTTTGATACTCCTTTTGAATGAAATAGATATAACTGTATAAGAATTCAAATGAAAGCAAGGCAGGGGAGCTAACAGATAATTCTTTTTCCCATGAAAGTAAACGTGTCAAGTGTTCTTAGTTCTTGAGTTTGTTAAAAGATATTTAATTGTATTTGAACCGAATTAAATAAGATATAGTATACATGAAATATATTATGTATTTTTCGACAAAAATAAATTCTCCTGAATTAGCTTCTTTTACATTCTGAATAATCCGAAAATCAATTTGTTTTAATATGATTTATTTGAATTCAGATGCAAATTTTTATGGCTTTGAGGGAGTTGCTTTGCTATTTTCTTTAAAGTGAAGTATTTGCATTAACATGACACATAAGAAATGTTTGGATAAATCAGATATTTTATTTGTTTATTTTTGAAAGCGGTTCTTAAGCTATAGTTTAAGCATTTCAATCATTTTATTCTTTTACTACAGTGTTTCCCCGAAAATAAGACCCGATCTTAAATTAATTTTTGTTGCAAAAGACACGAAAATTTTTATTTTCACTTATGATGTCTTATTTTTTCATGCAGAGTATCTAACATTTGTTCATGCTCAAGAAACACATTTCTTTATGTTGAAGAAATATCTTTATACACATTCAAGAAACATTCAAATACGAACAAAATCATTTATTCTAATACAGCAATATTGCCTTTTTCTGGTACATCATCATGAATGCAAATCACGAATTCCTGATTGAATTTTTTGAGACTTTATTTCCGTTAAGATCATTGGTCTTAGCCTCTTATGTTGAGCAATAGAGTTCTCCTAAAATGAGCCTTTTGTGGTCCATGTAGCTTGCTCGTAGGGCATTGGCCACACAGCTGTCCGTTATTTTATCTCATGGAATCTTCACTCAAGAAGCGACTTCTTACAGCTTAGGCTTCTAAAAATTTCCGCATTGATTTCTCTCCATTCTTCTATTTTCAGAGTAGTCATTGATTTTTGTGTACAAATAATCTTTAAATGGCTTGTTTAACAGGTCAATTGAAAAGTCCCCGGCCCGATACATAGATGGCGCTACTAGAATTAAATCCATACGTTTTTTTAGTTAGCCCTAACCCTCAAAAGATGCGTGTATAAATTTGACAGCTGTCGGATCATTAGTTTGTAAATTATGGCATTTTGAGTGAAGCAACTTTTGTTATTGTGAAAAAAATGGATAAAAAGGAATTTCGCGTGTTAATAAAATATTGCTTTTTGAAGGAAAAAAATACAATTGAAGCAAAAACTTGGCTTGATGCCGAGTTTCCGGACACTGCCCCAGGAAAATCAACCATCAAGGATTGGTATGCTAAGTTTAGACGTGGTGAAATGAGCACCGAAACGGTGAACGCAGTGGACGCCCAAAAGAGGTTGTTACCGACGAAAACATTAAAAAATCCACAAAATGATTTTGAATGACCGTAAATTGAAATCGAATGAAATAGCAGACACTCTAAAGATATCAACTGAACGTGTACATCATATCATTCACGAATATTTGGGTAGGAGAAAGCTCTGTGCAAAGTGGGTGCCGCGCGAGCTCACTTTTGACCAAAAACAACGACGAGTTGATGATTCGGAGCAGTGTTTGAAGATGATCAAGCGTAATAAACCCGAGTTTTTGCGTCGATATGTGACAATGGATGAAACATGGCTCCATCATTTCACTCCGAAGTCCAATCGACAGTCATCCGAGTGGACTGCACACGATGAATCTGCTCCAAAGCGTGGGAAAACGTTAATTTAAGATCTGAATACTAAAGAAAACAATCTTTAAATTTTATTTGTCTTAATTATAGCAAAAAAGATGGAATAATATCGGCTATATTTCCTTAGTCTTACAATCCGAGACATCGCGTAGTAGATAGCATTCGATAATTACAGGATAGATAGTCACAACTATGATATTGAGGAATATGATTGGATTCGAATTTTGCTTTTAAATTCCACACAGATATATAATGTAGCTTATATTAAATACAATATGTAGGTCAAACGATTGGTGAAGTTCAAATAACGTTAAAATAAAAAGTAAACGTTGAACGGTATTTTAATTTAAGTCTTGTATTATTTAATAAAATTTAGAAGGAATATGATGAATATATAACAAATTAATCCATTTAATATTAACTAAAATATTTAAATGCATGCGTTAAATATCAGTACATGCATAAAAAGATAAGTTGAAACTGTTTAACCTTTTCATTCACGGTTCATTGTTGGATGAGAGTAAATATAATGCCCAAATAAACGATGCCCAAATAAACGATGGATGGAATAGTATTATTAAGAGATTTAATTCATACTATTAAATCACGGCTGATGTTTCTGAATCAGACTAAAACACAGCAAACTCTGCAGCAGAATTCGAACTGTGGAATAACAAATTTCAACAATTATTTCAACTCATTACAGTTACGGAGAAAATTGGTTATAAAATAGCAAACGATTTTACTCAAACGAGTATAATTGAAAAGCATTTACGAAAAAAATATAATTTTCCAAACGATATTTTGAGAAAGCCATAGCTAGTCGAAATTTATAAAAAACAAATATAATAAATTTAAATGGAAGTTTTCTTGTGTAAAACCTTTTAATTCGACACGTTAGAATGTTGAACAAATTTTAAAATATTAACTCTTTTTATTTCTTCATATAATCATAACTATAAAATTACTACTACTTTAAAATTATTCATATTATCAAAACTTATACATAAATTTACATAAGAGTGCAATAATAGCTTAACACATACATTTATTACTTATTAATCAACAAATTAGTTATAAAAATAGAATTGATTTTTAATAAAATGAATTTAAATATGTGGGAATTGTCCCGCTGCGCTACAGTAGCGCCACCTTCAACTCAGTTTAGATGGTTAGATCTCGAGGTGTAAGCACGCAGAAATGCGTGTCCGTCTTTTTCTTTAATTTTTCATATTTTAATAAACTGTTTTTCCTCCTAAAATGAGCGTGGTTCTTGACAATATACCGACGCCAACCTCCACAATGGGGGGTCGGCAAATGAACCACTGTTTAAAGTTAATTTAAAATGCTATTTTGAACTGGAACGCGAACAGGCTAACGGTTTGGCTGGCGCCCAAAAAAATGGACGCTAGTGTACAGACGGTACTCAAAGAAAATCAGGACTTGTGAGTATTAAGTGCAGACGGCTCTTAACATATTGCAGTATCAAAATATTAGAGATAATCAATCATACTTGCGGGAATCATTAATTGATTAATTCTTCTTTCTGCCCAGGAAGTTCTTCATTGTCTTAGCGCGGTGAGTTCTGGCAGAATCTTCCATTGGCTTACCTCTTTGGCCATCAAGCAAAACAAGTAATAGAAATAAATCGAACAATTTTCTTATTGCTGCTAGTGTACGTCAATTTTTTTCAATCTCAAGTCATTAATGCCTGAACATCGTTCGATTTTCTCTTTCTTGTCCTTAGAGATTATTAGAGGGAGAGGGGCTCTCTCTTTCCATCGAGACGAATTGCCCAAATACATGTCATGCGCGCACTTTCGTAAAGCTAGATAGAATGTATGTTGCAGAGGAATTACTTTATTCAATGATAGTTTGAGACCCTTGACCATAAACATTGAAATTTTATCAATAGCAATCATGTTCGAGAGTTGGTATTTAGAGATATCGATGCCATCAACGGAACAATTGAATGAAAGTTCACGTTTAATCACTTCAGTACTTCACAATTTGGACAGTATAGTCTATTTTAGAGACAGTTCATACAACTGAAGGAAGTTATGCACCAAGGGTTGTGAGGCTTTAAATTCGTTTGACGATGTATAGCTGTACTTTCATTTCGAGAGCAAATGCTTGAATATCAGCCCAGGAAACAACCAAACGTTTTGCTCTTCTGCTAGCAATCCATGCACAGATAATGTGTTCCAATTTGGGAAATAATGGTTATCAATCTGATACACGCTTACGCTTCTTGGCATTCCCTCAGTCGATCTGTTGACAGGTTATTTTACGCTGATCGCCATTTTCGAACTATTCGTAGATCCAACTTCTTCTCTTTTTAGAAGATTTTTATCACCGGGGTTTTCCTGAAATCCTTTTTGTACTCGATAGAATAGCTTTTTATTTTTGCATTCATTATATCTGAGCATCAAAGTTAATTATCCTTTAAATTTATTATTAAATCAAATGCCATACGTCTATTGTTAACGCGATGTATTGAATACTGAAGATTCAAATTTGTCTTAGTCACGTCTGTTTGTTTCAAATGTGTATGTGTTTTTCGTCTGCGCTTGGTCATTCGGCAATCCCGTCTGGTTACAGGATAATGTTTCCATCTGGTGGACGATCTTAACTAGGGCTTATTTTAGGTGTAGGGTTTATATTAGGAAAGACTCAAAAATCATACTATGGCTTTTTTTTTGTTTTATTTGATCTTGTTTTCCGGGAAACTCAGGAAGTTTTAAGCTCTATTTTTTGAAATCTTAATAAAAAGGAAAACTAAACAACAACAAAACAGTCTCAAGAAAACTTTAGATAAGAAAGCACGAAATTTAATGTTTTCAGTCCGGTTTTTTTTTAAATTAAATTTTAGCACATTATGACTTATACATTTAGTTTAATTTCTCAAATAACTGAATTTAATATTGTTATTACGTAAGCATTTTGTTAGAATGGAATTCATGTGAAAGAAACTTCATTTTAGCTAAGTGGTTCAAATATCTTCTAACACTTCTCAATTTCGTCATGCATTACGATCTGTAATTTTCTTCATCACGGCTTTTCAATAATGTTTATTTCAATAAAAATGGTAGTTTTCGAAATCCTCGAGACAATTGAATGCTTATAAAACCAAAAAAGAGGAAATTAATATAATTTTTTTTAAAGATATAACCTTAGAAAGCTGAATACTTTGTTTAAAGAATTCCATCATTATTTTTTTTAAATACTCACTTACTCTTTTATCTTTATTTTTTATTCATTATTATTTTCTAAAATGATTTGTAATTGGTTTCTTTTAACCAGGAGATTGGCTAACTTAACCAATCACAAAACGCTAGATGTGAACAAGAAAATAATCGATTAATTTATGAAACCGTGTTTTTATGGCTTTTGCAACGTTACTTCTTCTTTCTTACACTTCTGGCTCACCGTTTATTATCATCAAAATCGTTTAAACTCCTTTCATCAGAATGATGTTTTCTTTTTACGATGAAGAATAACGAATCAATGGAGAGGAAAACTGCCTTAAGCTTTTCTGCTCGAAATGATGTTCAATCAGGCAATAATCGTTTATAGTTTTTTTTTTTAACCTTAGCATTACTGTGCCTCTAAGCATTTGAAAACTTTTACTGTTCCAAGATTTATTTTCCATAAGACTTGTTGATTTCTGAAAGAAAATTTGAATGAGGTCAATGAAGTGTTATTTTCTTGCTTTTAACTGCTAGTTAAAAGCCACCATTTTAATTATTTCTTGTTTATTATGCTCATCAAACTAAGGTCTTTATTACTTTTATTCTTTAAGCGTTTAAGACAGGAATTAAAACTGCGTTACACAATTCCCAAGAATATCAAACTTTTGTTCTTTTTCCTTCTCGTAAGGTTTCAAAATGACTTGTTTTCGAAAATCTTTTTTTCATGAAAAGTTGACACATGAGTACTAATAAGCTTAATCTATACTTTTTAAAGTACTTCGAATATGATAATAAAGGTGACCAAAATTAACAGAGCACTAACTTATACGGCGAATTTTTTTGTTGTTTACTTTGAATTTTTTTGCGTAATCTCAGAGATTACATAACTTTTACAATCTCGCATTAAAATCTCTATCCCCCCCCCTTTAAATATACCTTTCTTTACATCATGGCAAGCTTTGGGTTTATAAAATCGAATGTAATTTATAATAGTCGCGGTATCTTTATTTCGAAGATTTTTGCTTTTTATAGTCGTTCCGCAAGTTAAAAAATGCAGAATAAGTAGCTTAAAACATCCCTCTTTTAAACTTCCAAAACAACCTATATATATTTTAAATCTTTATATAGATGCAAATATTTATTGAGCATAAAATATTTGAGAAATTTTAGTTTTACACTTGCTTTACAATTTTTGATGAGCTATCTTATACATAAAATCTTATTTATTGGTCAAACCATAACTGTTATTTCTATTTTTAAGTTGGGCAATAACTTAAAAACAGTTGTTATCGTTCCCAAATATGATAACCAAATTCCTACCTTTTAATCCTGTAGCAGTTCTGCATTTGATCCAAATACCTGAAAAGAAAATTAATATTTTAGTGAAACATCTTTATTTTTGACATTTATTTATTATGTCTGCCGAAATAGCAGGAAAGCCGTTTAATTATACGAGAATAAAAATTATTGTGCGAAGTGGAATAAACAAACTAACTTCTAACGGTAGAAATGTCATAGGAATAACAAGAATTACGGTGTTGGTTTTCAAAAAAAAAAAAAAAAAAAAAAAAAATGTAATAAAAACTCGTTGCGTAAAAATGATAAATAAGTTACTGTGATGATGATAGAAATATTTCTTTTTCGGATTCGCGAGTCTTCTGTGTTGATTTAAGTAGCCGATATGTTATGATTAGCCGTTGCGCCGGCAACTTATGTTAGCAGAAGACTTCGTTACAAATGCGAAACAACAGATGCGTGTCAAAACAACATTCATGAAAGAACAGCAAAATTCAATAATAGCAATCACAGGACGGTAAAAAGTTTTCTTTGACAGTTCGGACAATTTTCGTGTTCGCTTTAGCATTTTCTTTCCTGTACTTTCTCTACATATTTCCATCTTTCTATTTTTTTTCTTTCACATAAAGTTGTTTAAATGTGTCAAGGTACAGCAAACTGTCATGTGTGATTCGAACATTTTAGTTGTTTTTTAAAATTTCGTAACTTGCTTCAAATTCACAAAAAATACATTTTAATCGTTGAAGTACCATTCATCACATCTGATTATGTTTGTTATCGAAATACAAATAAAAGCGACTCTTGTGCCATTTATGCCAATAAGACTTGAATAGGAATTGCTAAATTTTTAATTTGAACTTCAGGTTTATGAAATTTCAAAGGACATATAACAAAACATTCCAGTCTATTCAAAAGACGGCGTATGAAAAAAAAAAAAAAAAAAAAACTCGATACATCTAACTCTTATTCTTGCAATGTATATTCTTGATAACTGCTTGCAATTTATAAACCTCTCAGATTTAAAATTTATTCCTATAGAATGAAATTTATTATCTTGCACTTCAACCTTCCTTCCCGAATCAACACCCCTGTCTTTAAATTTTTAATGTCACCAACCGTTTTCATATGAGTGTAGGTGTTTATTTGTTACATTTTAATCTTTAAATAACATGGTTATTAATATTCTTTAGTTCGTAAAACATAACTTAGTGTTCAACTTATTTATATTATAACGTAATATTACTAGAAAAAGCATCTTATTATATTAATTAAACACAAAAATATCCGTCTTACAATAACATGATGTAACATCAGACTGGAAAAAGTATTTATTCAAAAGAATTGTTCTTTCATTATTTAATTATAATTGAAAAAGTTAATTTTCTAAAAACTTTATTTAATTTCAAGTCAGTTTTAATGTTTACTTGGCATGTTTGTGGAAGTTAGGGGAGGGAGGGCCCAGATCAGATCCCTTCATCATCATTTGACTGAAAACGAGGTCCTTCGCCCAAACTTCTCGAGTTACTTGCTACTAACATCTGTGCTGCCCAGGCAACATTACAAAAACTTTTACTAAGATATCATAGCTTAGTTTTAAAAATTTCTGAATATGTGAGATGATTGATAACGCTACACAACATTAACAAACGAATTGTTACTAGTTGTGTTAAACCCGCATCATTTCTCCCACCAATCACAACTTATATATCAGAGCAAGGTTAGGAAAATAACGGCCGCGGGCCTCATTTGACCCGCTTAAAGTTTTTTTGTGGTCCGCCAAGACAGTCCGAAAAATTAACCTTGAACTGAGGTTTTCTTCCCGTGTTTAAAATCATTTAAAGCAAATCTTTGGAGGACTCGGTCACGAGACGATTGCGAAAATGGAGCCTAAATTTAGTTCGCTCTCTTATCCCATCACTGCAGATATTTACACAGCAACTGATGAGCTGCAACTTGAAATTATTGTCATGCGGTCAGATCACTCAGTGAAAGAAATGTTTAATGTTGTGCCACTAATTGACTTTAACAAATTTTTGTCCACAGAAAAACTTCCTCGTATAAAGCAATTTGATGGGAAAATGTTCTCTGTGTTTGGGTCTATATATATTTGTGAACAAAATTTTTCCTGTTTAAAGATCAACTAGACGCACTTTGATAGACATTAATTTGCAGGCTGAGAATCTCAACAAGCAAACTACTGATTAAAAAAATTTGTAAAAATGTATGATAGAATATATTTGTCTCATTAAATTTATTATTAAATTATATGTGCTTGCAGATATAGATAAGACATTAGCATAATAAATAAATTAAGTAAAACTGCTATTATTTTATTTAATTTATATTTACGGATTTTTATGGTACAATTTCTACCTTTCCTGAAATGTAAGGTTAGTTTATGAATGCAATTATTTTAAAAGATGCGGTCCTCCGCTTCCACAAAGCGTCCTCCGAGTCAAAACAATTGCCATATCCTGTATTAGAGCAAATAATATCTACTGTGCCATTAAGCATCTACTGCCTTGTTTACAATGCCGAACATTTAATATCCCTCTTTTACAGATAATGAGAAAAATAAATGTATTTGAACTACGTTTATGAAGTTGTGCAATTATTCATGTGTGGTTAATTCATATTCAAGAAAAATATTGATTTTTATCAAAAATTTTCTATCTTGTTGTATCTTCAGTTACTCATCTAGTTTAGGACCTTGCATTCATTGTAACTTTATCCTAAGTGGAAGTAAAATCAAAATAATAAATAAGCAAATGAACATGATGTTTCCAAGAAAAGGGGGTATTTTTGCCACGATATTAAATATAAAATAATCTGTCGACATTTACCAGTGATGATGAAGCTTCAAATTGTTTTACTTCGTTTATTAGAAGGAGAGATGAAGGAAAAATATCTAAAAAAGCTGCTATGTATAAGTTGACATATTTTGAATAACTAATTCCCTCGATAAAGATAGATGGCTACCCAAATTTATCACATATCGGCGATGGGCGTTGGAACGCACCCTGGCGTTCAGAGTTCAGCTACATCGGGAAAAGGCGGAGAAGAGCAGAGTAGAGAACTCGAGAACTAAACGTTTCTCAGTTTTGTTCGAGAATAGTGGGAGGTGAGTGAACTATCACATGACGCTGATTCGTGGTGCCATCTATCGAGAAACCGAGGAATTGGTTTTTCAGTATATTTGAAAATACAGTTATTACTTTGATAACTAGCTGGAAAATCCGACACACACACAAATATATATATATATATATATATATATATATATATATATATATATATACATGAGAGGCCTCAAGTGCATTAGTTTATAAGGTACATTAATCAAAATCATAATTTTCCTGCAATTTTAAAATATATTCTTGGAAAATTTTTTAAATAGACTTTTTAAAAATTTATTTCTGTAAGAAATTGCAGATAAATTGCACTTGTGCATTTTTTTTTACATTAGTTCACATTTAAAAAATATCAAAATATATTATAAATATTAAATTTGTAAAATCTTTAATGCATTTTTATTACAAAGTCTCTCTTTTTGAATTCTTAAAATGTGTTCTACGAATGTTTCGGTTCCTATTTTATTTTGAAATATGCTGAATAGAACAAATTGAATTAATATCTGTCCTTCGCATTCTGAATTACCGACTGATTTTGTTCTTAATTACTCCATATTCTCAATGATTACTATTTTTTGATATTTGATTTCAACTGCAATTAATTGCATTTCATATTGCGAATAAAATATATATTTACTTTTGTTAATGAAAAAAAAACCCTACATTTAAAAATGTTTGAATTACACTCGTATAAAAAGAGGACAGTTCAAAACGACTGTTGGTATAGAATAGGTGCAGATACCAAATAGATGTGAACAACTATAAGTTAGAAAATTTACAGTTTTATAAATTTCAGACAGCTAAATTCCCTTATAAACTAAAATCTTTCAAATATAATAAGAGAAAAAAGAGGATTTCGAATAAGTTAAAATTCGAAATTTTCATTTTTAAATAATAAATTTCGGTACTGAATATGCAAATAAATATTTTATGAGCTTTTATTGAGATTCCATTTTCAATTTAGGAACTACGCCTACTATTTTGAAAAGTTATACCTAAAAAAAAAATGAGAAACACATGGAGGCTAAGATTACTTTTAGAAAACTCTAGAAAGTTATTTCGATGAGAGAATATTTTATTGAACTGATCGATTCTTACACAGTTGCGACTTACTCTAAAAGGAGAATATTTTCACAGTTTAACGAATCGTAAGAAATACTTTCTAAAATAATTTTTTCTTTTGGTATCAAAGACCCAAAGAATTCTTTTATTAACTTGAGATGGTGAAACGTTTCAAGGATAATTTTTGTTTTATAGGCATTATGTGTTGACGCTCTCAGTTCAATATATATAATATCATATATTAATTATTTCATTTGTTTTTGAGCTTTAAGTAATCGTTATTTTTGTTAAAATAAGTTGATATGCACAAGACAAATATCATGCTTTATTTTCGATAAAAGAGAAAAGAAAATTATGCTTATTTCTGTCTATTAATATGAAATAATTATATTAAAAAATTTATATATTTATCGTTTTCCGTTTTGCTTGCATTTTGTTGATTTCAAATACTATTTGTATTATAAACCTGTTTAAATTTTTTGTAAAAACTTGAAATATCTATGAAACACAGCAGGAAAAATACTGTAAAAGAAATTTAAGCAGAAAAAATATGCTAAAAGAAAAAACCGATTGCTTGACCGTTAAAGATACAAAAGAAAATATAATACAAAATAAAATAATTTTTAAAAATTAAGAAATATTAAGTTTTAGTATAAGTTATAAAAGTCGTCCTATACTTTTTTAAAGCGAAATGCAATGTGTTCTCATTAAATTAATCACAAAAATAAGTCCATAAATAATTATTTTATTTAAATTTATGTTTATTTTAATAATAACACAAATTTGCTTTATATTTTTAAGAACTCTGACCTTCTCATATTCCAATTGTAACTAATAAAATTTTATAGTCATATTTATCTGCTATGCGTTGAAATGCAATATCAAATACCAATATTTATTCTTTCATAGGATGCTTTGATAAAAGATCGTAGGTTAGAAATTTAATAATAACAGCCTTTGAAATAGTGTCAAAACATAGTGAATAGTGTAAATCTTTTTTATGAGCAACTGAAAGAACCCCATATATTGCTTATAATACCACAAGTTTTGAAAATAAATTTCATTTGTACAATTTTTTTGGGGGGAGGGGACAAAACAGTTGAACAATGCAGGATCATTGTTACGAGTAATTCGATTAGAACCAAATTTAAAGAACATTTTGAATCCTTGTAAAGAACATCTTAGAAAAGTAAGCAGTCCCATAAGAATAAAAAATTACATTCTTAAGATTGCGAAAGCTTTAGCTAAACGCATTTTATTGTGCATTCAAAATTAATGGAGGGACTAAGAGAAAAACTGAATAAAAAAGTATATTTCTTTTTTGATTTCTCTCTATTTTAATGTAAGTATTTTTTTCCGTTACTAAACGACAATGTTTAATTTAAACATTCTTTTTTAATGTATAACTTAACATTTTTTTTTCTTCTTTTGTTAAACAACGACTAAATGCTTCTAGTAATGAACTGTTAGGTAAATGTTTTTAATACTTTATCTCAATGTAATGTGATAATCGATTTACCAATTTAAAAATACGAATATTAATTGTAAAATTTGAAACGTAAGTGATTTAAAATCAGTTTCAAATTGCATTTCTCACTTTTTAAAAAAGTTTACAGCTGATGCAGTTAAAAAACTTGAATAGAAAAATTAAATTCTTACGTATTAGTTATTTAATTATATCAGCTGTAAAACGCCTGATACTGAATAGAATTTTGGAAATTATGAAGAAATTTATTATGATTATTTAAATAAATGCCATCTACATCAATAGCAAAATTTTATAAATCAAAGATAGAAATTCTTTAAATAAGTAATTTATTATTATTTTTATTGTAATTTTTAACGTTTTGATAGCAGAACAATCGTCTGATTTTAGTCATATCTTATTTAAAATTTTAATCAATATGAAAAAAGAAATACTGTAGTTTTTTCCAACAGTGATACGATTTACTTAATATTTTTTCCCCAGTTATTAAAATATTATCTATTCAAAGTTGATTTTTTGTTATATGATCTGTTACAATATAATATTATTCTTAGATTTCTTTCTTCGAATCATTGTTACAGAATCCAAGAAATAACATTTTATTTAAGTATTGTAATATCAATGAAAAAGTAGAATTATTACATTAATAAACATTGTTAAACTTGATTATTCTTTTATGAAGGATATTTTTGTGAAAGACATTTCATCTTTTAGATTAAAATAATTTATTTGTCATTCTTTGCATATGAATTCAAATACAAAATACGATGCATAAAATAAATATCATACTTTATTTATTTTATAGAGAAAGAGAGGATTTCAGTCAACTATCTTGTAACATTTAATTTATCTTGCAAATATCTTCTAAACGCTGCTCTCGTTGAAGAAACATATAGTTTTACTGTTAATGTAAATTTCTTAGATATTTTCGAAGCTTTTTTAATATTCTTTCGTTTTAAATTCAATAGTAAATTATGTTAGTCGATTTTGCTAAACTAATTTCTAGTGTCTAAGACTTGAAGAAACTCTGGTTCAACATTTTATTATTAAGTAAAACTTTCTTTTTTTAAATTTTAAACTCTTTGCTATAAATTCTTATGCAAGAGTGTAAATAAAAAATCGTAGATTACACAGAATATCAGTTTCTAAATAGATTGTTCTGCAAAATTTCATTAAATTTCACTAGAAAACTATCTTTTAAATAGGTTTCATCATTTATTGAATTCCTTTTACTTTGAAGTTTTCTTTCTTTCTTTCTTTAAATTGTACACAAATAAAAATTTTAGTCGTTTGTGATCGTTGAAGACAAAATTATTTATTTTGAAATGATTGAAAATTGTTTCTTTTTCTTTCAGATTAAATATTATGCAAACATTAAGTATTGTCTTTCGAATATTTAAAAGTAAAATTCATTATTTTGTTTTTAAAAAATCATTGCAGTTCTCAATTAAAATAGCATTACTATTATAATAAGACATGCTATAATAGAGTTGAATTAGAAATTAATTTTATTTATCGAAGTTTGTTTTTCTTTAATGTTCTGTAATGAAATGGTATCAGAAATATAGGTTGATAAAAAAAAGTGAAATTAAATAAAATATTAATATCGTGTAGAGTTGGAAAAATTATTTTTAGATTAACTAAACTATTTCTTGTTAAAGCTTTGTTTTGACTTTTGAGATTAAATTTCTACTAATCTTAGTAAAACGATACACAATAGTTTTAAATAATTTCATCTGAAATCTCTGCTCTATTCTATTTTACAAATTGTGCATAATACTCCACAATACCTTTAAAAACATATCAGTTTAACATGTTCTGTATTTTGATTTGTAACACTGCCCTTTAAAAACGGTGTGTCATTGAATGCACAATTTAAATTTATCTCGCAACAAATTACTATTTTTATGCCACATTAACATATCTGAACGAGAAAAGTTAGCGATTTTATGTTGAAATGAATGGGAATGCAAACTTTCATTTTCCAAGTAAATGCGATAGATAAAAGCGACGAAATATATTGTTATGTCTTTCGTTTCCAGAAATCGAAAAGAATCTTAAAAGACAACTGCAAATACGAAAACCGAAGAATTCTTCAAGAATGACTCGGGGAGACTAAAATTGATGGTTTCCTTAGAAATACGCTATGCACCAAGAAGAAACGAACGTAAAATTTAAGTAAGAAAGCGACACATATTGAAGAGAAATTGTCATACCTTGTTGGAAACTGGTAGTTCTAATGCGAAGGAAACGGAAAGTCTTCAAATATATTGAGTTATTTATCGAAAGAAAAGCTTTAGGTCTTTCAATCATTCATCATGAAGTGGATTTTATTTAGGTTGGGAACTTATCTATAATCATTTTTTTTTTTTTTTTTTTTTTTTTTTGGGGGGGGGGGGGTTTTTTTTGGAACAACAAAAAAAAAAAACACTTTTGTGGACTTTAAATCTGTTTTTGAAGTGAGCTGTAGAACTTGAGTGATTTAGCTGATAAAATGGGATTTCCTATAAACTCTGAAGAAGCTGATATACAAGTAGACACTCAAATATAGGAGGACTGAAGTGTTCGTATAATGCATATAATTCACTCTACTTTAACTCTATATATTATCTTCATTTTTATAATTTACTCGACTACTGTTCTTTCCTAGATTCAATTTTCTACTTATGATGAAATGAAATTTTTTTTTTCATATCTTTCGATTATTTAATTTGTTTGTCAAATGAGAGCATATTTCAGTTCCAAATTACTTTGGCCAAATGCATAGAAGAAATAGATACCGAAAATTCTTTAGGAAAAACAGAAATAAGACTAATGCATAATACATACGATTCTGAATTATTTTAAATATTTTGTATTACATTAGATGGAAAAAAATCTCACATGTTGTGCTAAATGTTTTTGAACTCTGTTTTCATCATTTCACTCCAATACTTTATGCCAATGCATTGTTTCAAAGGAAATAATTTTATTAATAAGTATGAAAAGAAATAGCATAAGGGCTCGTTAAAAGTATTAATTAATTAAAAGTATTAAAGTTTATTAAGCAATAAGTAATAAATGTATTGTTAACTTACGTTCATTTTATTGTTTATGAAAACTTGTTAACAATAGTTTGCATTAATTTCATTATAATAAACATATTAAAATGGAACATTTAAAGATAATAGTCCCAATTTCCAATAATGTTCTTTTTTTGGATTAATTCAATCAAGAGCTCTTATCTGATGAAATTGAGTATGACTTTTTCACTTAAAAGATTGGTATTTTTATTTATTTTAACAGAGAGGTATATATATATATATATAAACATGAATGAAATAAGATAACAGATAAATATTTACACCATTAATAGTTTTGCATTCATTTCGTTTTAATTATTTTATTACATATATTATATATATATTGTATATCAATTTTTAAAAACAAACGATTTAGTTTAATGTGATACTTTATTTAAGACATTACCTATTCTACTTTTGAAAGCAGACGATTTAAACTTAAAAGTAATACCTTTTTCAATATTCTTTATTAAGATTTTTTTTTGGCAACACCAGACCATAGTTTTGATTTTAGATAATTTACTGACAACGGATATGAAATTTAATATTGAGTTTGGTTCCAAGAGGTAAAGACGAACGTTAAGAAAGTGGTGCTCGTGTAAAATTGTGTCTTGAATTTATGTTTGAAAAGATGTGCGCAAATAAATGTGATGCCCTGAAAACAAGTCATTTTTATTAATAGTCTTCAATACAGTGCAGACTGTTATTTGGTACAATATATATAAACAAATAAGATAATAACGAATAAACATTTCATTAACTGTTTTGCATTCATTTCTCGTTATTTTAATTACTTTTATTCGACATAACATCTAAATTTTTTTGCTTACGCCATTTCATAGCAACTTGTTTATTGCTACACAAATTTAAAATGTACAAGCGGCTATGTGAGCAATTTGCAAAAGAGTACCATTTCTTAAATACATTTTAAAACTAATTTTGATTAAAAAAAATTACTTTGAAATAAATTGTGATTCTATTTACTTGTATATCGGTAATAAATTTTTTTAAAAAATTATTTTACATAAATGATTTTTTTCTAAATTTAAATTGTATAGGTTGTGTAAATTAATTTGTTGTCAAAATTTATTTATTTTAAGTTTAGTTATAATCAATACTTTAATCATAATTTCTCTATACAACTTTGATAATTAAATACCTTTGAAAATGTGTCTGATTACTGATACGTTTTGGTTGTAAAATGTAAAAGCAATGAAGATTAACTGAAATTATGTGAATGGGAGTAAATATTGGAGTTAACGGCGCAAGAGCCAAATTTGGTTATGCTGTGCTAAACTATGGTACTGCGATTGAAAGATGTAAGAAAAAAGAAACAAATGGTTGATAAAAAGCAGGATCGGAAATTGAGATAGATTGCTTCGGAATCCTGGAGGTGCGTCTCCTGTGTTTTCCAGAAAGAAAGCCCCACGGGAAAGAAAAAGAGCCAAAAGGTAACCAGGTTCATGATTCCCGTACTTACATTAAAAAATTAAGCTGCTCTGGTTAATGGTTACCCTGAGGGATAACTTAAGAGTGAATTTAAACGCGTCGATAACAATAGACGATACTTATTTGGCTAATAAATTTGTTAAATGGAAATAAAATGAATATTCGAAAAATATGAATATGCATTTTAATTAGTTTTCCCGTCAATTCAATTTGATTTTTCTGAATATCTATTTAACACTTCAGTTTTCCTTTGTTTTAGATTCAGTGGTTGCATTCTTTTGAAGATTTTTTTTTCATTGCTATTATTTCTATTTAATTATAAAGTAACATCTGTAACTTCAGTTTCAAATAAAGTCTTTTTCACTTCCTTTTAAAAAAGATGAAAGAAAAAGCTATTATTTGAATACCAAATGTATTTATTTCATCGCCGGCTTCTGAAAATCATTGCCGACTTGAATTTTTTACTAAATGTTTTTAATACAAAGATCACAACATTAACTCTAAGAATGTATGAATAAAGTTGCGTTTTATTTTAATTTCCTTCTAAAATATTTGCACTTTTTAAAAGCACATACTTGAAATGTTATTTTAAAATGTTGTAAAATCGTTTTTCCTAAAGTTTGTATTTGAACTAATTCCCAGCAGCTGTATGTCTAATTAGGTTTTTATAATTTTTTCAGTCATATCTCAGCGTAATTTAATTTTATTATGTAATTACATATCTTAAAAGTCAATCCTGTAAATAATAGAGCTAAATTCCAAGTAATAATAATTTGTGCCAATTTTTTTTATTTAAATCTCAGATTTAATTTTTATAATTAACATCTGAAAACAAAATAAAGTTTTTTAAAGTAGAAAAGATCATATTATATAAAGATTTATTAAATGACAGAATATTGAGTGATGTGAAATTGCAAATTAACACAGTATAAAAAATACAGATTTCGATTTCAGACTTAGAGTTTGTTAAATTTATTGTTTGCTGTGTTCGAATTGGATGTTTATTTCAATGAAAATTTCAGTGTGTTGCAATAAGAAATAAAGTATCACCAAAAATACATAAATCGTAACAAAATAAAAAAAACTTTGCGTAGTATAAATATATTAATCGAATATTAAAAAAAGAAAATCGACGTTATGTGAAATATGTATTTATTGAAATGACGCATAATACGCGAAAAATTTGATTAAAGAACACAAAATGGTTCACAAGAAATACCAATACGAATATTAAAAAATCAACGATACTCAAACGTTCAGATACATAAATAAAACGAAGCACAAGGAACATATAGTTTTAATATCCCCTAAAATGTAACCATTAATAACTAATTTCTAAATTAGAGGGGCTTGCAAATATTATCAGAACAATAATTAAAAAAATTAATAAAAAGTAAATTTGCTCGATAATTTGTAATTAGAATCAAAATGTATGAAAACGAAATTTTCTTTAACATACCCTGCAAAATTTAAGGGAAATGTGGAGAAATACCTATATTGAATAAATCGCTTATTTTGGAAAAAAGACTGATAACTGTTATTATCAACATGTATTAAACAAGAGATTTCTTTCATTTTTTTTTGAACCATAGTTAAAACTTGCTTTAACTAGAGCCAAGAAAAGAGAAACTGGGTACTACTTGTCACTAAATCTTAAAAAAAAAAGCCATTTCACGTCCCTCTTTGAGCCGATAAATTCCTTCAACAATTCTGTGCGGAAATGAAATCCTTTTATTCGCAAGGAATTCCAACGAATTTTAAATCACGTACGATTTCTACTCATGAAACGAACGACAAGCATTCGTTGCCGAATTCAAAATTCTGCTTGGACTTCAGACCTACAAAAAAAGCAAGGGTTCGTCTACCAGCCGTTTGCGTTCGTTCTGTCAATACTAGTAAAAGGTAGAAAAGAAATACAAAAGAAGAAACTGTCTATTGTAAATCGATTGGAATTCTTGCTCGCTAACTTTCTTTCCTGCCATTCGAAAAGATGGTAGAACGCTTGTTTCTCACATTCAATCGTTGTCAGGAAAAAAAAATCAGGCTTTTATTAACATGATATATCCTGAGTGGTAAGAAGAAACAGTAAAGATTTTTTTTTATATGGAAAGAAACTTAGCTAGAAGAACATAAAGTCTTAGTCGTTCGGGGAAAGAAGTTTAGTTACGTAATATCATGAAAAAACTTTTCTATTGACGAGGGAAAAAATTACAGAATGTCTTATCGTTATATAGCAACAATTAATTGTTCTATTTTTGTTGCCCTTGTTAAAGATCTTCATCATGTGGGAATATTGAGATTTAATTTAGGTTGACTTGTAACATTCTTTTGTTTTGAAATTGCATTAACATTTTGAGAAATATTACAGAGAAATCAAGCTCTTTTTTACAGTAAATTAATTAAATCACAAACTTTATTACAAACTTTTCAAAGATTTGGTACTTGTATCAGTCATCATTTTTGTCAGTTAATCTCTCAATTTTACAAGTTCCCTTCAGCCTTAAAATTTTTTAGCGGTCTGAGGCTCGCTTCCCTTCAGTTGTCCTTATGGACATTTCCTGGACGCCACTTGACTCAAACAACTCAAATTCCGGAATATGAAAAGTAAAGTTATGTGTATCGAGAAAAAGGAGAGTTGGAAAGAGAGAAGATGAGAATAATAAGGGTACGGTAACAAGAAGAGTGTTACTGTGAGATGTACGCGGAAGTATTCTGACGTTTCACGGATTCGGTGAGATAACAACTCAACGCTGTCGGAGCAATTGCGGGAGGTTCTCACATTTTATTCCTATAAGTGCATTCTTTGATAGATCACAGAAGTTGTTAGCACTCGTAGAAAAGGAGTTTTACTGTGGAGAGCATTCCACTTGTTTGAAGAGCAAGTAAAGATATTTTGGATATAACTGGCTATTTTAATTAATAGGATTGTGCTTGAAATTTAGATCTTTTAGTTAGAAATACATTTAAAGGTGACAGACGAGGCAGTTTATAGGACACCATCACAAACTCTTCAGAAATTAGGTACATATTATTTAAAAGAAAGCAACCAGGTTGGATAAATTTAATAAATATTTTTCCACTTTTGAAAGAATTATAATTCGTCAATGTGAATGTATTTTAAACTATTTAATGTATTCAGTCTATTAATATTATATGTTTATTCTCTTATTTATGATGAAATTGCACTTCAGTCTCCATTGTTTGTAAATACTGAAAATATCTTCGTTTGTATGATTTTTTTAAATCTGTTTTTATGGATTAACTTAATATAATACTGTTTTTAAATTTTAAAAAAATGTGTTCTTAGAACTTTAAGTGTATTCATCTTAAATAGTAATTCTTATCCAAATCAATGTCAATAACCAGTTATCAAATTTGCAATTAAAACTAATTATAATTAGAAAGAGTAATCATTATCATGGATAAAAATATTCCTTAAGATTCAATAGACAAATACACATGAATGAAAATATTTTTTATGTAATTTAAAATGTAGTTTATTTACGCACAGTCTTGTTTTGAGTGTTAAATATAATGTAGTTTGAATATATAATTAATTTTTAATCTATACTTTTACAAATATAAGAATAGATTACATATAAATTCAATTTGAATATGTAATTTATTTTTACTTTGTATAAGTTAAAAAGGGATTATACAATCAAAATCCCGATTGGGTAAAGTGAAATGTCTTGAAAGAATTAGTTCTAGGGTGATAAGTTACTAACCGACCTATATTATAAGTTTATTCACAGTTAATTTAACTTAACTATGATTCAAAATTGCGAGTACAAACGCACAAACCATAGCATTAAAATATTAAGAATTCAGAAGACAATATTAATTGCAAAATATAGTTTCAAAAAGGTTTGTAAAATTTATAAAGGGATTGATAAAAGAAGTGACAGAAATTAGAAAATAGTAATAATAGTAATGCATTTTCACTCTGAATATTACTTATGAATTTCATTCTGTAGAAAATTTGTTTTAGTCTTAACTAGAGTTTTCTATTGAGCTTGTAGTTGAGACATCTCATGGTGGAAGCAACATCTTAAAAATTTTCCTGTTTAGAAATAAAATTTGTGAAATGTTTAAATTCCGATTAATTATCAGCAAAACGCTATTTTTTTGTTTTTGTAAAGCTTCACATCACTGTATTTGGCTCAAATGTTTAATGTATGAGTATTCAATGATGTGCCCTAATTTTGACATCCATCTTATTTTTTAAAGTTATTTATTCTAGGAAATGTTTTAAAAACTGCTGTTTTCACTACTTTTTAATGCATATATTAAAATTTTTAATATTAATTTTCGGCACTGCATTTGTGACTTCTTTCGGATCTAAGAGAATTCATACATTTTGAGCGAGAACTTATTCACAATTCACGATACTGCAATATTCTGAATCACTATATGGAAAGAAACAAGCAACGCATGAAAACAAAGATCCCTGTTCGAAAATTTTAAAAAAATATTTGAGTAAGAGAAAATTTCCTGAACTGAACAATTTTCAGTGATAGGAAACGTAAGGATACGAAATGTAAAAATACTTTCACTACTCCTTTTTCCTAATTCTTTATTTCAAAATAAAAACTTATGGATTCTTAAGTAGAAACAATAACTAACATATTTTATAAAGCAATTTTCATTTGATTTGCAGTAATTTTTTTTCCAAGTCGAATAAAAATTATAGATACTGTACACTTGTATAATTTCTATTCGATTTGTTCATTTTTATAATTTTTAGAAATGTATAATTATCTTTGTACATTTTTATAATTTTTGTGATTATTAATTTATATAATAATTTAATAATCAAAGCGGGGTATAGAATTAAAATGATTTCATATCTGCACAAACAAGCATAGAGATGTGTTATCTTTCATTTTCAATAGAAATTTATATTCTTAAATCTGAAAATTTATTATATAATAATACTGAATTCACTCACACAACACACACACGTATGCACGCGAGCACGTACGCACATGTACACATGCACTCTCACACAGCTTTTTCAGTAAGGAGACATGAAGTGAGCCAATACTGAAATAAGTAAAAATAAACAACTTAGTAATAAAAAATTTATAGAATAGTAATGAAAACATTAACAATAATAAAATCCTATGAAACATACAATATTTATGCGTAATATTATATAAAAAAAAACTAAGCTTTCAACGCTATATTAGTATTTTTTTTTTCTTTCCAGTTTTAAAATAACTTAAATTTCAATGAATAGCAGCACAGACTCGGGCTGTGAACAAAGACAGAAAATAAAAGTGACAATAAATGTATTTTTTCTGAAGCTGGGCACTAAATTCGAAAAGAATCTCAACAAACGCGAACAGCGGATGATTCCTTGAAAATGATTTGGGAAAAATAAAATTGATGGGTACTAGTAGAATCCCCTTCACACCGAGGAAAAGCGAACGTATAAAGTAAGGGGGGAAATGGGACAAACAGAAGAGAAATTGTCATGTTGTCTCGAAAGAAAGGCAGCTCTAATGCTAAAATAGCAAAATGCCTACAACAATATTGAGCTATTTATCAAACAAAAGTTTTTGCTTTTACAATCGTTCATTATGGCGTAGATTTTATATTAACGTATCCAACTTTTAATCATGAGGTTAGATATCTGCAAAGTATTCATGTTTTGGTAAGATTTAAATATTTTTTTTAATTGAACTCTTAAAGTAAAAGAGTTTAATTTGTTAAAAAAGCAGATTTTCTTTCTTTTTAATTTGTTAAAGCATAGATTTAAGTGGTCGTCGATCTGTAATAGGTGGTTGAAATGTTTGTCTTGTTTCTTCTATATCGTGATCCATCTTTCTTTTTTTATTTCAATTGAATGAAAATTCAGCGACATTGAAGTTTCGGCTTATGAAAACATGCATGAAATGTATGAAATACTTCGTATACTTTATTGCGAGAGTATTAAAATTCAGTTATATATTTTAACTTCATTCAGGTTTTCTGATAATTTTAAAAAGAGAATAGATTGATATTATCTTTAAAAAATCGGAAGATAACATGCGCAATTTCCAGTACTTTCGATTAATAACATCTTAATATGTGTTAGCAAAAATTTTACTAAATTGTTGATCAGATAAAAGGCTTTAATTCCCTAGAACTCATTATAAAGCTTTTATGAGCTCTATTTTCCATCTTTCATTTAAAATAATCTTTTTATAAATTTTCTATTTTGAGAAGAGAAAAATAGTTTAATAAATAAGCTTTCGCACAATATCTGTATGCTCGCATAACAACTAATTATCATCTTTAATGCGAGCATGCAAAAACAGTTCTTAAGCATTATATCGATACATACAGAAATGTATAGAGGGAATTATAATAAGAAAATCTTACTATTCTCTGAATGAAATTAATTTATTAAGAATGGAATCAGAATTTTCTTCCAATTTCTTTAAGATTGAAAGGAAGAAGTGGACAATAGAACTATCGGTCTAGAAATACTTCATATATATAGACTAAATCTATGTTATTTGTCAAAATTAAAACGTTGTAATATATTCATGATAAATTTTAATAATATGGTAAAATATTGTGATAACTGTGATAATTAATAAGTAGAATAAGAACTACGCAAGTAGAGTAGCATTCAGAATTAAAAAATAATCAGTATATATAAGCAAATTCTTATTTCTTTTGTTGATAGTATGAATTTCACACGCGCGATATATATATTCAAAAGATTCAAATTTTACAATTAAATATAATCATAATCTCAAAATATTGTTTTCTCATTAATTCAGTGTAGCTCTTATCTAATTAAGTGTTTAGAATGACTTCAGCTTTTCTCTCATCCAGACGATCAAAATATTTATTATTAAAAATCTCAAGTAAATTATGTATATTAAGTTTCTCATAAAACATTTTAATATTTTTTAATATCTTTTCTATAATTTTAATAATTTTTTCCCGCAAAGATGAATTTCAAAAGAAGGGTAGTTTACAACGCAGTACATAATTAGGAAATAACAAATAATTCGTTAATTCTTTTTTAAAAATTATTTTTAAAACTTTTAATTTAACTCAGTAAGAAATAAATATAGAGGTCAATTGTTAATTTATTTATATACGTAAGATAAAAAAGTTAAATAAATTTGAAAAAATATTTCCCAGATTTAAAATTCTTCTCTCTGAATTAATTAATTTTAAAATTATAGTAGGACTATTTTAAAATAACAATTTAACTACATATAAAATTGTTGCTTTAGTAAAATTACATACATAAATATACATGTCTTATATTGATTACATTTTTTATTAATATTAATTTTGTTTTAAGGATTGGAAAAATTTAATCTTGATGCATTTTCCAGAATAAAGTTTGAGTGCAATGAAAGAGATTCGAGCTTCTTTTAAAAATAATACAATTCAGTATAATTGCAATTGATAAGACTGCTTTTAATTAATAAATAAAATACCTATGTTCAAGATGAAACTAAACAGTTACAACACAAAACATGTATTCATTCAATGAAATAAGATATGAAATTCAGTTCAATTAATTTATTTAACAGTTTTAATTATCTGCATTTCTATTCAACATCTATTTTATTTTTCATTTTAATTCCGATTTAATGATACCATTGTTTTACCAGTGATGAATTTTCATTTCATATTTTACTGTCATGTGTAATAATAGAACCGATTGTTATATGTCTTGTACTACTTCATTTGGAGTTACGATTTTTTTTTCAAATGAAAAAATTAATTATTATTTGAAAAAAATATGTTTCATTTAATAATCATGACTATGTTCTTCTTTTCTTTAGTGACCCTTTTTTATTTTACCTATCTTTTTAATTCGTATGTTTTAAAATTTATTTTAAAAATTTGTAAAATTATTTTGCGTAAAACCATAATAAATAAACAAACTTTGATGGCTTTAAAAGTTCAAATATTTATGCTTGTACATCATATCTGTAACAGAAACGGTCATTATTGTTTGAAGCTAAAATCTGTAATATATTACAACAGTTTTTATCATTGGAAAATCCAGTCTTTTAGTTATATGTTGAATTAATTGCTAAAAAATATAACATTTTCTGGGAATGTATAAAGGATCATATTACTATTATTGTTACTACACTGAAGTGTCAAAAGTCATTAGACAGCAATATACAAATCCAGATGGCAGTCGTATTGCCTAAGAAATATATAACTGGGCCTTGCGTTGTCATGTATTTCATTTGTATCCCAGTGATTAATGTGAAACATGTTCTGAAGTGATTATGAGCCTACATTGAGAATTAACTAATTTTGAATGTAGAACACAAGTTCACTCTAGACGCTTAGGGCATGCCATTGCCGAAATTGTTAGGGGATTCACCATTTTTCGATCCAAAGTGTCAAGAGTGGGTGCCAAGAATACATAATTTCAGGTATTACCTCCCACCATGGACAATACAGTGGCCGACCGCGTCTTTTTTAATGATCGAGACCAGCGACGTCTTCGTAGAGTAGTCCAAGTCATCAGATATCAACTCTGCTTCAAATAGCAGCAATAATAATGAGGAATGAACAACATACGCGAATATGAGGACAGTTCAGTGAAATTTGGTGTTGATAGAATATGGCAGAAGGTCCGGTTCCAGTGCCTTTATTAATTACACTCCATCGGTTGCAGCGCTTTTGCTGTGAACATATCGGTTGGATCTTAGATGACTGGAAAATACGGATCAGATGAATCACGAGTCCAGTTGGTAAGAGGTGATGTAAGGGTTCGAGTGTGCCGTAACCCCACAAGGCCATCGAACCTAAGTTGTTAAGTTGATGGGTTCTTACCTGGAGTGGACTGGGTCTTCTAGTCAAACTGAACCAATGGTTGACTGGAAATGGTTATGCTCAGCTACACGGAGATCAGTTGCACCCATGCTGCACCCAGTCAACGCTGGAATGCTCCAGAATGACACTGCGCCATGTCACTAAGCTGAAATAATTTGACATTGGTAGGAAAATCTTTCATAATAATTCCAGCAAATGATTACGCCATCTAAGTCATTAGATATGATTCCCGTCGAACATATATAGGACAAGATCGAAGGTTCAGTTCTTGCATAAAATCTTACACTGGCAACAATTTGATGGCTGAATATTTCTTCAGGGGATTTGTTGAGTATGTGCCATGTTGAGTTGATATACTTGGTCGGGCAAAAGGAGGTCCTATACAAGATTAGGAGGTATCTCATCACTTTTAGTACTTCGTTGTATTATTATTACTATTAAACCCTATTTAACTCGTAAATTAGAGCTTAAAGGGTTCTTTCAAGTCCCCGAGAAAGGATTCCAGGTTTTCTTTTGAATCTGTTGGATGAAACCCTTTTTTTTCAAATATGACCAGTTTTGATCATAAGTTCCTTCCGATTTTCTCTAGAAAATTTAAATCGATTCTGTGGGTCTATGATTAGTGAACTTCTAATATGTCACTTATTACATTTTTATCCCTATTCTCCGTTTTTGATTCTGGGTTTTCATAGTTGAAATTCTGTGGTATAAGAACAAACAAAGATTTAAAGTGTTGAACCTGCTACAAGATTACGAGGACAACAGAGAATTCTTTTAATTATAAACCAAGTATGTTAAGAAAGATTCATGTTTTGTCAAGAAATGTATGAAGAATTTGTCAATGACTTGCAAAGAATTTATCAATGATTCGACTGTTTAACACATCAATCAATAACTCCCAAGACTAACCCAGAGATGGCGCTCGTAGTAAACCAGTAACCAGGTTTTTCTAGAGTACTAACCTTTGCTTGAAACGTGTCAAAATTTTAAGTCGATCAAACCAGAAACAGCTGAGTTATCGAGGTTGGAGTAAAGTCGTTTTGTAGTTTGTTTAAAAAACGGAAAAAACCGAGTTTCGTGTTCTGATAAAACATTGTTTTTTAATGGATAAAAACACCGTGCAAGCGAAACAATGGATTGAAAAATGTTACCCGGACTCTTGTCCATTAAAAGCAACGATTTGCCGGTGGTTTGCCGAGTTTAAACGTGGTCGTACCGACACAAATGACGCGGAACGCTCGGGTAGACCTGTGGAAGCCGTTACACCGGAAAATGTGAGTGAAGTGACAAAAATTATAATGAAAGATCGTAAAGTGAAGCTCCGTGAGATTGCTGAGATGACACAGATATCATATGGAAGTGTATTTACTGAAAAAGGTTTTTTGAAGTGAAGTGAAAAAGGTTTTTTCCAAGTGGGTGCCGCGATTGCTTTCGATGGAACAAAAACAGCAACGAGTCGATGATTCAGAAAGCTGTTTATCGCTATTTACTCGCAACAAAAAAGATTTCTTGCGGGAAAAAAAAATTTTTTTTGGAAAAAAAAAAAAAAAAAAATTTGAAAAAGCGTTGGAACGATTGTATCACCCTAAAAGGTGATTAACAAAAGGTGTTATGTCGATGAATAAAAAAAAAATTTGCAAAAAAAATGTTGTTTTCAATGTTAGTCTCGGGAGTTATTGATTGATGTGTTAATATTGTTTCCCTTATTCCAGAGTCATTCTAATATGTATTGCAGTCAGGAAGGTGTGTAGGATGGGAATTTCAGGTAATTTTGTTTAGAAATTTGCCATTTGGGTGAAAAGATCTACAACCTCATTTTGTACAATGTTAAGATGTGCTATAATTCAGGAAATTTTAATATGGTTAATATTTTAGGATGAATTTCTTATAATTTTACTTAAGTAATATTATTTACTCGTATTCGTTATATTGTTCAGAAGTTCTACGGAAGACAGGAATTCTATATAAAGATTGTTTTTTGCATAGGGGCCTTTTCATAGAAAAGTCAATAGTTGAAATCTTTATCGGAAAAACGGTGTTATATTTTTTTAAATTTGAAATTAAAGAGAGATTAAAATTTATCTCTGTAAAAGATGCATAGCGAAAATTCAAAGTTGCCCCCAGCCTTCAGCCATCAGTGTACACCTCTCACTCAGTAGGTCAATCAGTTTTATTGGAAATATCATATGTATTTTGCATTTATTGTTAATCATCTAGTTTATCGTGGTTAATTATGGTCGGGTAGTAGTAATGTGTGTGATTTTTTTTTTCAAATTTGAGATTTTATAAGCAATTTTTAATTGTTGAATGGATTGTAAAAAAATCCCAAAATTATATTACGTTTAATTCAATTACTAATGAAGTTTTATAGACTAAGGATATTTTAAATATATATACTCTTAGAATTTTTTTTAGTTTGCGTATTTAATCCATTGTTAGATTCCTTCCTCACATCTCAACACCTTCGTTATTATATTTTTATATAACCATCCGATACCAGATTATTAATAAATTCTTGTTTATTTCCACATGTTCTGTTGAAACAAGTGGACTAAAGTATAGTATATTTTCTTTTAAATAATTAATATGTTAGGACAAGGCTAATTTATAGCAGATGATAATTCTAAAGAATGTGACCTGATTAGAAACATTTATAGTTTAATTGTTCAATTTAAAATTTGGATTCCTGTTAAAGATTGTACAGCCACGTATTTTAAATATTTTTATATATACCGATTTCCCAGTAAACTACAGATTTATTTTCCCACAGAAAGTTTCATTTTCAAGTTAAGCATGTTATCGTGAATTAGTAGTTGGAATTTGTTAGGATTATTTTTCAAGTTCGTTCTAGGTATCTCCGTTTGTGTTCATTGCCAAAACTTTAACAAATGCCTATATGAAGAAAATAATTCTATTTAAACTTAAAATGAGACTAAAAATAAGTATTCCATAAGATGAATATTATTACTGATTCATGGAGGCCTCTTTTAAAGTTAATCTGTTCAGTATTCAGTCTATTTAATGAACAATTATAATATTTCATAACACTAAGCAAAATGGATCAATTTGTATTTTATAGAATGCATATTGTATGCAAACTGAGACTTAAGAAATGTAATGGTTCAGTTTGTGCTTTTAATTATTGGAATTAGGTTATCAATTTCTTTCATTATTCCTCAATTTGCTAAAACCAAATTTGTGACTATGGATACTATTACATATATATATATATATGAAAGAATAATTTAAAATATTTAAAAAGACAAAAATCCAGAAAGAAATGTAACAATGAAAGAAAAATAAATGAAAATATGGAACCCAGCAAGTCAAAAAGCAATATCGGGCTGAGGACCGATTAAGCGGGGTTAAACTAGTTTAATGGTACCAACCTTCCCCCCTTGCGACTTGGTAGGCTGAATTAGGAAATCCAAATTGCAAAAGAGTTCATGATTAAAAGATGCAAAAAATTTCAACCATAAAATTTACAAAATAAAATCTATCATTCTAAAAATTATCAACAAATCAAAATATAAAAATTACTTACAAAATTCAAAGAAATGAAGATTCAAATATGTGAGTAGTAAGACGGAATTTTCTTTAAGCTTCAAGATGTATGTCACATACTCGAAATGAAAAAATATAACACATCATCACCATATAAATTGAAAAAAGATTTTAATCATTGTTTGATTGGTAATAAAATGTAAAAGGATGAAAACAATTGGTTGGTAATAAGTTGTATGGTAAAGGAGTATAACGGTCCAGAGAGTGAGTAAAAATGTAAGCTGTGTAAATGTAAATAAATAAATAAATAAATTCTTCACGGCTAGACCACTAACAAGCCGACTTCGTGGACCTATTGTTGTGTGGTGGATTTGAAATTGGATCACGATTCACAAAGATGTTTAATATATTTGTGATGTATATATGTATTTAAGAAATTTATTGGATAATCATGATCCAAACAGATGTAGAAGAATTTTTTAATGTTATTAAATTTGTCTATTTTATGTGTGGTTAATTTGTTATTACGTAATAAAAAGCCCAATAAAATATTCCTATAAATGGATCTGTGTAGATTACTCTTCCAGAAAGGTATTCTAATTACATGGAATTCGAATCTCTCTCTTTTATCAAAAATATTACTAATAAGTCTATTGTCAACTATTTGCAAATCGAGATCTAAAAATTCTACTGCATTTGAATTAAGATTAGTTTTTAATAATTTGAGGTATTAGGGTAAAATGAAATATTTGGTTTAAAATCCTCAGTTTTACCTAAAATAATTAGATCATCTATGTAACGAAAAAGAAAGTAAGAATCATTGTCAATCTGTTTTAATTCATAAAAATGTAAATAAAAATTGGCCAGACAATTACTAGCTGGACCTCCCTGAGGGAGACCCTGAATTTGTTTATAGAGATTTTGACCAAAAATTTTAAAATTCTCTTGTAATACAAGTTTAACGAGAGTATTGAATTTTTCCTGTTTTATTGTTTGATTAAAATGATATTTATTGTATAAAATTGCAAGAACCTTAATTAAATCTTGAATATCTATTGAGTTAAAAAGGTCTTCAAAATCATATCCATGCATAGAGAATATATATATATATATATTAACGAACATTTTTAAAGTTAATTTACCCCATTAAAACAAATCGGATAACAATCGAATATGATTTTGGAAGTAATGAGTCTCTTCCCGGTTTATGCATTGTGGAATGATTGCGGGAAACGGGAAAAGGAAAGACACTTTTCAATGAGGTTGGGTAATAACTTTGAAAATTTTTTAAAAATAGCTTTCCAGATGTTATTATCAATAAGATTGAGACTCGGAGAATGTACCTTTTCTATAGTGAAACATACAACCGTGATATTGGGCTCTTTGCTATTTTCTCTTCAGTAATATCGGGGAATTGTGTAATAATTTGAATTAAGTAAAATCGTAATTTCTCAACAACCAAAAGGAAACGTGATTATGTAAATTAGATGATGATAAAATTGAAGTAAGTTTGAGATAATAATATATAAATGAAATAGAAAAGAAGGGAGATAGAGGATAACGGCATGTCGATATATATTTAAAATTTGGAATGAAACATCTTAATTAATTCTCTGGATTGAAGCGAATTCCACTCAAAATATCAAGATATAAATCAGGTATTTTTGTGAAGGGATTGGCTCAGAAGGAGGGATTTGGTAAGCTAAGATTTCATATTTAAATCATAATCAAGGATTGTTGAGTCATTTGGGAATCGAGAGAGAATGACCTTATCTATGTTTCATTGAAAATAAAATACTATTAATTAAAAAGAACAATTACCACTGAATCAAATAATGGATAGTCGTCGCACAATTTCCAGACTATCTTGTGTTGTGAGTGTAGCATGTTATCTGCTTTTCTTTTGCATTAAAAACCTATAAATAATTTAAGACATTATGATATAGTTTAGGCCAAGCTCAACCTCATAAGTGAAAAAAATTTCCCCCTCTATATGACGTATATTCACTTTTAAGAAATTTTGATGATAAATTTTGCTTGCGTGTTAATTCCATAAATTTTGTTGTAAATTTTCGTTACGTATTTTATCCACAGTAGGAGAACTTGGAAAGTGCAAATTTTATGTGCAATTATTTCAGCTTTAAATATTTTTTTTTTTTTTCATGAATATACTTTTGGAAAAATTTGGTATATAGTTATGTTATTTAAATAATATTTATTTCACAATTTTTGCGTGTAAATTGTATTTCAGTGCTGATTCTACTGGTTTTTTTTTTACATCTGTCAATTTTTTTTTTTGAATTTAAATTTATTTAAACTGTTAATACTCGTATTGTTTCCAATTTTTATCTGTGTTGTAATTTGCTGTATCGAGTTTCATACTTTGTCAATGAGTGTCGCAATCACCTTATTTTTTTTATTAATTTTATTGGCATTTATTAATTAATTTTATGCTGTTATTTATTAATTTATTGATTGTAAAGCTAGTTTTCTTAAGTTTAAGATGGTTGAATTTTAAAAACTGGATTTTCATTTAAACAGATAGAAGTTTAATTTGTAATTGAAGTTTACCTTTGGTAACTTAAAAGCGAGTCTTATAAATTATAGAAAATATTATCATTAAGATAAAAAAAAGTAGAAGAGTAAAAAAAAATTGTTTTTTTACTGATATTTTAAGTTTTTTCAAATATTTGTTCTTATATAAGTCAAAAATTAATTTATTGCATACTAAAAAAAGGGGATAACTATTTTAATGTAGAGCAGCACGCGTCACACAAATAATCATTCTTAAATGAAATGGTTTGTCAGCAAAATGTAAACAAGCATTGTAAATTACTGAATGTAAACAAATGATTCCCGATGGAAGTGATACCACGTAACAGTGGGGGGTGAACAAAATTAAGGGGGCATTTTTGGCCCAAGCCTATAATTTGGGAGCATTGAGGACCATCTGCTGTACACCTGGGCAATATTCTAAGAAACGGGCTGAAAAATTTCATTAATATTGAGGGGACCAATTTTTTCTTACAATGAAAAGGAGGACGAAAAAATTTAAGGAAAAAGTACGGCGTAAATGAATGAAACATATTATTAATTCAAACAAAAATGCACTAATTATACTTATATCCTTAGTAAAGGCTTAATGAAACGAGTAAATGAGTGTTTTTTTTTTTGTCAATATATCATTTTCTAACAATATATTGGAAATTTGAGAGCAAGAAATATCCTTCATATTGAATTTTACTATAAGTACTGCAGCTAGAGTATCAACAATCAATCTTGAGTTTCCACTTGTCCAAAAATCATTACCAATTGAAAAAACTCTTTCTCTCTGCTGCATTTATCCAGGGCAGCACAGCGTAAATTCAACAAGAATAACTAAATTTTCGTATGGAATGTGTTCATATTTAAAATGATTAAATATTTCCACCTATCTTTTTATCAATTTCGACATGTTGATTTTCCCATTGTTCTAATTAATTAGAATTTATACATTCAGTCATTTAATTTCTTCAAACAGACAATTGTCATCGATTTTAATATGAGGTATTTCTTTCGATAAATACTCAACACAATTTTCAATATCTGCCCAATTTACTTGTGATGAAGTAGAAAATAAAACACAATTGAAAATTGTTATTTCATATCATTCATTTTTTATACCATTTCATTTTTGTTTCATACCATTCTTTGACGTATTGGAAACATATTTGGTAAAAATCCTGCTCTTCTTTGGTAAAATTTTCTGTTATGTCCGGATTTGATTCCTTAAGTTTGACAATTTTCTTTATATTATTAAAGGAATAAATTTTTCTTCAAATCGTGATTTATATTGAAGGACAAAATCGTTCAAATAAGACTAACTTCTGTAGCTGAAATATGTTCACCTTCAATCTTTTGAATCGTTTTGTGGCAAATAGATGGCTGATTTTGTACAAAATACATTGATATATCCGATAATTCATAATTGAAAAAAATATTCAAGAATTTGTGAAACTTAAAAAAATACGTCCTATAACAGGTGTTAGAACGAGTCATCTAACTTTTTAATATCCTAAAAGTTTTTTGTATTCAACATTTGCGTAATAGTTTGACGCGGCATCTCTGAATACAAATATTAACATATTAGTTTTAAAATATCGAAAAGAAGGACAGGAAGGAGGACACTTTTCAAGGAAGGATAAAACCTTACAAAAGGAGGACGATTGGTTACCTTATTAATACCAAAAAAACATCGGAAAAAAGATCAAAATGTCTTTTAAACAAGATCAATCTGCATTAAGAATTGGTATTGATGCTTATAGATTTGTTCCTAATACATTTTTTTATTAGTACGTGAACCGGTCGTAGCTTGCGCAGTTCACTACATGAAGCACCACAGTGTGTAGGCGTATGTTCTGGTTTTATCAATAAAACTTATGTTTAAAAGTTTGGACAGGTCATGCAAAGATTGAGGCTCCCACCAACATGCCACCACGAATTTCAAAGCATATTGTTAATTCTATGCAGTTTCCTACTTTTCTTCTCTAAACTAGATTATTGCTTTTAATTGCATGGAATGAAATGCTTTCGAAAGTGTAGGAAAATGAGTATGTTTCTGCGTAATTACTTTTTTTTTTTGTCTTTTGGAGGTATTTTTAAGTATCTAATAAAGATATGAAAACTCACAACTACATAAGTGATTTCCAGAAATGTTTTTTTCCCTGATGAGTGATTTTATTATTATATATTTTTTATTTTTCTAAAAAGGGGATGCCGTGTAATTTTTTATTCTAAAAGGGGCGTGAGTTTATTACGTGGAGGAGACTTTAGCCCAAAAAAAGTTGGGAAACAATGACATTAACGGTCTATCGACATCAACGTTTCTAGAACGTGTTACGAAGACTTTTTCGTCTGGAATACGCTCATGAATTTTGTTTTTTAAAAGTATTTAAATTCACAAAGAATGTGAAAAAGCTATATCGTCTTAATAAGTTTCGGATATCTACTAAGTGTTCCATTAAAAAAGACTCCTGAAGCACATAATATGCAGGGGAATAAGGGAAACATGTTTTTGAAAAGATGTTTGAATTTTGGTTTAAATGAAAAAAGGCTGTTCTAAAAGAGAGCGTTATATAAATTCAGATGCCGAACGTGTGAGTTGAGGCACGTGTTAAAATGATCCGATTCTTTAAGCCCAAACATCCATGTTTAAAAACAACTATTTCTAGCCGAATTAGAAAAATGAAGAGTTCCATTACTTTTATTCCTTCATTTTGAAATATCAATTCCAAGTCTGTATTTGTGAATGAATATTTTATGAATTTTCTCTCTCATTTAGAATGTATTCGGAACTCCGGAAATATGTGCCTTACTATACTATTCTGAAAAGAGACTCTTAAAGAACTAAGCAACACATGGAAGCAAATATCACCTTCAGAGAGCCCTCGAAAGTCTTTTCAAGGGAGAATATTTTATGAGACTGATCGATTCCCAGAAGTAAAGGGCTTAAAAAGAAATATCTTAGCAGTCTAACAAATCCTAAAAATACTTTCTAAATAATTTCTTTATTCTAAAATTCAGAATCATAGTATAACTTTTGATTAGACTGTTATGTTGGATTTTTATTTGCAAATTTTTATAGAAGCTACGCATTTTAGGTTGATTTAAAACTCAAAATATTTTAATTGTGTACCTCTCTCACTGTTTTAATTGATTATTTGCTATAAAGTAATTTTTCAATCGAAATATAGATAATGAAGTAATTTTTATTTACATTGAAAAATAGATATTAAATTAATTTTTATTGATATATAAATATTAAATAACATTGAAATTATTTAATAACTACAAATATACAATATTTGAAATAAATATTTAGTTGTTTGTTTTCGATAAAAAAAATATTAATGTTTATGAGCATTTATCTTTAGTAAAATAAATACCGACATTTTAAAATCTTAATATATTTAAAAGTAATTTTTAATTTAAATTAAATAATTTAGAAGGATGCTTATGTTGCAAATTTTTTTTCGATCCTTTCATAGAGAAAAAAAATATCCTAAATCTGGCATACAAATTTTAAATAAATAATATATTTCAAGTTTCATCAAGAATATTCGGACAGAGATAAATAATTAGACAAAAAAATTCTAATTTTTCCTGTCAATTTAAGTCGCTACGAAAATCAGCACCAAATACCATATTTACACCAGTAAAAGTAATGCTTAAAATAATTAACTTAAAATGCAGTTTATCAAGAATACGGTAAAATAAATATTTGCTAAATATATAATATGTATTCACAATGAAATTATCGAAATTCTTAAAAAAATTATCTGAAAGACGAAGCTTGCTAAACAGAATACATTATCTTAAATATATTAAAACGATGCACCTAAAATGGAGCATCTGGAAAGAACGAAAATAAGTCAGTGAGTTGTATATATATAAAAAGGAAGCAAAAGACAAAGATTTTACAAGAATTAATGATCTTATCAATAAGGGAGCATGTCCCAATAGTAGTATTTATGGGAAGAGTTATACAGCTTGGCATCGATTGGTAGAATGGATGATGTCACTCTGTAGAATTTTTCGCCAAATTCATCAATTGTCTTCTTAAATTGGGCTGGATCTTAATACTGTCTTAGACGTCTGCTCTAACGGTCAAAGTTCCAAAATATGCTCCATTGCGCTAGCAAAGGAGGTAATGGACATATACGAAGTCAGTCAAGTTAAATGATAACTGATTGTGGCTGAGCATTATACAGTTACATTTTTATGTCAAGAAGGGCAATCCAAAAGACATAGAGTATCATCTACGTACTAACATATTGTAACACTATCACGAATGACGATCAATATTGTCCAATATTACAAGCATCAGATTACTTTCTCACCGCTATTCTGAATGTCTCTAAATATGTTTTTTATGGTAATTAGAGCTCAGTCTGAAAAACAATTTATCGAATCTGAAAGCAATTCCACTTCAAGTGAGACGTAATCCAAGGAATGGGAGCCATACATTCAGACACTTTTCTTTGAATTGTCAACCAATAATCTTTGTAGTTACCGGTAACGTATTGCAGGTAAAAAGCGCTCAGACAGACAAATTAGTTGCTTTGAGGGTAACTTGTTTTAAATTTCAATACTCAATCTTGATGCGATGTTCTTCTACAGTTCAAACATTCTTGACACACTGTGGAATGATGACATCATTCCTAGCGCAATTTCAAGCAATCATTTAATTTGAAAACTTTGCTTTCATTAGTGCAATTGCAGGCCCCTCTCTCAAACTATAAAACCATGTACGCTCGCATGAGAAGCATTTGTAAAGTTAAATTGAGTAGACAATATCGAATTTAAATGGAAATTATGGCCAAAAACTGGAATTTTTCCATTTTCATACAACTTCCGGAAGCTCAGTTACGATTTTTCATCCGTTTGTCTTCAAAATTTAATTATTTGTATTTTGAATCAAAGGCTAGGAGCATATGAAATTTCACTACAACTAGAATCTTAGTGTAGCTATTTTTGTTTTACTGAATATTTTAATTTTGTTTCTTATTTTATGCCAAGTAAAAATTATTTACATTTCTTAACAAAAATGTTTTTATTCTGATATCAATTGCATAATTTTATAACTTAATCAACGTGAAGTGAAAAATTTGTCAAATTATTTAAATCCTTTAAATGAATCTCCTACGTAGTATGATTTTGCTTTTTTTCAATAACAGATTTTTTTTGTTTTTAAAAGACGAATTAAAATGTATTGATAATTATTATTATTGTTTTAGAACTGAAGTTAAATATTTTTATTGGACGAATAATTAGTTAGAACGTTTCATTATGAATTCCTAAAACAATTATGCTGCTCATAATTGCATAAATTACCCTAAGAACTTAATTTTTTATTTAGCCATTTCTTAGGAGTGCAATATCTGAACAATGCAAGCTTATTACGTAAATAGATTAGTCTCAAAACTGAAGGAATTTTGGACTTATACTTATAAAAAATGAACTTTATTATTTTCTTACATCCTAAAAATCACCATTACTTTATACTTTATAATACATATAATAAGTAAATATACGTAACTGTATGTTTGAAATAATTATAAGAACTAATTAATTTTTCTTTTTAATCAAGAAAGAGGTTAATTCAAAAATTTAGATGGTATGTTTTCAAAATTTTTGTTTTTCTATTCGTGATAATACTTACTTCTAATATTTAACTGTTATGTAAATGCTTAAAAAAGTCTTGTTTTAGCTTAATGAGAATTTTATTCAATTGAATATGAAACCAATATTTCAAGAAAGTATTTAAAATAAAAAAAATCTATTATCAATGTGTGTGATTTCCTTTTCTAATATTTAAATTTATTGTTTCATCTTAACTAATATGCATTAGATAAAAATGTTTTATGTCAGACGAACCTATGAACACTTAAAATTTATCATGAATTTGAAAAGACAGGCAATTATTTTGTTATTTTAGTGCTTTAAATATAATCTGAAAAAAGTTTTTTGATTATTTATTTATTTATTTTATATATATTTATTAAAATGGATTTTCCCTCTAGCAAATCAGTGTTTGGTATTATATTAAATCAAAAATATATGATCCCATTTTCTTTACATTCAAAAAGGAATGTTAAGGAATTTTGCGAGAAAAAATAGAGCCAGCATGGAAAGATAAAAAAAAATATTAGCTTACTTTTTCAATGATTAAAATGTTATCGATCTAAAGTCAATTTTTTTCGAAAGAACTGTTCGAATATAATTCCGACTTATGGTCTTTTTTTTATTCATATGATTGTTATCTTGAAGTACGGAAATGATGTTTTATTGAAGTATATCACTATCGATGAAAAAGGATAAAATTATAATACTTGGATAAGTAAAATATCATTTTTCATGAATGTGATTAACTTCGCAGTAAATCATTTTCTTGTAAAGTCTCTTTACGAATATGGTGCACATATTGCTTTTTTCTTTTGTGTTCTAAGGTACAAAGCACGATGCATAAAATCAATTTTTATTACTTTCAAAAGGAAGACATTTATTTCATATAAAGCTTGTTTTAGTTATTCCATTTATTTACAATTTTTTTTCCTAAAAATATTCTAAATCGTGAATTATACTTTTATTCAATAGTTAGAGAGTATAATCGACTAAAAACAGACTTTTTGAATTTAAATTTTTAACTTTATAATATATTACGTGGTATGGTGGCTTTCACAGTGTAGGATAATTTGAATTATAATTAGAATTAATGAAAAATAACTAGAATTATATCTTACACTACAAATTATTATTATTATTTAAATTTTGAGTTTTTTTTCTCTGCTTATACGATGGGTAGTCTTTATAAAGTTTAGTCATGCATATGAAAACGTGGGAGAAAGGGAACGATTTTAAGGGTGTGAGGAGGTGAAATTGGGGGTGTCTTTGGATCTAAGGATATTTGTTTTTTATCTAAACATCGTAAGTTGAGTTCTGAACCAGTGGTACAACGTCGTGTTAGATGTAGATTCACTTTTGTTACTTTGGTATCATGGGACATTTCTCCATCATGGGACACATGCGTCCCGTTGATAGCCTAAGGCTTAGTTAAAACTTAAAAGCAAATTATGTAATTTAAATAAAAAAAATTCTCTCTATATATATAACAGGAGTTTTATTTTCAATAAAACGTAATGAATATTAGCCAATGAATAACAATAAAATGCTCAAAAGTACGGAAAAATTTAACAATCGGTACACGAAAAAAAAATTGATATTCATTTTCTAAACATCAATGAAATATCTTTAAATGTTTTTGAGCACAAAATTATTTGAATTTAAATCTCCAGTCTGAAGTTGAGCCCATAAATTGCCACTGAAGCTATTTTTTACAATTTTTGATATTCTGAGGAAACAGGATTTATTTATTACTGGAACTGTTCTAATTTTAAAGCATACTTTAAGAAAACTTTAAGCTTATTTTGATATACGAGTATCTGTTATATCAAATACTTTTCAATCAAAGAATAGTCAGTTAAATTTCCAGTTTCCCGAACTTTTCATTGTTATCAAGTCAAATTTCTTATTGATAACTTCACCATATATTGCATTTGTTGTTGCTCTGACTCTTATCATAGTTTCACGATTTCGTTACCCAGACTTGTTTTATTTGTCTTCAATACTTTTTCTGCCATTAGGATGTCTGTCGCTGCATTAATTGCAATACCGATATTTCTTCACTTTTTTTTTTATCTTTATCAAATTTTTTTGGGTGGATCAGTGATTATATTTCCCGTGCCATAGAATCGGCATTATCTCTTTTTCCACAAGCAAAAGTTTTGTTCCATATTTCTTAAACAACACACGAAAAAGTATTTTATGTTCAACGTTATTAGAGCTTTATACTTTAAATTTTTAACTCGATTTCTGAAACTTTATTTGACACATAATTTCTTAAAAACATGTTAAGTAGCTTAATTTTTTAAAATTTTAAGCCTATTGAGATAACTTTTTTCCATTTCAAATCAAACATTGTTCAAATTCTTAATATTTTCTTTGGAAAAAATAGCTGATATTACCATCTTCATAAAATATACATGTTGTCTGTTGTACTGAAAATAACGTTGAACATTTCTAGAGTTATTCTTTATTTGTCTTTTAACAGTATCTCTTTAAAAAATGTCCATCATTTGTTTGAATCACTTTTGAACTCATACTTATTAACAGCAGCTATTTACTTTAATTCAGAAGTTCTAGAATGCTTAAATTTTTGCTTACGTATAAATGTGTTTAATTTTGTTTTGCCTGAACTATTATTACGATTAGTAGCATAAATTAATGTAAGGCTTTTTAATTAGAAACATAACTCATATTAAGATTTTTTAATTAATAACATAATTCATATTGCGTTTGTTCTACGTTTAAAAACTAATTATGCAATTTACGAATTAAACAAGTATTTGGCTCTTTATCACCCTTCTCTTGTTTGAAACTTTTTAAAACTAGTCATTTCTTAATGATTTAATTTAGTAATTAACTTTAACACTTAAATTTATGTTCAACTTAAATTTATGTTATGTTTCAAAACCTGTTGAAAATTTTTTAAAAAGAAATCTGAGAATAATTCTTATTTAAGATAACTTAAAATAGTTTATCATATGTATCTCTTATTATCGGTTTTTTTTAGAATTAAAGATTTTTTTTCTTGCAATATTTCACATTATCATACAGGCTGTATCTCAATTGTCATAAATTTTAACCCAAGACTATTAATTAAGCTATTTTGATTTAATGTGAAAATAAGGTGAAACTTTTAATACTAATTCCACTAATTCCATCAGGAAAATTCAAATGTTTTTATTCAATGCGAAGCTTATGCGTTTGAGATCATCAATCAAGATAGGGAAAAAGCAATTCTTGAGCTGTTTCAAAACATCCCAATATTACATAAGTTGCTAAATTTTTAAAGCTAAATTTAAGTTTAATTTCTAATCATTACTCGAAAAGCAATATCAGGTAATATAGCTGTAATATTTTATTTGTTTATCACATAGCAATCGATGGTCTCGGAAATTTATTTAAGAAACTTATGGAATGAAAATTTCTCTTCAACGCCTATGTACATTCAGAGTTATTATTTTGATTTAAATACATATTCGTGTTACTTTAATATTCAAAATTTATAACTTCCAGGTTATGCATGGTTTAATTTATTTCAACCCTTTGACACAGTTATTATTTTTAGTTTTATTTCCATTTGCCTCTCAAAATTCAGTGCCGTCGACACCTACTAAGATTGTAACGGTGTGCCACCGTCTTTGGCAATACTCACAAGATTAATATTAAAAGCTACCGAACACATGTTTCAACAACTAGTTTAAAATGTCTTTTTAAGCAATATCTGACGGTATTAAAAGTAGGTATTGAAACATTATAGCTTTGCTCTCAATAATTTTTCTATTTGTATATGAAAGAGTCGATCGTGTACTAGTCAGAAATTTCATGCACACACTGATATTGTGCTATAGATCATGCACACTGTACATGATTTATAAACTTTCTTTGTTGGCACTCTAATAATTCATTTTGATTTACCTTCTACTTGGACAGAGACCTATAAGAACTTAATCCTTCTTTTATTTAACAAACCTATTTAAAAACTCTGAGCTTGAAAGGAATAACAATATGATATCCTATTTGTAATGAACGGAATGTATCAAACATAATTAGGAGAAATAAGATGCAAGTTTCAACTACAACAAATTCTAAATTTATATCTAGAGGCACAGCTTATTAATATCAACGTCAGCGACTATTTAATAGAAATACAAAATGTCTTACACGCAGCCTGTACTGAACCCCAATATATCTAATTTCCCTCTGATCTAAGCTGTCATCTCTGTACTATTTAATTTATCGCTTCTCCTTTTGATTGTTAGGCAAAAAGGCTTATAAAGAAACAATAAGAAAAGTAGTCTGTCTCAGTTCCTATCTATTTACATTCACTTCGGAGAACAAACGCGAACTCGATGGAAGGAGTAAAATGAACGAAATAGAATAAAATCATATAAAAATTGATGAAATAAAAGCAAGAGCAAAACTTGAAGTTTTTATTAAGCGATTATTTTACTCATTCTAATTTTATTTCCACCAGGTATTAAGAATAATATTTATTTCTGTAGGACTCATTTAATTCATACTCATTGGTAATATTGCTAAAATATCCCTCTGTTATGAAACCTTTTAAGTATATTTAACCTGGTAAAATCTAAGCTAAAATCAATTAGTATCATGCATACTGATGAATTAATTGGATACAATTCATATTATTTTCCCACCCAATTATTTGTTTTTATTTAATTCATAATTTTTATGGTTCATCTATTTTACAAGGAAAATATACGTTTATCTTATTTTATTTGTTTTCATTTTCATGCAATTTCTATTCAGTGAATTAAAGTAATGATAACTCGAAGGAGATATAGAGAGAAATAAAGGTAAAAATATTTTTAATTAATATTTTTCTCTCGTTATCTTGACTTAAGCATATGTGAGAATCAAGCATTGTGTTGTGTATTATATCTGAGGTTAGATCTCATAAATTAAAAGGCGTTTCTATATACGTTTAAACATTTAAACTTGAAATAAATTTCCTGGTGTTGATAATCTATTCATACTGCAATTTCTCTAATTTATATTCCTCGTAGCATTAAATTTGAAAATATCAAAATTCATATTTAATTATTTATCACATTTTGTTGAAAACATAGTTTAAAATAATTACACTTATAAGTTTCTGATTTTAAAAAAGTAAAAATAGTGAACACAAATGCCCACACTGAGTAGAAATATTATTTAAAAATATAAATAAAATGCGATAAAAAGGAACTTAAGATGAAACTGAAGCTTATTCTAATATTGTAAGACATGTAAAAAGTTTGCTTTTTTTAAATTGATGAATTTTTTAAAATTCTTTCGCTAAACTGAAATTTATTTCACCGATCTACAAACGTATCATTTTCTTCTAAATTTTTCTATAACCGTTATATCGCAATAATGACTCTTTTAATTCCTTTTTTAAAAGTTATACGTAAAGTATATCATCATACATAAAAAAAAAGTTAGGATTTGCGAAGTATTTCTAAATTTTATATATAAAATTATTTAAAAAAATACGTAAATTACTCAAGAAATAGACCTATATATACTTGAAGTTTACCTTACTCAACATATCTTCAATATTTTTTTTGTTCTGAACAGACAAACTGTCAGTGAGTAAATAAAAACAATAGAGAAAGGCATCGAGAAATATTATCATACCTTTTTGTTCCTTTGACGTACATTCGAAGGAAAAAAAATCAATGCTGAGAATAATCCTTACAAATACCTGCAAATTCAAACAGTGAGGGAATTCTTAAGAATGATTTGGGGAAAATAAAATTGATGGCTACCCGTTGGATCCACTATAAATCAGAAAGAAGCGAACGCACACAAAATAAGTAGAAAAGGGAGGCAAATAGAAGAGAAATTGTCATATTGTGCTAGAAGAGAGGTAGTTCTAATGCCGAAAAAACGAAGGCCTTCAACTATAATTGAGCTATTTATTATAAAAAAGACTTGGTCTTTCAATCATTCCCCATCGAGAGGATTTTATATGTTTTAAGAACTTATCTTCAATCGTAAGTTTTTGTTTGTTTGTTTAGATTGCAGGTAAATAACACAGTTTTTATAGACTTTAAATCATCTTTTGTTGGACTCTTCAAGAAAAAGAGAATGATTGAGTACATATATTGAGACTATTTTTAAAATTCTTAACGAACAGCTGAGTGTATTAATCTGAAGTATTGCTACTTGTGCTAAAGTGTTAGTGTTATCACTTTTACTATTATTAGTTATTTTTATTTTAATCGAATCTTTTACTATTATTTTCATATTATCATATCTATAGTTTCGCAAAATTAAAATTTTAAAATGAAATTAAATATGAAAACATAATTTGTCAAGTGGTTGATAAATTGCTATTCTTATTAATGTGATAATCAACAAATTTTATATTTTAGTCCACTTGGTTACAATTTAATTGAAATTTAATAGAAATATTTAATTAAATATAATTAATAGTACTTTTAAAATTATATATAAAAATTAATAAGTAGCTCATATACTTCTGGAATGATGTGATAACATTTTTGTTAATATTTGATTTGATAAAAATACTTGTTTCCAAGATTTAGTTTTGTGTGAATTGCAGTTAGATCTTTGTGTTAACTTTTAATTCTTATCTTACATAAATAAAATAAGTTAAATAATTATAATAATGTAACCATTAATTAAATAAGCAATTAATAACTTCTTTAAATTCATTTTATAGGTCTGGATTAATTTTGTATTAGTATGGATTTATTCTGTAATTAATCAGAATTCATTTTAAAAGGTTATGTAGTACAAAATAAAATGAATTTGCTTTGTAAAAGTATTATTCACAGTATCAATATTATAAATGTTTCACTAACTATAATTTGAGTACTCTTTGCTTGTTGTAAATTTGCTCTCAGTTTAATTTTTTACCTGTTATTCAAAAAGGTTATTTATATCTAAGGATCTTCATACATGTGTGAAGTCAATAATATTTTTGTTATAACCTATAAATAAGTACCACAATAAGGTAATTCTAAATGTATCTTTCTGTTTTCATTATACTAATTTCTCCTCATCATAAAAGATATTTTAAAGATTTTATTTCATTCTCACTTTTACTATAAGTTTAATAGCTGCAAAATGAATTGATATTATTTTATACGTAACATAAGGCATTTAAACGAAGAGCACAAAGTTATCACTTCTTTTAACCAACTTTAGAAACGCTGTGTATAAAAGTACTTTGTAAGTTTATTTGTAAGTATACATATAATAAGGAAACAAATAAGAATTTCAAAATATATGTTTGCTTATATAAATGTAATCTATCTGAGTAAATTCATTTTAAATTTAACTGAAATAGATATAGAGGCAAAACTACGTGCTGTAATTTATAGAACATATTACACCTCCTGAAGCATTCAAGCATTAAACTCTCTACTTCAAAATAATTGAAATTGTGAATTATTAACATATTTATGATTGCAAATTTATTTCAAGATAAAATCAAAATGTAGTGAATGAACAGATAAAAAAATTAATATACGCAATTAAAGTATTAAAAAAATTAAAAAGGACCAAAAGAAATATATATATAATTGAGCCCGCACTTTCACTGAAAAAGATGTGAGAATGTATAGTTCGATTAATTTTCTTTGTAATTTCAATTTTTCAATTATTACATTCAATCTATTTAATTTTTATTTATATTTGATGCAATCTTTCCATTTATTGAACACAATTTAAGAATTTTCTTTCATCGCTATTTCTCGTTTTTTACAGTTACGTTATTCTCATCGCTTCATTTTCAATCCAATAATAATAATAATAATAATAGTAATTGCTCTTAATTTAATAATTTCCTTTAAAAAATTATTAGTTATTTATAAATTAGTTCTATGAGATTACTGATAAATATCCTAATTACAATCAATACGTATTATATCATAACTACTTATAAGTAAAGAAATTTTTTTAAATGTAATTCTTTTCAATTTTTTTCATTTTTGATATCATAATTGCTTTAAATTGAATAATTTATATAACTACTTTTATATTTCAAAGCTTTTTTTTTCCTTGGACTAATATTTATTTTCGTTTACATGTCTTGTTAATATGAATATTTATGCTTTCATGCACAACTTATCAAAATTTTTATTTTAACTTAATCATATTATTGTAACTAATTTATAACTTCTAAATCATAAAACTATAATTTTTCAAATTGTAATCATGATACCAAAGTATCAGGCATATAACATGTATTTCAATATTTCTACAAATATTTGAAAACAAATAGTAAATTGTTAATGAAAAAATGAAATTGTATCTATAATGAATCATATTAAATATATACTTATATCAGAGAAAAAAGTAAATTTTGAGGAAAGACGCACTTGTCTATTATAGTTTAAAGTCACGTTTTCATTTTGTCATTCAAAACATTCGGTTACTTAAGTAATTTTAATTTACAATTTAATGCTGTGTCACTACATCAATGGCTTTAAACTCTTTAAGGTCGAAAAAAATTATTTCACTAGGAAAATTCTTAATAAATATATTACAGCATATAAAACTATTCAAATAGGTTTCGTTAAGTGTTGCAAACAATGTTTTAAGTAAAATAAAAACCGAGGTATACTCAACAGGTATTTAGACTCAGAGCACTACTGTATTCTGGAATGCATTCCAATTTCCAATCTCAATCGAATCTGGGAAAAGGAATCTTGGTTATTTCTATTTTACTAAACCTAAAAATATTTATAAAAAATACCCACACCTCTACGAATGTGAAAAATATTTCACATGCCTCTTTTAACCGATAAATTCCTTCACCGGTTATACTCAGAAATGAAATTCGGTTATTCGTAAAAGATTCCGACGAATTCTAAATCACGTACGATTTCTAGTCATGAAACATTCGTTGCTGAATTCCAAATTCAGCCTAGACTTTCGACCTACTGAAAAAAAGGAGGAGAAGAGTGCATACAGTGTTCATCTACCAACAGTTTGGGTTTGTTTTGTCAACAACAATAAAAAAAGGAGGAAGAATCCGTCTATTGTGGATCGATTGGAAGTCTTGTTCGCAGACCGTTTACTCTGCTACGCTCTGAAAGACGATAGAACGTTTGGTTCACACAGCGAATCGATGGCAATCCAAAAACTGGGGCTTTCATCAACATGATATCCTAAGAGACAGGAGAAACGTACAGATCTTTACTCGTATGTAAGAAAACTTAGATAGAAGAACATAAAACATTTGTCATTTGGGGGGAAAAAAGAAGAGTTTCGTACGTTGCCTTTTCTGATAAGAACTAACGTTTTTTTGAATATCTTATGCTCTTATCATTTCATTTATTTTGCTTTTATTCCTCCTATTATATATATATATATATATATATATATATATATATATATATATATATTTATATTGGATGTATTATAATTTTTTTCCATTTCTTTGTTTGAAACTTAATAGCTGAGGCAAATTTAATGATTATACAATTAATTAATGATTATACAATTAAATACAATTTTTCAGTATTACTGCAGGTATAAATATTCGATGACAAATAAATTACAATAGAATTTTTTTTCATTAAATTTTTTTTATCTCGTTATGTTTATTAATGCTATTATTTAAATATTTGGTATCAGCTAAAATTTTCAGTGTTAAGTTTTCTTTTCTAAATATGTTACTTCATTTATAAACAATTTTAAAACAACTAAAAATGGAAAAATTGTATTTTTTTACTAAATGGAATTTACTTTATTTTAAATTACGCATGATATATATTTAATGTTGTTTATTGGCTCACTAGAGTACTTTAAAATTGGTTTGTTATCAATTGCTAATCCCTATATTTAGTGACAAGTAACTTTTCCAATTGCGTTTAAATTTTCTTTTCTGTATCAAGTTAATTATGTTTTAAAAAATTATTACCATATAAAACACAACAATCTTCATGAATACTTAGTTAACTGTAATAGTCGAAGTTATAATTTTATGTGTAACTTTAATATTTCTTTATGTTATTTAATTTTTAGTATTTTTTAGTGTTTTCATGTGTGGGAATTTTAATTTAAAAAGATAAATATTACAAACACTGAAATGTGATTTAAGGATAAGAGAAGTGTCAAGTACAGGTGTATGAACAACAAAATGACCAAAATACTACCTTAAATACAAAAAAAAAAAAGTTTTTGGATTAAAGTAATTAAAGTAAAAATGGAATTTTAAAAAGAATTATGAATTACTAAATTCAGTACATTTACCTCGAAGAATCTTTTCGGAAATTACAACTGCCAGACCTATACAGAGTGTTACTTAATAATTTTGATATTTGTTACTAAAACATTGATTATTATCCTAAATTCAAAAATTGCAAGTAGAGGAAACTTAGAAACGAGTTTATTTTAAAAAACAGAAAACATATTTTTTCAACAACAACAAAAAAAAAAAAAAAAAAACGCGCTACATTTGTTTCAGAAAGATTACTGTAATATTGGAAATAATATACACATTGGCATTTAATATATAAATTTGAAAGCCTGTCTTTTATACAAATGCACACAGATGATCGTACCAATACAATTTTTTAGGATACTCCGTTGATGAGTGGAAAGAATTGTAAGTATATTCTCGCTAATTTATTTTTATTTTAAAATTCGCTTTTGGTGATATATTTCGAACCACCCATCTCCCCTTTTCACCATTTCCCCTTGTTTTCCAGCAAGTGCAATAATTTTTTTCCAAACATTTCCCCCTCAAAATATACGCAATTTAATTTTTCGAAATCAACTTAAAAATAACGGAACCACATCAATTTTTGTTCCAAACCAAATCCAATAAAAGATTAAATGTTTTTGTTGTTCCATCTTTATACAAATACCCACCCATAACCAAAACACCCTAAAATGTTGGGTATGTTTCAATGGCTTAGAAAAATAACTGAGAAAAAATATCGAAAAGTAGATTTCATATTTATTTTAATTACACACCTAGAGAGCGAGTTGTTGGTTTTTTCATTCTTTTCTTTTCACTAAGATTTCACCACCCAATTATGCATAGAATAGTGTATTTCATCATACTCACACATGATCATATGGTCTATCTTTGCTCCAAAAATTTGTTTATAATGGATTTATTTAAAAAAAATCACTCGTGTGAAGTGGCACTCATGTATTTCTTTCGTGCAAAAATAATACATATTATTTTAGGACCTGAATAAATATTAAATGAAAACGGAAAAATGACTTCATTGCTTTTCAATAAATACTTTAAATTTCTTCATCTTTTATTTTTACTTTTTAAAATGTTGATTCTGCTTACTGTGTTTACAGCTCAAACATTCGAATTACTTTTAAATCAACATTTGAACAGAGTTAGAAAAATGACAATTACAGTTGCGTTTAAATTTTCATTACTGTGTTTTTAAATATCAATTTTCGGCTCTGTGTTTATATAAACGAATATTTCATGAATTTCCAATGAAAACATTTTCGTAATTTCCGAAATATGGCTTTTACTATACATTTCTGAAGAGCAAATGTTTTCTTAAAGAACTTAACAACGCATGAGTCCAAAGATTACTTTTTCAGAGATCTAGAAAGCCATTTTAGTAAGAGAATATTTTATGAGGTTAATCGATTCCCAGTAGCAAAGGGCTTAAAAAGTATTCTCACAATGGAAAGAATTGTACAAAATGCATCCTAGAGTATTTTTATCCTGAAATTTAGAAGCAAAAATATAATCTGTTATTAAACTAAAATCAATAGAATATATAAATTTCTATTGGATGCGTTTTCTATTGTAGAAATACTTTTTTCAATGGATGTTCACGTGAAAATGTGAAATTTGCTTAAATTTGTTTGTTTGAATATTTGTGCACGTAAAAGTAATTGTGATTCACATATTGAAGTAAATTTTAAAGAGGACTTAAATACAAAATGTCTTATTCATTGTTTTCGATCCTTCTCTATTTTCATCCCGCTTTTTGTCTATAAATTTTTTTCTTTCCTTTTCTGTCTAGATTACAGTTTAAGCAAAACGTATGGCGGAACTTAACTAGATCTGGCTCATGCGCTATAAATTCTATTTGTCACTCACTCCTTTATTCATTATTTTTGAAAAAAAAGTTCTGATATTTCTCTCTTCTTTTATATTTGTTGCGTAATTTGAATAAATATTTTCTGTATTCTAAATGTATCATTTTTATTTTAATTTGATTTATTTTGTATGCTAGTTCCTTCTTTTAAATACTTATCAAGACTTATTTCGAACTAGACACAGTAAATTCATTTGAAAAATACTTAACTTTAGCAGCAGTAAAGACCTGCAACAAATAAAGGCAGTACTATCAAATTGATTATCTGGTTTTAAGCATATATATCTTGAAATGTCGTATATACATACATACATATATATATATATATATATATATATATATATGGTGAGCATATTCTATATCGCCAATAAAAAAATAGTATCCTGATTATTTATTGGAAATTTAGGAAAACGCTTGTACCGAAGAGGAAAGTTCTCATAAAAAATAATTTATCGTATGTGACATAGTTTTATTTTTAATTTATTGCAAGTGTAAAGATTGCTGAAGAATTTTGTAAATGGCTTATATTTTAATTTAAATGTTAGTATAAAATATTGCATGAAGAAACTGGTATCAAATTTTGCAATTTTTAAAAATGTTTACGATCATTCTGTTAGATTCAGGGTTACAGCATATTACTAATATATTTAGATTAGTGAAATTAATTATATTTATTTCAGTACATCGTTTGTATAATTTATTTTCCGTAACTGTATAATTCAGAAAATAAAATTATTTAAAAATAATTATCCTATGGTTCAAATATTGTTTTAGAGTACGAAGTATTCTTACAACAACAAATACGTTGGATAAAGTTGATGTAATTTCATTTTTGCAAAGAAATTTAAGAACTTAATAGAATACTACATTTTCAGAAAACAAGAGAGTATTTTTTACAACTACCTTTTGATGTAGAATAAAAACAAAATACAGTTTCTTTAAGGATAGAGGATTAGTTCTTTAAAGAATTTATTTATAAACAATGGGGGAAAAATCGACTTTTTTAATAACTTATCTTACCTTGAAAATCTAATTTATTAAACTACTTTTTCCAAAAGTAGAATAGTTGAACATTGCTGGACTGTTGTAAGTAATTCGATTAGCTCTTAAACTGAAGAGCGTTTTTTGAATTTTTTGTTATAAAAAACATCAAATAAAATAAAGAATTTTTGAAGTAAGAAATCTTTTGCCTTAAATTATAAAGATCAACAAAGCTTAAGGTGAACCATATTTTACTGTGCATCCGAAATTAACGAAGAATGTAAGAAGAAGGTTAAATAAAAAAAAATATATTTTCGTTTTTTCTATTCCCCTTATTTTAGTGTAATTAGATTTTTCTGTTACTAAAACGGCATAATTTAATTAAATTTCTTAGAATGTGAAACCTTAAGATGTTTGTTCATCATTTATACAATCGCTTAATTCAACTAACATTCAACAATCATATATATATATATGTTTAAAAATACTTTACTGTAACGAGATTATAATTCTGTTTGCAAGCTCTATCTATAATAAAAACAAAAAAATGCAAAAAAGTCTATAATAGTAAGGGTTTATATGTGTTTGTGCATTCACGCCGTATTAAAAAATTGAACAAACCTGAAGATTAAAATTTCGCACAATGAAAATATGGGAATTGATTGTGTTCATCTGGAAGATATTTTTTTTAAAATTCACTTTAGATTGAAAATTTTTTTTAAAGGTTAAAGTAACTGATAAAGTACATTTTGTCTTTGCTGTGCATAAATCTTACACATATAACACGATGTCACGGTCTTCGTCGGTTCTCACTATATTGGAATAGATTTTTGAAGATCGTTTTATATTTATTCATTTGTTTCTTCTTTGAAGAAGAATGTAGTTTTTTTTTTGGAGATTACTTTTATACATTTATTTGTTCATTATTGTAGAAATATGGTTATGTTTAGTATAATAAATTAAATCTTTTTAAAATCTTTTCATCTAGAAATCTCTCAAACCAAACGGCACAATATTCATACGGTGAACGGAATAAACATTTGATCTTCTTTTTTTAAAAAAAAACGGAGGAAAATATGGATTAGTAGATTTTATACGAATTTTTAACTGCACAAACAATGAGCGAGCTTTCGTTTTCCATTCTACCGTTCTCATTTAAGATTTCCGAAAAGCCAAGGATAGCTATGGTGCATATTACGTCATGGTCTATGGGTTTGTTATCACTTAGTAATTTTTATGAATTTTTTTGCAGATTGTTAAATGTATCCATTTGTTTGCTTCGGATTTAAAAATTATACTAAAGTACTTCTTTAAAATTTTTGTTGAGTTGTATTTTAAACATTCACTCGTGCGAAGGACGAGTATTATAACTAGTTTGAAATGGAAATCTATAATGCATCTGCTTGAACTACACAATTTTCTGTAAACGGCATTTGATTCTCAGTATGGGTAACAGCTGCCAGTTGTTAAGGGTTTCTATCGAATGAATCTTTTTAAAATAATAAAGTCATAAAATCATTAATAAAGGGAATATAATCATAATTTAAGCTATAAAAATAAGTTTTTGAAATATGCATGTGAGTTTGAAAGATTTGTTTTAGTTCTAAAGAATTTCTTGAAGTTAGTTATTAGTTTAAATTTCACTTAATGCGGGATCCAAAACACAAGAATTAGACATATATCATAAAATGACGTTTTTGCTTTTTACAATATTAAATATTCGTATACCGATGAAAATTATTTTCTTGCATTTTCAACGACAAATCTGGGATAGATCAAATATTGATTTTTTTTGTTATTGGAATATCTTCTAAAATTTTACATTAAATATTTTCATTCACACCTGTGCTTTTATGTAACTCAGGAAGTAAGATTTTATGACAGATACCTGTACTAAAGAAAAAAAAAGGATTCTTACCAATAAAAGTTATTTCTTGCAAAATTTGATTAGTTTTGCAGTAAAAGAACTTTTTGAGCGTTCTTTACTTTCATTATGCGCAAAGTTTACTTAACATATTTCACTTCTTATTGTTCTTTATCGTATTTGATTTTTAAATTTAAAAATATATAAATTGCGTTTTGTACAAAAAAATAAGTTCTGCTTCACTTTTACTTTCCAGAGAAAAGTGCTTATTTTACGTAAGGCTGATCGATTCATTCCATTTATTTTACGAACGTGTTTCAAAAAACATACTCCCAGAGCTAAATCCTTCTATAATTATACATTTAAGTTTCCTTGTTCCTTAAAACTGTTTTAGACTTTTTCATTTGCAGAAACAATAGAGAATAACTTATTTTTATCATATTATTTTAAGTGTCAGAAAATTAAAAGAAATAAGTCTAAAATTCTCTTTACAGGGTGTCACAGTCTTAATGTTTATTGCATTGCAAGGAAATGTATTGTAACGTGCTTTAACTTTATTGATTTGCAATGTGAAATATCAATTCTAAATATATTATTCTACCGCATTTCGTTGAATTGCTCAAACATACCGCAGTTCATTAACTTTATTACATAATAAACCATTTTACGTTTAGTAAGGCACTATATTTATACGTTTAAGAATTAGATTAGTATCTGCTTTTTCTTTTGTTCATTCTTACAATTGAAAAGAATTCTATAGAAATCTAAAGTAATTCCTGTGCAAGTAATTTGGTTTAAAATAAAATATGCATTTTGTGCAAATAAAACTTTAAGAAGAATAAACAGATTGCAACTTCAGGCCTTTGTAAATGTTTTAAGTCGATTCAAATACTACCAGTGAAACTAAAACCTAAAAAATTAATTCTTATTCAGATTTTGGCTTATTATTTAATTCATACATTTCAACATAGAATATAGTCTAAAATTCCTCTATCAAATATTACCGTTTACAAACTACCAGCAAAAATATTTTTGTGAAATATTTTAGTTTCCGAAAAAGAAAAAAAAAAAAAATGAAAAAAGGGCGCTTTAGCTATGTATTATACATTTATTAAGAAAAATAGCGTAATTTAGTCGAATTTCTCGAAATGTGAAGACTAAAAATAAAATAAATGCTACTAAACAAAGATGTATATTTATAATGTCAATTACGTATGCGTACACGTGCATATGGGCAGTGAATTTAGCGGAAAGTGCTTTGTACGGATAAGCTCAGGCGGCCATTTCCTCACTTCGTGCATTCGCACACTTCGGCGAAGTTTTTGGTGCTTTTTTGCAACATTCAGGGACATTAAAAATGAACAATTAATAGAATAACCTCCAAAGTTTGGATAACGGTGCGAAGATGAGAATAGATGCAGGGTAGTCTCAAATGCAGATTGCTGGATACTAAAAATACTTAAAAATAAATAACTTTTAGATTATCTATTCCTTATTATTTACTAGCCGTGTTTTGGTGCCAGAAATAAAAACCACGTGATGGTCTTTTCGCTGTTTATTTTCAATAATAAACTGAACAAAAACAATTGCAATTCTGCAGCTTATTTTCATTAAAATAAATTTGAATTTCACAAGACAAATTCCGAGAAACATATATCTGCTGCAGATCTATAGCTGTCGATCGCGAAAAACACCAAAAAAGGGGCTCCTGGAAAGCTAGGTGTCTATCTAGCCTACTTGGTCTGTCTAGAAGATTTGAAAACAAAATAAAATTAACTTCTTTATATATCGGTATACCACGGGGGTTTGACATACTAGTGGCAGCTAAATCCACCCACGAAAACCATGTGATTACCACTTACGTACTCCACAGATTCTCAACAGATACTTTATTATAACACCCACGTTGCAGGCTACTTATGGAAATAGTTTTATGAGACCAGAACCTTTAAGAGAAGACATAGACAAAGTCGTCCAAGAGATACAACTGCCAATACAGATATGTTCGTTAGAGTCATAACTTACGTGCAACGGCTTCACAGTTGTCTCGTTAACTTCGAATAGCTATTGCAACATGGTTCTCTTGGGTTACGTTTTCGACTGCATGAGAGAGGTCTGTTTGCAAGTAATCTAACAGTTTGAGCCCAGCTTATTTCTGTTTCTAAAAGAGCCCGCTTAGCATGGTTCAAAGAGCCCGACATTGGAGAAAGGATTAGTGGGAGATCGATCCACTCACACTGATTCAAGTCAAGATTCAAATTAACTTTTTATTCTCTACGTACCTTCGTCCGTAAAGAAACGGGACCCGCTACATGTACCACAACATGCGCGAATGATACTGGAATGTTAGCGGAGTTTCGGTGGTTTGAGCAAGCTTGTTGAACGGACGCACAGACCTCCATGCCTTTGGAAAGGATTCTTATGATTTATGTGAAGTATAGCACTATGCATATGTCATTTTAGATCAAAGTCTTGACTTCATTTTTATGAATAACAACACGCGTCCAGATTGAGTTCCTCTTCCCGACTAATTTCTGGAAAGTAAGAATAGTCGTTCGATAAATTAGCCAGCCAGACTTTAACCTTACAGAGTTTGAGATGCTTTGGGGAAGGTAATTAAAACTTTCCTTCCCTTTCGAAACCATGCAGAACCTAAAATTGCGTTGCTGAAGGAATGAGGGTACTACAGGGATTTATAAACTGTCTTATTTTTCATATGAATTGACTTTTTGAAAGCTATATAGTTGTAAAAATTTACTATACTTCTTTCTAATCCATTTGTTGTTCACATCTTGTAACTTTTCTTTAAGACTTTACTGTGCTGTTAATGCTTCTATGGATTTTTATCATTACATCAACCTATGTATTTACCTAATTTCATTGAAATTTGTTCGTCCAATACTTTACAGGTAATTAACTAAAATTGAAAATTGCTATAATTTTGTACACGGGTGCTAACGTATATACTGCGTAGCCGCCGTAGCCTAATGGTCATGGCTTCGGATTCGTGGGTTCGATCTTTGGCCGCTAAAGACCCGCCGTGTAGCCGGGGCTGATGCACGTTAAATCTGTTGGGGCTCAAAGTCCTCTCGTTTGCGTGGTGTGATTGGTAGAAGATGGGGGTGCCATCTGAGGTGTCGACCTCGTCACTTGACTGTGGTTCCAAAATTAGGAGGTCCGTCGCCAATAGCCCTCGTGTTGCTTCTAGTGCGACGTTAATAAAACTAAAAATGCGTATATACTGCCCTTTTACAGAACTTTTTTTTTTTTTTTTTTTTTTTTTTTTTTTTATCTATCCGTGATTTTTTTTTTACACTATAACAGTATTAGAGTTACCTACTATTCTAGATGAGGATTTTTTGTTTTGTTTTTCAAACAACATGTAAGAAAAATTTTTAGATTTAGTTTTGTAAGAGTTTTTTTAGAATGATTTTAGTAATTTAAAAGATAAAAGATTTTCTAGATATATATAAGGCAAAACTAGAATTTTTGTTTATTATTAATACATCTCTCTAATTTACTTAAATTGCGTTAAGTTCATAAAGCTAGAATTCCAGTTAAATTTAGACGGAGTGTTATTTCTTTATTCATTTCTCTTTTATTTTGAAAATTATGATTTTAATAAATCCTTTTTAATTGATCGAAGTCTCTAAGGGTCTAATACAAATGGATATACTTTTTACACGTTATTAAACATATTGCCTGTCTAATCCGAAATTCTACAAATTAATTTTTATTTCAGACTGTTTATTGGATTTTTCACAGTTATCGAATATTTATTCTTTCCGTTTTTCTTAAAATTCTCCCAATTTCAATTATCGAAGTTATTTTACTTAAGAAATAATAATCCTTTTATTACAACAGCTTTACAAATATCTTTTTTCTACACTTTTTTATTATCTTCTTTTCGAAGTTTAATACATTTATCATTAAAGATAAGCAAGAATTCTAATTTTAATTCTATGTAAATCGAAAAATTGACTCTTTAAGCAAGCATTAAACTTCTTCTCTTTGTTTTTTTTTGTTCCAAAACTTATTATTATTGTTTCTATTACTATAAGGCTACCTTTTAAGGAATGTTTTTCTTTAATTATTTTATTTTGGTATATATATACCAAACTTAAAAATAGGAAATTTTGATAAACATAAATTCCATTAAAAATTAAATGGAGAGAAACGTTCGTGTTTTTTGAATTTTTAAACCTAATTATGCATTTTATTCACCTAATCATCCGATTTTTATTTAATTATCTTTGTATACTTCATACAATCCACTTATGAAATTTTTTTTCGTTCATTAAACTTTTTTTGTTTGTAAATATTCGTGAAATAAATTAATTAAACCATTTCTCTTAACTTCTTGCTTTCTAATTCCTGAGAATTTAATAATTGTTGCGCAAATAGGTTGCACTTTTTATGAAATGATATAATGCTCATTTATTTTATTTAATATTTAATTCCGGAATAATACTTTAATTCATAAAATTTTGCACAAATTAAATTTTGTACATCAGGCATTTTAGAGTTCAACTTGTATCGGTTGCTTCTTTTAAAATTTAAATATGCCTCAATGTTAATGGAAAATTAGCTCTGAAACAGATTTAAGAATTCGAATATTGGAAATGCTCATACATTGGATATTTACTCATAAACATAGGCTAATATTAATTTATTAGAGAGTAAGCTTAAATAAACATTATTCTTTTTGCTTTTCTTGGCTGAATTTTTTTTTTAAATTAATAAAATAAAATACTTAAAAAGGGGGATTCCCTTTGAATTATTGAAGATTTAACCCAATGTGATTGCATAACAACATTCCCATTATAAATCTTTTTTAAAAAATTATGAATATAATACAGTGTGATTTAAAGAAGTAAAGGCATGAAATTTATTCTTGTATTAATTACTTCATTTCTTAAACATGGTTTTAGTTTGAATATAAATACCAAAAAGAAAAAAGAATAGAAAGGAAAAAAAAGAACTTGAATTGAACTACATTTTTTATTTTATTACATAATTGCGTTCTTGGAATCAATTGAAAAAGAGATTAATTTTTTGAATTGCATGATTAACTATACATAATTATAACCAATAACCACTGTAGCTGTTAAGCTTATTTAGTTTCGAATAAGACGAATTTAATTTAGGATAATACCTAGCGATGCGAAAGTATTTGCAGATTGTATAATTTAATTGTTTTATCTTTTTATCCATTTTTTATTATCTCGATCTAAGATTTACAGTTACATATATTTTTTTCTTTTTTGAATTTATATCATTAAATAAGATAATTATTTGAAGTTCTTAGAGCTTCTCTGAGAGTGTAACATTTCTACATAAATTCGGAAATAACACAAGTTATACGAGCTAAGTCCTGATTTATAAATATATTATTTTAAAGCACTATAACGTAAAACAAGCTGGATTGTTTTACAAAATCATATAAATTATGTGAAAGCTTTTTGAATTCATAGCTTAAATCAATCTTTTCAACAAGCTACATTCTTGAGCAAAATTTCGCTATCCCACTAATGTCCTTCGATGAGGAAAGTTAACATCTTCAATTGCAATGAATAGAAATACGAACCTTCAGAGGGCAAACAAAGACGATAGATAAAGGCGACAAAAAATATTGTTATGCCTTTTCATTCCCTTGACATTCATTCTGAAAAGACCAGTACCGAAAAGAATTCTAACAAATAACTGTAAATGCAAACAGTGAGGGAATCCTTAAGGATGATTTGGGGAAAATAAAATTGATGGCTGCCCGTACGATTCCCTATACATCAAGAAAAAGCAAGAGCACGAAATAAGGGGGAAAGGGAGGCAAATAGAAGAGAAATTGCCATACTGTGTTGGAAAGGGAGTAGTGCTACTGCCAAAGAAACGGAAGGCCTTCGTCTATATTGAGTTATTTATCAAAAGATCTTTCAAATGTTCATCGTCGAGTAGATTTTATATGTAAGGAGAACTTACCTTTAAACATACAAACATGTCTCGTTTCATATTTGGATAAGTATGTACGATAAATCTTATTTGTTAAACCATATAAAATAAAGAGCAATTTTTGATAGATAAAAAAATGTTATTTTCTTTTTAAAATTACTAAAGAAAATTTTTAATCCATGGTGAGATTTAAGATTTCGTATAGATGTGAGTATTGGCTATTACTTGTTAGAAATGTGTTATTTTAGAGCTTTAAATTTTTGTATTTATTAGAATTTCTTCATTTTTCATATTAATATGAAAATCAAAATACAGCAAAAATTGGATACTAAAATTTTAGAAATAAGTAACATAAAGAGTTTACAAAATAACAAAGACTTCTAATTATTGAAACAATAACGAAATTACTATTCATATCGTTAACCCCCCCTAATGAAAAGATAGCAGGTAGAATAATAATAATAATAATAATAATAAAATATTACACAGATAGTTGAGATAACAATAAAAATATTTGTCATTTCTAAATTGAAACTAAATTGTAAAACATATTTAATATGTATATAACATGCTCTTTGATTCTGATTAAAATAAAAATTATTTCTTATAGATAAAAAAAAATCATATACTAAATGTAAAATGCATAAAGTTAATTCTAATTAACCAATTTCTAAATTAAAATTGTACATTTTTGTATAATTATATTTGTTTTTTTTTATCAAATTCAATTTTAGCAACACATTGCTTTATATACAGTGGCTTACTAAAAATATAAATTGTAATATTGAAAGAAAAAATCCCGATCATTGAACACATAATACACAAAATTTTATCCATACTTGCTTCAAAGATGAAATATTTTCAAAACTGGACTGGAGTCTTCTTCAATTTTACTGTGCAATGGATTTAAATTCTTGTTTAACAAATGTTAATTTTATTTTTATTTTTGGGCCCCTTGCTTCTTAATTACTGGCAAAACACATTATAAACACTTATTGAAGAAGAAAGAACACTTAGAAGTTTAATTTTACGATCCGGATATAATATTTTTTATTCAATGATTTATTATACTCATACGATAAAAACTTATTTTAGCGAGAAGATATTTATGGAAGTGGCTAATAGCTTGTTTGCGTGATACATGAATCTTGATTGAAAAAGTGTACTTGTAGCTTTTGTTATCATTTTTCCATTTGATCCAATTATAATTTGTTAGAAGAAATAATAGCTTCTTCTTATTCATGCATTTTCTTTTACTAATAACGCAATTTCTGGGAATTGTGTATTTTTGGAACACTAATAACCGTTTTCTCCTCGTATTTTCTAATAATATACCCATACAATAAAAATCCATTTCGTATTTATTTATATATTTATTTTGAAATAAAAAGGAAATAAGTAAAAACTAATCAATAAAAATAACTTTCCTTGTTCAAGGAAATCTAATATAATACATTATGCTTTTGATTTTATTTTCATCAAATAATCCAGGATCATTTGTTGCTAATCTATTCTGATAATCATTTATTCATTTCTATTAATATATTTTAATAAAAAAGTAATTGCTTTAACACTTTTCATAATAACTGCTTACAGCTATGGATAGCTGGATATATTCTATTATTTAAATCTTAATAAGAATTCACGTTGTCACCTTAATAGAGTGAATTAAAAGGTTTGTTAAAAAATTTTAATATGTAAGACGATTCACTTAATAATTAAGATAGTGTTGGTAAATGCTATTGTGTTCTATATTGAATTTTCCCACTTGGTTCATCCAAAAGTAATGAACAGATTTTAATGAAATTAAGTAAATACATAGATTAATATAATACAAGAATACCATCTATTTTCTCACTTGGTTGATTATTTTAAGAAGTAGTAATCATATTTTAATGAAATTAGGTATGTTCCTAGATTGATATAATTAAAAAAATTACCATAAAAATACACATGATCGTGTGTACGGCTCATCAGCGCAGATAAATCTAAAAAATAAGTTATAATATGGAACAAATGGATTGTAAAGAGGGTTAATGAAACCTATGGTCTCCTCTTACTTACAGTTCATAATATGTAAAACCTATATAACTTAACTGTAAAAGATGGAAATGTGACAATTTGTAAAAGCCTGTGACAGTCGGTCCCAGTCCTAGAGTAACACTGTTTTCATGCCCTGTATAGTTCTGGGCTTAAGAAGGTGAATTGCAATAGCCCTACCATAAACATCCCAAATAAATGCTATAATATTCAGGTTTGGAAATCTAGCTGTTCATTTCATCTTGCAAATATATTTACTGTCAAGAAATTCGTTGGACAGATAAGTCCTATGTAGACGATTGTTGCCATTCACTAAAAAGATATTGGCCAAATGCTTATTTTAAAGGCAAATAGATGAGTCCAAGATTTCGTATTAATATCTCACAAAAATCACAAAGCCGGTAATAGACATGGAAGTCTGAGCGGCTGTCCAAACTGGTGCCTGCCTAGACCATCAAATCTCCGTTGCCATACCAATATTTTTCTCAGACGTTGGAGGACGTTTAGTCAAACCCTTGTTTCCTACACATGAGGTATGTCGAGAATCTATGGTTCAGCTGAGTCAGGATTCAATAAGTAATTAAAACGGTCTCCCATTGATCTTTTCTCTAATGCTGAGATTCTCTGCTTCATGTTACAAGGTCTCTTATGAGAACAGAAATGAGGAGGTTGCAAGCAGTAAGCCGTATTACAAAAAGACCTCTCTCAAGTAGCTTTCAGAAAAATATAATCCTGGAAAGTTGGGATTCTATGACCGCATGAAGCTCTCGAGACAGCCGAGAAAATGTTGCACTCTTGTTACGTCTCTATGTAGTGAACAAATATCGATGTTCATTGGCCTTCGTGGATATTGGACGACATTATCCAGGCCTTCTCTCTTCACGTATCTGGTCTTAATTACCTATCTCTTATAAGTGGCACACAACGATAGGCATTGCATTACAGTCTCTAATTATCTGCTCTTGATACTACCTACCCAAATTCTTCAATTCATTACATTATCCAAATGTTGGTGGTTAATTCTTTTATATGTTTGCTTTTGAATTTCACTGAACGTTGCAAAAAAAACCCCATAAACCTCGAAGAGGTGTTTGACCGCACAAAACGCAGAAATTGGAACGGGCTTTCACAAAGCATTTTGCTCTGAAAAGGCACAGCCCACATGCACATTTACATTTATGTAATTGCCGTATTAGCTTTGCATCTTATTTGGAAGCATTGGTTTTATCTTTTTGTTCTTTTTAAAGAATTGAACTAAATACACAAATTTTCTTAATTTTGTATATTAGTGTAATAAATGGAATATGTATGGAATAAAATAAGTCACGAATTAGAGAGTATGATTTAAATGAGACTGTAATACTTCTACTAATTTAAAATATTACGATATATAAAATTTTGATTATTTAAAATCACAATCGACACCTGTAACTTTGAAAGCTTCTTATATTACTTAGCTTTTATACCTAAAATAAATTCGCTTGAAGTTAATTTGTGTGGGATGCGGATCTTCTTTAACTCATGTCGAATACTGGAGAATGCACATAATCATGTAATAAAGTTACGTCTTACAATATATAAAAAATTTACTTAAATCATTCTGTAAAATTAGTTGCAATACATTAGCAAATATTTCGTTCCATATCAAATACATTATCTGTTTTTGTGAAAAATATACTAATTTCGTGTAAATTCTTTTGAGAAAACAATTATTAATCAACTTGTCAAAATGGTAATTTGAATTGCTATCGTGCTTTTATTTTTAATTAAAAATGACAAAATTTCCAACAGAAAAAATCAGAATCGACCTTTCACTAATAAATGATTATTATCCAATTTTTATTATTCATACACACACACACAAAATAAAAGTTAAATTTTGAGTTTAATTAACCTCCTGTCCAACAGTAAAACCAATGAATACTACGCTTCTCTGACGAATGAAAAATAATTGGCTGAGTTTATCCTCAAACACACGTTTACAATGCTTCGATATATAGCTAGATAGAGCTTTGAAGTTAAAGAGTCCTTTTACTCTGGAACGTGAGAGAACAGTCTGTTTCATTTTAATCAAATAATTGAGAACGTGTTCTTTTATGAAAAGAAAGTTTTTTTTTTCATATCTATCTCGTTAGTTCCCGCATTTTAATTTGATTTAGTTCTCACTTCTAGTATCATTGGTTTATCATCAAGATGAAAGGAAAGCTGAAAGAAATGAGTTACATCTATAAATATATTCTATTTAGTAAGTAAAAAAGGTTTTCATTTTTTCAAGAACTTTCCCTCTTCAACATTTGTTTCTTTCTTATTTATTATACTCTTGATGGTTTAGTAAAGTAATTTTCTTAAATATTGAATTAAATCTTCAATTTATGTTTATGAGTTTATCAAATTTTGTAGTTTTTTTCAGGAAAATTTAAGAGCTATGCCAAAGAGTAATAAAAATATCTGAGACAAAAGTAAAACTGAGTGAGTTATGAAAGTAAATCTTCGAATCTTACATTTAAAACTTATGTGAACAAAAAAGTATAGGATGTTGTTCTAAGTAAATATTTATTCGCATAATTTTGGGCATTTTTTTAGTTTAAAAATCTTATGCCACATTTGCAATATTAATAACATGTATAAAATTTGTAATTTTATTTACTCCAAATACTTGTACTTTTTATTTAACTTTTAACAATATTTGTTTTTGAAAAATAATTATCAACATCAAGAATGGAGAATTTCATAAAATTAAAAAAAAAAATACTTTCAACTCTTAGTATTATTTTTTCTCCTTCATATGTCCAAAAAAATTATTCGTTTACAGTTCAAAATATATAAACACACAAACAACATTTAAATGTTTCTTTAAGAATCGTCACGAAATGCTAATTTGCAATTAATATTAACGATAGTAATTATTTTTCAGTCTTTTTAATATTTTTTTCATTTTCTTATTTTTTTCTATCACTCTACGATCCCCCCCCCTCATTTATATTAACAGCAGACTTCACATTTGAAAATATCTGAAAAATATTTAAGAACGAAACTTACATATAAATATAAGAAGCAGAATTCAACTAAAAGGCTTCATTAAACATTCCATTTGCTCCAAAATATCCATTTCAATTACTAAATGAAAAACATCGAATGCTTTTAGTTCCGTTGTTCATTTTAATTAACTACATCTAGGAATGCGGGAAATCCACGGGATTTGAGGAATTTCTAATGACGAATCAGAGATAGAAATTTTTTTTTTTGGAGGATGAAAAAATATTTTTTTTTGAATAAAATCTGAATAGTGTTTTTAAATATCCCTAAGATATTGTGCTATGTGTAACTGAAAATAATTTCTCAGCTGCATTTAAGCCTTGAGGCTGAAAATTTGATTAACTTAAGAAAATTAAACTTTGATGTAGTATATATGTATAATTTTTGTTTTATATTCTTGTATCTTTTAAAATGTAAATTTAAGGAATTCATATATACGTTTCACTGTCTTGACATCTAAGATAAATCTTCCAAATTACTCATTTATGTAAAAGAATCTTAATGGCCGTTCAGTTAAAAATTAATAAACACCATTTAGATACACATTTATGTGATTATTTATTAACGTTTCACCGAGAAGTAGCACAAGAGCTATTGGTCATAATTTTGAATCTCGACCAAGTTGTGACGTCGTTTCTTCAATGTTTAACTATACCGCCATCTTTCAGTCTTTTTATATAGTCAATAATTACTAGACACTGAGTGAAGATATGTGAGCAGGACAAAATACTTCCAAACCATATCCGAAAAACTACCAAATTACAGATAAGATCACTTTCTCATGAATCCTACTTAACTTGTCAATCCGAGATAATGATTTAATAATAAGGTCTTAGCTTTCCAAACCCTTGTCCTGATTCAAATACTTCTCTCTGACAGTAGATTCGTATCTTAATGCTTAGACTAAAAGTCATTTTTTACCAGAAGGGTGATTACGATGCTTCAACTATATTTACTAACAACTATCAGCCTGCAGTTGTCCTATATCTCGTTTCTTTTTATTTTAATTTTATTTCATTTATATATTCTTATTTCTAATTCAATTCACTGCACTTGTTATTTTCATCTAATTTATCTAATCACATTTCATTTAGATTCGGAAGAAATTGTAATTTTATGCAATTGAAATTACCATGAAATCCCCAAGGCTAGTGATTAGCGTGTAGCAGCCTCGCTACACGGAAGGTCTTTAGTATCATCAGGGCTCGATTTCACTACCAGACAAATGTAACGTCGGCTGCGAGTCCGCGACCATAACCACTAGGCTACTTTGGTCAAGAAATACACACTGAAAAAAAAAGAAAAATATATAAATATTATAAGTAGCGTGTGAAACAAATTTCTTAAGAGAAAAAAACATCTATAGAAAGACAAATGTTATTAAATAAACACAAAGAAATATTCAAAACGAAATTTTTTTTTATCTTATTCCTAAATCATTTTTTTCATGCGTTTGTTAAAAATTAGTAGTCTGTGAAATTCGCTGTTATTTTTACATTATGCAAGTGTTTTTTATTCTGTTTTACGAATTCTATTTTGTTCAATGTGAGCTCAATTCAACTCTGGGCAATTTTTTTATACAAATGTGTAAGAACTGAAGTTTCTAGTCAGAATACAACGGTGTTCATAGATGGAAATGTATGATAAGAATGATGTTGTATATTGTTCTACGTTTTTTAAAAAAGGAAAAGCTGTCAATTTTTGTAGTTATATGTGGATTTAGCTTAAAATACGTCAATTTAGGATAATATTTTTGAGAATTTCAGTTACAAGAACCAAGGTTTTTTTTTTTCCGGTTTTGTTAAATTAAACTCTATAACAAACAAACAAACTAAAGGGCAATGAGATATCAATTTCTAGGTATTTCATTTAATTGATATCCAACTCATAAGATAAGCATATTTCCTTCAATAAACTTTCCCTTTTCTTTTATCTGAGGAATTTTCAACAAAGGGGAAACTCTAAACAATTTTGAATGACATTAAAAATTACTAACAGTACGAGACAAATCTTGAAGGAAAGATTCCGAACTTTTAAACTTTATATTGCATTCAAAATATTTTGTAATTGTATCGATTTATTGATTTATGTGGAATATAGAACAGCAAATTCTATTATTCGTTTTAAAGGTCTTTTCCAGATGAATTAATATCAAAGAATTTAATCTTCTGCAATAAAGCTCGAAATATTTTAAAAAATTTATCATTACTTTCTCCAGAAATTCTAAGAAAGTGATAGTGCCTTGGGAATCAATTTTAGGTATATTACAGGGATTATTTTGATGAGATATGTAATTTTAACAAGTTAACATAACATGCTCCAGATTATTTATTGGGTGGCAAGTACTTCAAATTGCATTATCTTGCAATTTAAAGTACAAAGGGCTGATTTTTCAAATTAAGATGTGCTTTCATCAACCTTACACACCAATTATGTGCTTTCATCAATCTTTCACTCCAAAATGTTCTTTCAGTTTGTAGCACATCTTAGTGTGTAAGAAAGTATAGAGTTATCTAAAGATTAAATATATGTATGTGTTTGTATTACTATAAGATACAAAATTCTATAAACATATTCAATGTTTGCATAATTTGTAAAGAGATTTAAAAGGAATACATGGTTTTATATAATGAACTGTATCGCGTTACGAATTTGAAAGAAAGATAAATCTGCGAAATACAATCCAAAGGATAAAAATTTAGAAACCCCTCCAAGATTTCTCGATACAGCTTATAAATATAAATTAGGATCTGAATAAATTACAGAAACTTTGATTCTCAACCTCACTATTGAATCAAAAGATATAGATAACTTGAACTTTATCCGTCTGAGTTTGAATTACTTCTTTACAGTGACATCTGGAAACTTTCTCTAAAAGTGACAAAAATCGATATTTCCTGCTTTGATTTTACAGCTCTTATTTATCATGTAATACATCAAAATAAGTCGTTGTATGAATCAATATTTTTAATCAATAACCTTTTAACGTAAAACATATTTTGAATCTGTGTTAAAATGGCTGATAAAAGACTATATCTGAAATCACTTTTCTGCTTCGATTAGATAAGCCACGAAACACGAGACTTAGATGATGCATCATTTTCTGCCATATTGCTAAAAGTTAGTGTGCTTTAAGTTTTGAATGGCTTCTTCTGCTTGTCTTTCAATGTAAACAACAGAAATTGATTAATTTGGATGGTTTTTTGCGTAAATGTCGTCGACTCAAGAATCCTCGATCGATGTCAATCAATATCTCCCGTTAGATCTAAATGCGAGAGGGTTTAGAGCTTATCCTAGAAAATCCGATTATAATTATTTCTTACGAGTTGCAATAAACACATGTATATATGTGTATATATATATATATATATATATATATATCTTGATTCAAAATGAATATTTAATAAAATTGTTTTGCATATCAAAAGAACATTGTATAGGTGGAAAATGTCCGCCTTCACAATTTGCGTTATTCTTCAAAAGTATTATTATTCGTCCTCTTTAGATAAAGAAGGTAATAATTAGTTTAACCTATAATTACGATAATAAAAAGTAAAAATATACTTCACTCTTATCACTAAATAAGGATACTTCATAATGAAATTTGAGCTAAAACTAGATTAAATACCGATCACTCTAAAATAAATCGAAAATATGATGATAAAGGCTTCTTAATTCCAATCAGATCTAAAATTATAAGAAAAATAAAGTCATTAAATTTATTATGAATAAATGTATATTAAGAACATTTTTGATGACGAAAGAGTTAACGCGAAGAGCATATATAACCATAAGATATATTAAAATATAAGTACGTATATAAAGTTTGAAACAAAAGCTCTGTAAATTAATTTCCTTATCATCTTTTAGAGTTCATGCAGAATTAATTATTCTTCTTGTATATTATACATGTTCGAACAGAGACTCGCAAGGAATTACACTAAGAACTTTATTGTTCTTACATTCCTTATTTTGCAATTCTCAGCATATGAGGAACAACAAATGTAGCCTTTTACTTGCAATATTAACAGAATATATTAACTCTATATAAGACATTTCAGATGCAAAAGATAACAAAGTTTAACATATTTCTTTACACAATTTATCAACAACTGAACACAGAATTGAGATGTACTCTTGCACGTTGCTTCAACGTAATTAATTTCTTCTCCATCAGCCTTAGGTCTTTCTTCTTAACTGCCTGGAAGCAAAACATGTAACGAAAATTTAAGAGACGCAGTTTGTTTCAATTCTTACTTATCGTAAAAAATTTGGAGGTGAAAATGGAAGAAATGTACAATATAAAACAAAATATAATTATTCAAAAGAATGTTATAAAACAAATGTAGTAGTGTTTTGATATCGCACTGAGAAGCAACATGAGAGCTTTTCGAACCTCAGTCAAGAGATGAATGCGATACCTGAGTTGGCACTTATTTCTCCAAACTTCCATTTCACGCCAATTGGATAAGTGGAGTCACAATCAGATTTAACGTACATCAGCCCAGCTACACCTGGGTCTTTAACCTTATCAGGGGCTCGAACCCAGGACTCGACAAAAACAATGCCAGCCACGAGTCCGTGACCATGACTACGCTACCACAGCTACGTTATATAAACAAGAACAAGCCTCACAAAATGATATCTTTAGTTAAAGGAAATGCTTATTAGATTACTAAATAGGAACATTTCAATTACATAACCGTTGAGAAAAGTAACAGAGTTTACACAGAAATAAATAAATATTATCAATATGGAAATAATAAGTGTTTATTATATTAGAGCATTGTATGTTCTAACATAAGTTCGAAAACCAATTTTCGTAAGTGCAATTCTGTGTAAAAAGTCAGGGTTACTTTGAAAATTGAGTTATTTCAGAAAATCGGGTGTGGGGAGGAGCTTTTTTTTTAAAAAAAAAAATAATATATTTTATCCCAAAAGTACTTTGAATCCAGCATTTCAATGAATTCCATTCATCTTATGACTTGCATTTATTTTATCGAAGTAAAGTGCTCCCATTTCGCAAAAAAAATTTCAAATTTTTATGTTGATGCATATTTTTCCCGTTTCATTTCAATGTATGGAGTTTTATGAAATGCAGCATTTATGGTATGTTCGAATTAAAAACCAATTAAATAACTTTTTGGAAAGGTTTTAGAAAAAATGAGTTTCATGAAAATATATTGTGTCTAACGTAATTTTTTTTTCAAATTGAAGCTAGAAAATGAAAGCAAGAACAAATATTTACAAAGCATGCGAAAAATAAAGCTCAGTTTGAAGAAGAAAATTAATTAAATAATAATTTGACAAAACAACCTTATGCTAAATGATTCAAAAAATAAGATATCGTGAGTTGGAGCACCAATTGCTTTGTTTAATAAAATGATAGATCTCATTCATTAGGAGTATAGTAGAGTAGTCATCGTCGTTGGCTCGCGGTCAGGTGTTGTTTCCGTCGAGTCGTGGGTTTTAATACTGATGCCAACAAAAACCAACCATTTTGTGGAGTTGATCCGCGTTAAATCTGTTGAGACTCCAAGTCCTTTCGTAATTTAGTGCGGAAGTTTGGAGATGAAGTACCAGCTTGTTCTCGTCATTTGATTCGAGGCTCAAAATAACAAGATTCGTCACCCTTGTGTTTCTTTTAGGAGTACGATGTTAATAAATAATCAAACATCCGATACTTTTTACTGTTTATGAAAAGATGAAAACTATTCTAAAATAATTTAAAATCATTCAGAATTATCTCAGACAAAATATGAATTATTGTTGAAATAAAATGTATTTTAAAAAATTTTATGTTGCTAAATTCAGTCATTAATTTGATTTGTTAAAAAGGAGAAATCATATAATATAAAAGTAATTTGATTACGCAAGCTGTAATTAAATTATTCTTACTAAATCCCTCTTGAACTTTCCATTACGTTACATCATTATATTTTATGGAGGAATTCTGTTCATGATTCGAAGCAATATAATCTGGAATATAAACAAAAAATCACAATAAAATATGTTATAATGGATAATATTTAAAACTTTCTTCCTATAAATATCTTTCTTTCTATTACTTTTTCTAATTTCACTAAAACCTTTAATAAACTATAAATAATGAAATTATCTATATAGCGCATCATATATAAATTAAACTCGACGAGTATGGAATAAGATGAAAAGAACAGTGCTTTTGAAGAAAGACAGAACAAATAACTTCAAGATAAATATTTGAGTGCTATATCTGTTTTATCTCAATTAGGTATTTCTACGATACCTCTGCTGTTATTTATTGGGATTTTTAAGAAACGTTTCTTTTTCAGATGATGAATCTTTTCAATTTATAGCTCCATAACAACCAAAATATTTCAGAAACATTTGTCTTTTTGAAAGATACTTTCGAAATATTGATTCAATCTTCACTGCTTTTATTACAACGTGTTGCTTGCATTAAGAAATAATTCCCTTGAACTGAGAGAATTTTACTCTTATAAAGAAAAATTTAAAATTAAGCGATTGCGAACTTTCATTTAATAATTAGCTTCTTGCATAAAATCAATAGAAGAAGGAGAACAATAAAAAGTTAATTGCAGATTTATTTTTAAAAAAATAATGAATTTATAATTTCTTTATCACTGATGCCACAGTTTCATGTAAATAAAAAAAAATCTATTTGGAAAAAAAAATCTGCACTTTGTATCAACATATAACAAACTTATCAAATATTTGGAGTTAAACAGATATTTTTATTTTTAAATTCCAGGTGATTCACAAAAAAGTACCTATTATGAGCGACATATGGCATTGTTAAGGGAATTTGGTGTTATCATTCTATGCTCCTATCTGTTAAATGGAGTCAAAGCAAATTTAATACCGATTCATAGGTTAGTTTAAATTCGGCAGCTATTTGGTGCCAAACCAAAATTTGATTGGTGCTATGTTGAGTTGTCTCTATCGATGAGGCCAGGATTCATTATTATACACCGGAAACCAACTAAGTAATAGTTTGCTTCCGGTAAATCTGCTCCGAAGAAAATGGACTCAAAGACCGAAAAAATTACGGCGTCGATTTTTGGGCTGTAAAGGACAACATATTCATGAACTTCTTAGAAAAAATTAAGAAGACCAGTAGTAAATACAACATTTAGTTATCCCATATGCATTTACCATTCACAAACGGGTATTTTTTGTACCACACTTATATAATTCTTGACAACATTTCTTAAATATTACAGGGAGGCAGCGAAGTTAACAAAAATAATTCGAATAACTCAGGGATGTTTTTACAAAAATCATGTTCTTTTAAGTCTTACTTGTTCATATTTTAGGTCCTCTTAAAATATCTTTTTGTTTATTAATTAAGTTGATTTTTATAAATGTATCATTCAAAAATTGTAAGATAAATTTTGTTTTAAAAATTTTTTTAAACGGAAATTTAACATTACAGCAAACATATTACTTATTCTTAGAGATTAATTGCTATGAAAATATTTCATGTTTTCCTAGTTTTTTTTTAAAAAAAAAAAAAACGCAGAATGAGTAACATATGATTTTTAAGCATGTGTTCTTATACATGGTAATTTTAGAAGAATTTGTAACAGTTTAAATGGAAAATTACACCGAAATTTATATAATTGAAACAATACTTATTCAGAAATGAGGGCAAAACATATGTGTTTGGAGGAAATTCCGTTAAAAGCTGCATTAATAGCTTTCTGGGTACTCTAATTTACGTTTTACGACATTTCTTTATATAGTGGGTTGTTTAACGGAGTACTCAGGTTGCATTGATCTTAAAATAATAAATGTAGTAAGATAGATCGTAGTTCAGCAAAGAACAATTTATCGAATTTTTATTGCAGGAATAAAGGAAAGAATGCATTATATTACCTCCCGGATGAATAATAAAGGTAATCAAAAAATATAAAACGTGGTATTTATTTACATCTTAATGTGCACTTCACTCTGCGCGTGTTTTTCTCGTTATCTTAATATTCTTTCTTCCTGATAAATAGGGTATCAATGGTAATGGAGTTTTTTATTACTTTAATTTTTATTTTTTACATTGTGTTGCTAGATATTATATTATAATTACTTTCTTTGCTCAGTTTTCAATATTTGTTATCTCTCATTTTTGCGCATGTGAATTTTGTGGCAACCAAGAACTTTCCATCATTTCAATGATGTGTCTTTTTCACGTACTAAGTTTTCCCCCTCCTCTTCTACAACACTATTCGTTGTTTTTTATCCTCTGTTAATATTCTAACGAACAATGTTGAACTCATAGTCTTAAATAAGCCCCCAAATGACTGTTTCTCTTCTATGTTTTATTTTATAACATGAAAATTTTTAAAAATTATAAGTCCACAATTTTTCAACATGGTAATTAAGATGTATCACTCTTTCAATTCAAAAAAAATTGCTAAGCTCTCCCTGTGAGTACTAATATTTTACGTATCCTGTAAGCAGTATAAAATTTGGGAAGTGCAAATACTTTTAATGGAAAGTTACAGAAAGACTAAATTCCAGTTTTTATAAAGCATCATGTATGAAATGCGCTTTCAGTTGTATTTGAAAGAAAGATATACAAATACAAATGGGGAAATGCATTCATTAAAATACTTTTATTAATATTTACAAACATATATTATAATTTGAAATTTCTCATTCATTGCTTAATTATGTATAAGTGTCGCCTAAATGAAAGTGGGTCTGTCATGTGCGGCACCTCCGCTTGAAGAAGCAGAAAGCTGTGCATGCGCCAAGAGAGGGGGAGTCTGGATGTTATGAAAATACGATGTATCATCCAAATGCGTCAGTTGCTTCTGATAGCGTGGGATGCAATATAATCACTACTGATCGAATCATGATGGATGTGTGTCTTCAAACATAATCAACGTGCAATCTTTGACTGCAGAAAATAAAATTTATCATTGTCTGCAAAAGGTATATGGAATGGAGTGTTAGTGTCTCGTAAAGTGAATTTATTAAAGGATGAATAAGTATGGAGGACAGGCCTCAAGTGCGAAGCGCACGTTGTCACCACCCAAGAGCCAATTACTGCAGAGGACAATCTGATAAAACAAAATCTAGATAGTGGCCGCACAGTCAATTAAAAAAACCTGTTCACATATTCTCCATGAAAGTTAGTACAAACGGTTACTGCGCCACCATATACAAACGTAAAGCAGCATTCAAAGTATCTACAATATTGCATGTTGTCAAAAGGTATTATTCTGATGCATGATAACTCCTTCCGTAACGTGGTTAGCGCATGCAAATATTTTGTTGGTTTTAGAATGCCCCCTACCCCATACACCTCGGACTTTCCACCTGACGACTACTACGTCTTTATCCCACTTAAGAAAACTCTGAAAGAACAGCAATTCACAAGCGACAATGCGTTTAGGATCCCCGTCGAAGAATAGTTCCTCAGACGATCTCGGAGTTTCCTCACCGGGGCTATTCACCCTCTGGATTGCTTGGATGTCTGTATCAATCGAAAAGCACCTATGTATTGATATTATGTTCCTAATGTATCATTCCTATTTTGTATATTTAACACGCTGTTACCATAAATCCTTCGTCAAACCAACAGCATTCCCACTTTCCTTTGGAAGACTTTTTTAATATAATACTTGACCCTCCTCCTCAATACATAACATTAATCTTGAATTCAATATTTTAACACAGTCTTTGAAGAGTTTTACTAGAATGTCGGGAAAAATTTCCCTTTGAACAAGTTTCTTTTGATTCACACTATCAGATATTTTTTTCATCATTTAGTAAATCGGCTATATGAATGCTTTCTGATATTTTCTAAATTAGTTTAATTAATTCTGTTGGTCTATGCTCTTCATAAAAGTTTTAATTACTTAGAACGTTTAGATCCACCGAACGTTATTATTTATTGGGGTTTAATAAATTGCAAACCATTGAAATAAGAACAATTAAGACTCAATGGTTCAGATATCCTATTCATCCCATAAAACTAGGATTTTTGCTTTATTTAAGTTAATGTCACTTCAGAGTTATGCGAAAACTATTAGCACAAGATCTTTTAGTTAATGATTATGTAATTGTGACCAAATGATGAAGACAACATCCGAGTTAATACTTTACCCTGTTAATTTGCGCTTGATTCCAAGTAAATATTTTTATCTCTTTTTTTTAAAGCGCAGTTAGCGGTCGCTGTAGCCATTATGGTCATGAGCTCATGGCTGGCATTACTTCAGTCGAGTTCTGATGTCATTAAAGACCGGTGGTGTAGAGGGAGTGAAGCACTTTAAGACTGTTGCAAAATCTTCAATTTGGGATGGCGTGAAAATTAGGAGAGTAATGTGAAAGCTCAGTGTCATCCTCCTTACTCGACAGTGATTAAAAATTGCGAGTTTCATCACTAATAGTTTTCGTGTTGCTTCTAATTTCACTTTAATAAACAATCAGTCAGCGCAATTTCACCTAAAATCTAGTATCTACCATAATTTTAAAAGCAAGTAGTTAGGTGAATTCGGAATTTGAACCTCTAGTTATTAGATTTAAAAATCGCGTGATCACACACACACACTCTCTCTAACTCAATCATTAAACCAGGCTGTAGCATCTCTAAAGAACAATTGGTACCGTTTTAATTTAAAAGAATAATAAGAAATAAAGAAATGTAAATAATCTTGCTTTTGTATAGCAGAATGTTTAGACGATATATTCAGAGGTATTATGATATTTTTCTCAGATTTACATTGGACTAATTTCTAAGAAGCAAATTGCCTCTTATTCCGGTAAATAACGTTTCTCGTTATACATTCTATAAGTCATTTCTTAAGAGAAAAAAACATTCTTTTATTCTTCATCAACTATCTCAAAAAAGAATATATTCTTCTAACGTGGTTGTAAAATAGTACAAATAGGAATAATGTGCAACTCTTTCAGAAAGTATCATTCTCAATCATATTATGCAAAAAGTACTTTTTTTTTTATCGATAATTATAGTCTCAGAAGTCGTTTTCATACCAAAGCAGAATTGCATACATCTCTACTTATCGGTGGCTGCTTTGACAGTGCAAGAATGAAGTATAATTAACTAAACCATTTCTAAATATTAACCGTCTAGAAAATCTATGCGATTTTCTGGAGAGAAGATTTAAAACTTTTTGTGCGAAGATTTTGAAAAGTCGCGTGTTCGAGTTTAATTTCCATTAAAGACCTTTAGAGCATAGAAACCTGTATGCTCCAAATATGCTGGAATACAAAGTGACATTTAGAGAATAGGATGTAAGCTTGGGTATGGATCTCGTCGTTTGACCATGGTTCAAAATTATGAGGCATGCTACTGTACCAGGCGTGTCTGGCAAAATAGACAGCCGGGACAGATGATGAATATAACTGAAAACTGTTAATTGAAAATCTGTCAAATGAATATATTTTCACAGTTGCTTTATAATTAATTAAGAGTTCCATTAACTGTTATATTGCTATTGAATTTCAAATGAATAATTTCTTTCGGGACAGATTGTTGCATTTGTCACGAATATGATTCTCGAATAAATGCTATGTTTCATTAATCTCAAATTAACACGCTGCGTTATTAGATTGAAAATAGCTCTATATTATTATAGAGAATTAAAGTTAACCGAATGTTAAGAATGCTAGCGCATTCTCTATATTTGGTAGTTCATTATATAATTCTTATGACGTATGACTTTCTCCATTAAATTTTTTTTTCTGATCAATCAGTAAAATAATATATGCAAGAAACATATAATATAACACATCACAACATATTAAGTCTTTGAAATAATTTCATTACAATGCGTGATACACACTCGCGTGTATATATATATATATATATATGATAAAATAAACACAAGTTCAAGAAGTAAAAAATGAACAAATAATGCGTCATGACAATTACATATTTTACGTACAACGATATATTGAGTTCTGCATACAAAACAAAAGAATTTTGAATGCAAAGTGCAACTACAGCAAACTTTACACAATTGAATTTTTCTTTTGAGATTCGTCGACATATAGATGCAAATGCCGATATCTTGGATACGAGTACATAAATTTTATTTACGAATCTACTTTTCAAGTGTCTGGAACGGTTAATAGACACAACCTAAGAGAACAGAAAACAGAAAATTCACATTATGTAATTAAAACTATCCGAGTTAGTCCGAAAATCAATGTTTGGTGCAGCTTAATGTGTGATCGTATCAATGATTAATTCTGTTTTTGCTGAGTCTACAGTAACAAATATGATTGTTTATTAATGTCTTACTGAGAAGCAACAAGAGAGATATCGACGATGAACCTTGTAATTTTCAATATCGGTCAAGTGACGAGAACGACACTTGAACCGGTGCCTCCCTCTCCAAACTTTTATACCACGCCAACGAGAGGACTTGGGACCTCGACCAGTTTAAACGTGCATCAGCCCCGCTACACGGTGGTTCTTTAGTGTCATCAAAGCTCGAATACTCGACTCAACAAAATCAACGCCACCTGCGTGTCCGCTACCATGAACACTAAGTTACAGCAGCCACACTACAATAACAAAAGAAATTTCTTTGATATGAAGCACATTTAAATATGCTAGTTGGGATTTCACAAATGAATTTTTTTTTTTTGTTCTCTTTCTACAAAATAAACACCTTGAAATTTTGAAGGTGAGTTTTATTGATGCTGTCTCTATGATACAGTGCCCTGTTTTGGCGATACCGTTTGTTTTATTTGCGCGAACAAACCATTTAATCGAGGGATTCATTTTCGTCTAAATCACACTCTCGTGAGCCAATTAGGTGATTTTATATGAAATTTTTAAATGTGCTCGAATCATTTCAAATGTGTTCGCAAATCTAAATACACACATAATAATTCAAAAAGTAATTTAATATCCATATGGTTTTAATTCACGATAGTATAAAATGTATGCATGTATCAAAAAAGTTCTTTTTTTTTTTTCGTAAAAATTTAGGTCATCTTTGTATTTTTAATAAGATAAGATTTACACTTTTTCCTGAAATTTTTTCAAGTTTTTCTATCCTTGAAAAATATCCCTACAAAATATTTGTTTTAGGTGAATATTTATTTTCTTTTCTTTTAACATATTTCGTTTTGTATATTTTAGATTTACTTGCATTTTTTTAATTTAAAAAACGTTCGATGTACTTCAAAACACGCTTCAAATTCATAGCAGATATATATTTTGAAATTCATATATGCATAACAGACATATTAAAAATATTTGCTTATAAATATGGAAGAAAAAAAAGAAGAAAAATTGGATTTTTGAAATAAAATAAAATTCTTCTTTTGGATTGCTCTAAACATGATACGAGAAGCATCAGAAAACAACTTGTAGCGTATCTCTATTCGACTCGTTTGTCATCTTACAATCAGTCAAATTCCAAATCTAAAGCTCAACTGAACATAGATAAAGCAATTAAAATAGTCATACAAAAGTAGGTCAGGAATCTAGTAAATTACTTTTCAAAATCTTATTTATTACTCCTCTAAAAGGGAAATACTCTCTTTTAGTTTACTGTCCTCACAGCGAGAGTATTAACAACTTCAATAAGAAACCAAAGAATACTCTAACCGGAATACAATTCGAGTAAATCTACAATGGAATAAACTCGATCAAATAGCACAGAGTAGTCTTTATAGATCACACCCATACGCAAGTAACTCCCCCGCACTATTCAAGACCTTCATATTAGCAATCTTGCTATTACCGCAACCTCACTATCTCTCTCAAATTGGATTCCTTGTCGCTTTTATACGACTTGATTATATTTATTCACTATATTTCTGAAGTTTACCTAATTTGCGTAAACATGTTTCATTCGGTTGGAAAAAAGCTGGAAACTTAAAAATAAAAGCAGAAAGAACCCCCAGATGTAAGTTAAGAGAAATTTTGCGAATAACATGTTACAAATTTTCTGTTCTTATCCCACATGAAATATATTTAAGAATTACTGATTGTTCCAACAGGTTGCATTGAAATATTCTCTGCAGATCCAGTACGAAAAATACCAAACCGTATGTTTTTGATCCTAGTACAAAAACTCTGAAGGTGTGAATAAATGCGCCTACGGCATTGGAAGGTTAATAACGCTAAATAATGCATGAGTTAGAGAATACAAAACTCTATTGTTCCTGAATTTAAAGTGTGTTTTTGACCTCCCAAACGAGATGAAGGAAATTCCATTTCTTTTGTCCCTCGAGATATCAAAATATTTTGATACTTCAATTCAAAGAATAGACATCGAGATACTACCCCTTATTCTTTTCGAGAAGTTAGTTATTTTTCACTAGCTCATTTTTGTCAATGCATAATTCTGTTTACTAAGCATTGTTTTTGAGCTTTGTCAACAAAAGCAGAGGTTACGGTTACCGTAGTAACCGATTTCTTTTCAGTAATACTTGTTTTGATGTTGTGTTAGAATAATGAAAAACATTGATTATTTTTCTCGTTGCTTACATCACTATTTTTTTCAGACAGCAGAACATAATTGTCAGGATATCGGATATTTGATTAATCGCCTTGTTGTTGTAGTAAATAAGTATGTTCTATTTCTTTCTGGGAGATATGACAAAGACAAGCATGGGTTCGATCGAATTTTTAGCATCTTTAAGAATTAATTATTAGACGTAATCTTTGGGGGTTTTTTTTCTGTTATTGGTGATTTGTTCCGCAAGAAATTGGATTGAAAATGTACTCTAAAAATTTATTGAGTGAAATAAAAAAAAATAAATGCTAAATATTTCTACATTACAGCATTCTAATTTTGTATCTGAAAGCGTAATAACATTCATTGGAAGTTGAAAATGCTCATTTAATTAATAACATTAAATACTCATATTTATTTGCAGGGTGCGCTAAAATCACTTTAAAACTTAAACTATGATTAATGTTTGCGCGAAAATTATCAGTATTTTTTGCTTATTATCAGAATTTGAAAATCAAGGATTGAGATTTTAATTATAAAACGGGAAATTTATCCAATGTTACAGCAGAAATAAAGGTCCCATTGAGCTTATACAGAGGACATGTGAGCCTCATTTTATAGAACTTCCAGATTCGACACCTGTCTTAATAACTTGGAATCAGTCCTCACGTTTCCCTGATATCATTACATTACAATTTTTCGGCAAGGACATCTTAAAGATCGCATTTTCACTGACAATCCTAAAACAATTGGTCAGCTCAAGATGAAATGAAAAGTTGAAATTTGTTCCTAATGATATTGCGAGGATTGATGTACAACGGCACGATACCTGTTGCCATTAATTAGGGTACTATATAAAATTTAAAAAAATGAAATTTAATTTGTTAATTTCATTTTAACGAGTACTAACATTTTCTTTTCTTATTTTTCTGTCAAGTTCTTGATACAGAAGAAAAATTAAAAATGAATATTAATTATCGAAAAGTAAGAGTACTTCCGAATTCCAGACTTCACAGAAGCATTTGCTATCAAGAAAAGAAAATACCTTTTTCAAATTTCTAATGCACTTTTATTTTCACAATCGAAGCATTTCGAAATACAAAAATTTTGCCAATGTTAACAACAAAAAGAATAAATACAAACGATTCTGCCATAAAAATCAGTTATTAAATTAAATATTAAGACAAGAACAAACGATAAATCATTGAAATTGTCAATAATGCTCTGTTTGGATATTAATTTAAAAGCAGACGATAAAATATTAAATTAGATATATCTTAGCAATGTAAATATTCCTTAAGCAAACTCATTGTAGTTGTTATAATCATAATGTATTATAATGTAAATATTTTGAACTTAACACCATGTATTCTTTATTATATGCGCACGCATTTTTGTTAACGCCGTTTTCTCAAAACAATAACATGTTAGTATATGTTAATAATACGAGGAACGTCATAAGTCCATCAATGGGGACTCATATTTGAGTACTCCATTTCTCTACAAATTTTGAAAGAAAGGCATGACGTCAGCTATGAAAGGTTCTTCATGGTGGAGTTTCACATATCTTTCAAGGATTTTGCAATAGAACGAAAACATTGTTAGGGAATGATAAAAATGCAAAATAAATTCGCAACATGGTTAAAACTATTTGACAATGTTTTTTATTTTGCCATGAAAAGAGTCAACAAACTTAAAATAGTGAAACAAAAATAGTTGTTTAGTATTAAAAATGCGAATAATTTTAAATTTATTAATGAACGTTTTTTTTTTTTTTTTTATCTTTGTTAAAACATAAATTAACTCATAGTTTTAAAAAGCCTTTTTTACATAAGTTTTATAACAACCTTTCGAAAGCTTTAAGATAAATTTAATTGTGCCATTAATTTTTGCAGACGAATTTAAATTCGTGGAAAATTGAGATATCAAATCATTAAAAGTTTTATCCGGTTGGTTTCCTCAGGAACAAGTTCGGTGTTAAAAATTCCATTGAGAAAGGGAGAAAGGAGATGTTTATAACTGCTTCAGTTCGAAAGACGTGGAAAAGCGATAATGGAGAAAAATCGCAGTCTCAATAATGCATGACTGACCTAACATCTTCTAAAATTAATATATTTTTGCTGGAGTTTACTTCATCATTTTTAATATATTAACATAGTCTAGATATTTTATATATAATTAACTTAGTATTTAGTATTTTAAGGAATATATTTTTATTAAGATATATAAGTATTATACATAGTTAAAAGTAATATGCATTAAGACTTTTAAGAAAAGCAAAAAAAAAAAAACTGATGAAATTTAATGTTTGGTTTAAGAACGAATTTTTCTTTAATTTCTATTACTTCTGAAAAATTGTTTCAAAATACTTTAGAATGATTTGCTAAAATATATTCTTTAAAAACCGTTTTAAAATTTCGAATGAATTTCAACTATGTTATATAATTTCCCATTCTTTCACATAACTTTTATGCATTTCATAGCTTAGTTTTAGTCTTAGTTTGTCAGTAAGTAAATATTTTATCACACATTAAATTAGGTCGTTAAAAGTACAAAAAACTGCAACATATTTAATTTAATAATTTTAAACATGAATAACTGAAAAGGAAAGATTCTTAAGACATTTTAACTGCAAAAAAAAAGGAATCAATTAAAGTAGTAAGCTCAAAACATTTCTAGCAAATTACTGTTCTGTGTATTATTAGTTTTATATATAAATTTATAATACATTCGATAATTCTGGTTCCTGTTTTTAACCAATGGGAGGATATGTATATGATATTTATTTTAATTCTATTAAAATTATGTAATCAAATAAGTTTTACACACACGCACGCACGCACGCGCGTGCACACCCCCACCCCCCATATATATATATATATATATATACTTCATATAAAAAGAGTAATCGATACTATCTATATCAATAGAAATCGTACTACTGTAGATATTTTCAAAATACTTTATTAGTTTTAATTTTTATTTCTTTAGATACTTATTTTATTTATTAAGTTTCACAATTTTTCTGATTCTAAAAGAATAATGGATGATCTAATATGAATTAGTTATTTAAATTAAAGGGAACACACAAACTTAAAGTATATTTCAGATAACATAATTTAAAAATAAAGAATCGAAATTTTTTCTTTTCTTCTATCAAATTTTCTAAAAGTCCTTTATTTACGACAATATCTAGAAACATTTAAAATTTTCCCATCAAACAGAGTATTTCAAAATAAAGAAAATTACGAACTATTGTATTGCTTAGAATATGAAATTTTTTTCATAAACATTTGATAATTTTATTAATTTAACCCACTTGTTTTTAAATAGTTATTCTCTCACGTCATTTAAAAATAAATGAAAGGGAATTCATATAAATCATATTAGTATGATCGAACTGGGAAAATTTTTCTTTTCAATCTTTATTGCTGCCTTGTTTAAAAATGTAAATTAATAACTTATTCAGACTTCTTATTCCATCTTATTTTATTCTGCGGCAGATAAAACTGTTAAAAGATTATTTATATAATTTTTAATATAAATATTACAGAAATCAATCACAAATATTTAAGGTTTCATTTAAAATTGCTTTATTACATATCACTGAATTTTTTAATTTCCAAACATATTATTTCCTAACGTGTACGGTTGTAATTTAGGTTTATTTGGATTGTCTAATGATGATTCATATTCCCATCTTCCTTCAAATGCATGAGCTAATAATGACATCAGCACGCTTCAAATGATGTCTAAGAAGTACGAAGTTCATAGCGAGAAAAAGCTGTTCGAAAGCGAAAACCTCTCAATCAACCGCAGCATGTAATTTTCATCCAGTTCAGCATAATCGTCTTTTGGAATGAAGCTCCTTCATTAAGAATAAATGTTTCTCTGGAATAATAAGGTAATTTCCTTGAAAGCCCCAACACCTTTCGATTATCCCTGTTATAAATCATTCACACACTCTTCAGCACTAATTAACTATCATTATTTTTATTGTAAGTCTTTAACAAAGAGCTTCCAAATAGAATATAAGTCTTCCTGCAAGCTTTCTTAGAAAGCAGCTGTTTGTCAGGGTTATCTCAAACATTTCATTGAAACGATAGAGTTTTACCATTAGGAAAGAAGGCAAATTAAACGAAAAGCCGAAAATTACTTACTTAGCTTCATTTAAAAAGTTTATGGAGCTCTTGCAAAATTAATGATTTTTATTATCCTCAAATGTTTTGATAGAAACTTTGTTAAAGGGCATATGTAAGTAAATGATAATGAAATATCTTTTGAAACTTTTCAATAATAAGATCACTGAACAGTTAAAAAAAATAAAAGATATAGAACATTAGTAAATTTACATTAGTAAAAACACATGAAGCAGAAACCATTGGACTGATGTTGTGTTTACCAGATGAAGAGTTGTTATTTAAGCCACTTAATATAAATGATGCATTGATATCGTCTAGTAAATTTGCATTCTCTTTTAAATAAGTTTCTAGATCTGTACAATCATGAATATAATATACGATTATATTGTCATTACGCTTTTAGAAGATATTTTTAAATAAAAAGGAATAACACTTTGGGCCCTTTTTAATTGTCTAATTTTTTTTCTGGTTCTATGTTCCAGTATTTATAACTCTCTTGGGAATATGTGTGATTTGTGGATAGGAAAGTCTGAAATTAGTTTAAAATTTTTTTTCTCCTGCAAAGTTATAAATATCTGAAATAATATTGTTCACGCACTTATTTTGTTGAATTTAGAATTTTACGGACGAAATTTCAAATTGAATTTAGAATTAAGAACTTTTTTAAGATTTGAGAGTATCATTTTTATTTTAAAAAACCATCTAAAGTTTGAAGATGAATTTTGAAGTAAAGCTGAATTATACAGTCCTTATGTATGATACATTACATAGATTCTAATTTCCAAGACATCCAATTAATCACAAAACATTCGTGTCTATTTTTAAAGTATACGTTAGAGACTTAGATTTGAATTTCTTTTTCATATAAACAACCTGTTTTATAGGATAAAATATGACGATAGAAGTCATATATTATTAATTTCTAGATAGCACCAATGAAAAAAATGTAACAGTTCCTGTTAAATAGCATTAACTTTGACCCCCACTCCCCTTGCAGAATATTCAGTAGCAAGAGCTAAGAAAAAAATGATAATACCATCTGAATTTCGTCTTTACCTAAAATAACAATTACAGGATTAAAAAAAACTTGGTAGAAGGTAATCTTCGTACTACGTAAACTTCTAAACGTAATCAAATAAAGTTTCGGAATTTTGCATTTATTTAATTATGCATTAAAAAAAATTTAGTTTGGAAAAAACGTTCTACATCCAAACATGGATAACATACGTATCAAACTCGCTATCTCTCAACCAAATTCGAAACAACAAAAGTTTCATTCCTAAAATTACCATATTCCACGGAAGCGAACCATATCGTTCTCCCGTACAGAAATCAATTCATTTATCTCCGAAACCCAGAAGATATCTTCAAACTCGAGAACGGGAAATGGATAAAACGCTAAAGATCAATAATGATATACCTTCTCCAGATGCCGAAGCGGTGACCCAAGTATTCGAAATCTTCCCTTCTAAGATTCTATTCCCCACTTGAGGCAAAGCTAGCTCTCGCTGCTCATATCACTATTTCTTATCACGTTGAAAGCCTTTGCGGTGAATAGGAATCGCCCGGGTAAAGCGTTTAACTATTAATGAGGGGGATAAAATCGCCTTATCCTGTTGCGACAGTACCCTCGAAATCCAGATGTATCCTGTCGAAGGCGGTTTTAAATGATTCAGTGGAGATTTTAAGAGGATTGGTACATTTGGATGGCACGGAGAGATGGATGATTGCTTTGATGTAACGGAAGATTATAATTCGCGAAGCAGTCGTTTAATGCATTGCGATCATTACGGTGGGTAACGTGTCATTGGATACTCGGAACTCTTAATTCGATACATTGTACAGTCGATATTGCTTATTAAGTTAAGGTGGAAAGCGATTCGAATTTTCAAGTACTGGTATTGCTATTGAAACGTTTGTAAGTTTTAAGAGTTCTCTTTAATCAGATATTTTTAAAGGCAGAATGAAACTTGTCTCCTAGAATGTATAACTTTTAAAATTTCTCTTAGTGGAAAACTTTTTAATACCAATAATTCTTAAGGTGAGTAATTTGAGAATGAAATTTGAATAATATTGAGACATTGAATCTGAACTTGCATATAAAATCCAATTTTTAGTCATTGTACTATCACAAGAATAAAAGTTGTTTATGTTTGTCAATGTGATTTTAATGCTTCCCGAAAAGAAATATCAAAATATCAAATGCATATTGAATGATGGGTTTTTAGCATCGAACAACTGAACAATACTTATTTAATTACAGTTTTTCTTCGCATGTATAAATACATGAGAACAAATTGAATTCAACTATCAGCGAAATATTTTATTTATTCGAATTGAAAGCCTCTTTTGTCGATATCACGCTTCTCAGTTTGATTTAATTATTTTTTATTGATTTTTCTCCAACTCCATTTATTTTTCAAAGATGGTTATTGCACATTTTGAAAAGAATTGAAGGAATTTGCCCTTTACAGTTTTTGTATAAAGCTTTGTTCGTTTATATATTTTTCTCTTGTACAAGTGATGATTATTCCCTCACGTATAGGCCTACTTTTACTTTGTATCTAAAACTAAGAGTTTGCAACTCACACATACACTTGCTTTAGTATAATGAACTATATTCTTATCGTTTTTAGAGTTTGGTTATTCTGTATTTGGAGCCTTGGAAGTTAATAGAAGGAACACCACAGTATAAATATTAAACAAATTAAGTAACGAATCGAATGAGCACAATTCATTTCAAAACGTTTTACTGCATCATAAATTCATTTAAATTCATCTTAAATATGCTTGAGTAATTGTAGAATAAAGTCATATGAAACATATCCCTTTATCTCTCCAGAAGTCATTATGATTTTTCACAATGTCGCCAAGAAAAATTAGATACTTTTGCGAAATTGGAGATACAACGGAATTGTATTTTTACAATTCCATTGTATCTCCGATATTGTATCTTTTACAATTCCACTGTTCATTTTAAGAAGATCCTAACATTAAAACGTATTATTTATTTTGCTTTATCAAGTTCAACACTTGCAACTTTTATGATTAACTGGTTTTGAGGACATAAATACCAGTAATAATAAGATCTCAAAGAATTCATTTTTCGTCAAATTTGAAAAGGATTTCTTTCAAGTTTTAGAGAATTAAAGTGCACTTAAATTTAAAAAAATAAGTGCTTGTGATTTCTTAAAATTCTAAATAAAATATGTTTTTATTACATATGAATAGAATGTTACAGCATAAGAATAAAACAATTAAAATGGAGGTACTATTAATAAACTCTTGATTTGTTAATGTGGAATCGAAACTAAAAATAATACAAATAATAAAATCACTGAATAACAAGTTTTACATAACGTTTGTATTTAAAAATTAAATGTTGCTTAAACCAATAGATTTAAATTTTAACTAGTGAATACTAGGAACAGCAACAGTGCTAAAAAAGTTTTAATATTTCTCTGTTTCATTTAAATTTAATTAAGATTTACTTTTTCAGTCTGATGTGTGAATATGAAAAAAAAAATCATTTAAAAATGAATCTTAAGCTGAAATGATGATACGAGAAATCATCAAAGTCATTTTTTTTTATATAAAACTACTTTTAATTGTATCTGATAATTCTTTAAATACTTAATTTCAAAATCTAAAAAAAATTCAAATTAATAATAAAATTTTCATGTTAACTATTATCTTACAAATTTCTATAAATTTTAAGAGTACAAAGTGTATGTGGATAATTTTAATGCTCTATACTCCATTTCTCGGTTCTTTGTTGAAATTGATTTTTTTTAATTACTACATTCCAGCCTTGATTAAAATAAAATAAATTAGTTCATGTCTCAACCAAATGAAACACAGTAAATTATTTTGTTATATTTTTCAAAAGAGTTCTAAAATAATACATTTCGATTATTATATGTGTTTCTCAGATTATCATAAACCCAATTTTTGTATAATTTTAAAATATGTTTGATATTAGAAATGTTTCATATGCAATGAATTGTTCAAGTATATTTAGGCTGGTTTTTAAAACATTCCATGTAATACTTGAAGTTGTAATAAAGTTGGTCAAATTATGAATTTTTACTGCTTATAAGAATAGTGATAAATATATATGCATTTTTTCACTTTTCTATAATAACTTTTACTGTGTACTTCTGCACAATACATTTCATACATTTACATACACTTAACAAAATTTATTCATTTTCATAGGTTTTGAATTTAACACAATGAATAATAAAGTCAAAAACGAAATTCCATTCTTTAAAATTCTTTTACATACTATATTTGTGAATTGAATTGCTATTTATACAAAGGCTTCAATTACATAGATAGAGCTATTGACAATTAATTCATTACAAACAATATTTGACAACAAACTACATTCTTTCAGCATTTTAAAATGAATCTTTTGTATTTGAATCTTATCTATTAATTATGCTTCCTACGTTTATCTATTTAATTCGGAAAGATTCATCATGAAATAATAATCAAAAATTTTCGAGTCTATTGAAATATTTTATAGTTGAAGGAAATATATTTTTCTTTAACTTTCATTCATTGCCTTTATGAAAGCGTTTTTAATTTGCATGTGTCATTGAAAAGAAGCGTTTTATCCCGGAATATAATTTTTTTTAAAATGTCAATTAGAATGCTTTAGTTATACTTATGTTTTTTATGTTTTCATACTAATATTAAAAACATCGGTCTTATTATTAATAACTTTTAATGTTTATTTAAGCAATGTACGAATTTCTCAATAAAAGATATATGTATCAAAAAGAGTAATTGTATAAAAATGTATGCTTAAAGCTCTTCAAAACTTTTTACTGTATTTCTCAATAAAATTGTGACTTAGTAAAAATTATTTAAATCAAAGAATAACAAAAATTTCAGTTTGCATTCATATAAATATAAATTAATGATTTTGGTAAAAAAAAATTCTAATATTTATGTTACATATTTCCTGTTATAGTTCCTAATTCTAAAATTGTTAACTTACACTTAAGAATACAAATATTCATGCAAATAATTTTTCTTTTCACGAAGTTAACGGTAATTAATTTTCGATATTCATAACGAACAAAGTTAGAATCTTATATTTAATTCGAGTTGTGGTTAAACCAAAGACCATAATGCGGAATATTATTGGTATTTAAATTAAACTAAATCTCAATGTTCTTTCCTAGGTGTGATGTATAGAAATTAGAAAAGATATATGGCAGTAGAGATATTGATGATATAGTCCGATATCTCTAGTATAGCTCTAGAGTGATGCAATTTACCCCATTGGAGTTTCCTTGTGTACTTATACTGATTGAAATGTTCGAATAAAACTTGCATTTATTTTAAGTTGAGTGGAAAACTTACCAAATTATTTCAATAATTAATTTTGATCCCTACGTATATGAACGTATTTTTCAAAATTATTTTTCAGATCATTTTATTGAGTGAAGAATATTATAAGCAAAATGCGTCGCAGTACACATTTTAGAAGCTCAAATGAATTATTTTAACTATTGTAACCTTTTTAAAAGTGACAGTTGCTCATATAAGTGCTAGAATAACCGGTAAGAAAATTAAGTGACTACCATAAACAGCAGGAATTCTGCGTAAGAAAAACCAAAGTTATCACTTTAAATTAGTTTTCTGTAGTGTCTGATATATATATAGGCAATAAGGGGAAGTACAAAGAAACCCTTCCAGAGGTCGTCAAGAGAGAAATACAACACCCCTCTTGAAGACACTAATAATTCGATTTTATAAATTCTTGTTACGAAAAGTTCTTAGTCGCTTAAAGAGAATGTCGAACACTTTTTCCCCCTTCCAGAAAGTGTTCTTTTGCTTAGCCCTTCCGAAATAAGGCGATTACGAGTCTGCACACATGTCATCGTTTCTTATCATTCTGTAATAATCTACGAGCAAGTCGAGAGGGAACTGAGGGATAAAATAAGAATAAGGACGCTGGAAGGCATGTTGGTTAGAGCGAATGAATGGTTGAGAAGCAAGGAACGCAATAAAACGGCAAATCAAAATCGGCCTTGAGAATGTTTTGGTACTTTATTTGTCAAGAAGTGTTTGAAGCTTGTTATGTAAAGTTTGAGTTTGAAATAAGTTTTTCGTGCGTTTTTGTTTTGATTAATAAAATAAAACTTGTTTAATATCTACTTTGATCTCTTTTTTCCCCCCTTTTAAACAAGTTTCTAAAAGTTGTTTATTAGTCATTTCCTTTACTTATAAAATATTTTTCTACATGCTCTTGCTTTGATCTTTTTAATTTATTCAACACTAAGTACTAGATATTGTTATAAAGAATCTCTGCATTGAGTTATTGAATTTGAAAGTTACAGCCGTAGGCCTTCGCGGTCACGACGTTTGATTTCACAAATCTTTTCATTTGAATAATTTACTCTTCAGACTCTGAAACCCATCGTAAACTGACATATGTAATAATTCATATTAACAACGAAATTAAACTATTTTTTTGTTTAATGAGGAAATATTATAGGCTTACTTGGAATGATGAGGAATTCTATTATTATGGAGAATTTTAATTTAAGATTTGAGTTGATAGTCATTTTTAAAATAAAAATAATAAATGAAGAATTAAAAATATGTTGAATAGTAAAAAAAGGAAACAAAAATGAATATAATGAAGAAAGAATTATAAAGGCATCGAATAAGGAATTATGAATGTAATAAATAAGAAATTGTAAATATAAGGAAAAAATATATTTTATGAATATAATGAAGAAAAAGTTGAAAAGTAAAAATTTAACCAAGTGACATTCTACTGTTCAAGAAATTCTCTAATTTGTTAAAAAAAATTCAGTTGTAAAATACTATGAATAATAGTGACAGAAATATGTGATATCACGTTAAAGAATAATATAAATAAACTACTAAAACTTATGTACAAACTAATTAGAATTATGGAATTCTAATTTTAAGTGAAATTCTCTCTCTCATGTACTTTCAAGATGTCTGTAAAGTTAGGATCCAAATAGCTCGGCAACTTTAAGATTGTAAAACTTATTACACGTTTAACTGTTTTGGCATTTATTTTGATATTACACAGAGAATTTTAGAATCTTGAAATGTTTTTTGCAAACTGGATCTCAGCTCTTAATTATCATAAACGCATGGGATAGCCAACATTACAAGTTAACTAAATTTAAAAATAAATAAGGTATGCATTGCAAAATATGCCACCGAGTTTTTTTGCCTTTGCTATTCCTATTTGTTACTTTGGCTTATATCTGTAATACTAGTTGTATGGCAAATAAAGCTGCTCAGTTGAGAAACAACTCTTTATACATATATGTAATGAGGTTCTTTTTTTTCCCGTAATTTATTTGATTCAGAAACTAACATTTTAGATTATTTACATGTATGCGTCACAGAATTTGTCACCCCTTGTCAATTCCATCGTTCATGGATTCCAATTATTTACTTTCTGAATTATTTATTTGCTTAAAATTATATTTCTTTATGTATTAATGAGACTTTTATTTATTGAATTTTAATGTAAGAAATACAAAAAAAAAATTTATCACATAAAACATTTTATACAGAATAAATAAATAAACTGAAATAAACTTTTCCATCAGATACAAATTCCAAATTATCTTTTCTATCCAATTATTAAAAAAAAGAGAACATTTTTGGGATAATTATGAAGATTAAACTCTTTGTAAATCAATTAGGGGCTGCAAATTAAAATGTCAAATGCTCAAATTGGAGATGAATAAATAAAGAAAACTAGAATATGCTAACTCCAGAAAGTTAATGACTTTTGAGATCAGGGTATTCATAAAAAATAAGATAAATTAAAGCTCTTTAATCGAGATATCTTTAATCATCTTTATTAGAAAGAGAATAAAAGGTGTGCAATTAACATGGGAAAATTCTTAAGGAATAATTTTTAACTACAACATCAAAGAATATGAAATGAATCAATTCAAATAGATTTAGTAATTTGCATCAAAAATATGCATTTAGTAATTAGCATCACTATTATGAATTTAATTTTGAAAAAAATTATTGTAAAGCATATAGAATCATTACTGTTTGATAATTACTGTATGAATATATGCTTTTAAGAAATTATTATACTGTATTGACTTTAAAGAAATTTGCATTCATTTGGAAAGTTAGTATTTTGCAAAATGTAAACCGACTCTAAGTTTAAAATAAAAAATAGTTTTAGATAGATTTCTTCTAATTTATTTCAATAGAATTTGACAGTAAAATTTTTAATAAGCTTAATTTATTTCTATTTAATTTGTAAATTATTTTCGTAAAATGAAGTTAATTCAAATTATGTCATTAAGTTGTTCGTTATTCTAATTTTTTAAAATAAATTTCTTATATTATTATTATATGAATAACAATACACACAAATGCGCAGGCTAGTTAAAAGAATAGATGAATGAAAATTACCAGAATTGTGAAAGGAAAAAAATTAAGAATGAAAATTATGACCAAGTAAAAAGAAAAAAAATAGGAATGTATGTACTGTAATTCAAATTGTTGTATCTCGCTTGAGCGGACAGGCGAAATTAACATATTCATTGGATACGACATCCCACTCAGTAAATTACTATATGTATAACAGCCTGGTTAAAACCAAAAATAAAAGAACCATATAGTATATACAAAAGCAACGTAGACACATGTTGTAAATTTGTTGCTAATATATCAAACCAAAGAAAATGGGTCGTGAAAGTACAAATAATTATTCACATTTGAGCATCTGTTATCCGAATATTGAACAAAAGAAATTTCGGTTAACCAAAAGTGTTCCATTCGGTATATTTTGTCCCATTCCTGTTGCAAAATCGTTTGCGGGAAAAAAATGTACCTCAGCTCTAAAACAAAGGACAATTTTGAGCTTCTTTTCCTAAAATGCAGGTCAACTTTTATGGTTATTTCAAACTTGTCAAATTAAACTATTCAGTTTGTTATGTTACGTATAAGAATCATATATCAAAAAAAGTTATAAAAATTAAATACATTTTTTTTTCAGTAATAAACTCAAATTTCTTAATGAGAAATTCGATCTAAAATACAGAATTGATTAATAATTAAATAATTATATATATATATATATATATAGTCCGATGTCTGGAACAGTATTTGAATTACATTATATTCATAGTTTAGAATAATATTTATTATGTATAATTTATTTCAATTAAATATATGCCCTTTTTCATTACAGTATATTAAATTTTTTAAATAAGAATACTATTTTCATTTTGATATTTTTAGTTATTTCGATATTTTGCTGGTTTTTTCAATGAATTTTTAAGTATTAGTAGTTTTCTTTTTATTTTTAGAAAAAAAAATTTTAAATTCTGTGCATATTTATTTCTTATAATTTGTAATTTTTTAAGTAGGATTTGTATAGTTTAAATATATATATATATATATACTTGGGGTGTTGTCTGATTGGATTTATAAGGGTATAAATGGCGAGAAGTGATTATTCACAAAGACTTACGTTTTTTTTTGTCGGACGTTGGACGAAAACATTTACAAATTGGACGAAGACAAAATGCAACTATAAATAGGCAACAAATTTTCTCTAGCTTTTAACAAAACATATGATATCCTTGAGAAACCGATTCTCTTATTTTATGTTTCTTCACTCTTACGCTTAAGAAATCTCTACAAGATTTCCCTAATGATTTCCTTGCCAAGAATCCAGCTAAAGACTTTCCAAGTCTTTTCCTTGTGGTTTCTTAGCCACGTCCCTCTATTGAAGCTTTTCAAGTCCGTTCCTGATGGTTTCCTCCCCTGCACCTTTTCCTGACGTGACTCGCTGTCTAGTGAAAATTCTAACGTGTTGTCGGCGCACTTCCATACATTAGGGGGATCGAAAAGTAAAAAAAGATTTTTTCCGCTGGCGAAAAATATTTATTTACTAAAAAATCTTAAATACTAATCAACAAAATAACTTTCATCATTTTTTATCATTTTTTGCCAGCGTGAAGGCAGCTGTCCGATTCCCTTTTTAAACAAGTCCTCCCAATTTTCATTGATACATTTTTCCGAGTGCGCTTTCACTTCTCCAACATCGCTAAATTTCTTACCTCTTAATGTATGCTCTAACCATCTGAAAAGGGGACAATCCGTCGACGCGAGATCTAGTGAAGAGGGTGGATAAGGTAAAAGTTCCGCGATCCAAACTCCTTTATTTTTTCCTGTATATTTTACAGCGTGAGGTCTCACGTTATCGTGTTGAAGTATCTTTTTTTGTTATTGACTAAAACAGATCATTTTTATGAGCTCTTGTTTCATTTGCTCTAGTTATTCACTATATGCTGTCGCTGAAATGGTCGGACAGGTTCAAACAATTCACAGTGTATGATTGCAGAAAAATCCTACTACACACAAAAAAGACCTTATACATTGTTTGTGATGGTCGAGGTGTTGGAACAAGTGCTTTTCTGGTAGAAAGCCACTATTTTTCCATACAGGATTATTGTATAGAACCCACTTCTCATCAGTTCGTCGCAAAAATGGATCGGCTTCATATAGAGAAGAAAGAGAAGCGTTGATGGTATGTTGTTGAACGAGTGCAGTCTCCGACAATTTATGAGGAACCCAAATTCCTTGCTTATACAATTCTCCTATGCGTCGAAGATGATCCAGAAGGACAACCAATCTTCATTGATAATTCCTGAACTCATTGAAGAGGATCTGAATTCACCACCGCCTTCAGGATATCATCTAATTTTTGGGTCGTATTTTTCGTGTGGCATCTTTGAGATTCCTATTTCCATTTTAAAACTTTTTAAACCATCTATTACACTTGTTTAGTTACAGAACATCCCGGTAATTTTTTTCACTCCTTCGTTTGGCTTCGTTCCTTGATCGAACAAAAATAGCAAAAAATGACATAAGTATGCTTCTTCTATTGTTGACCTTAACATCTTTCTTCCTTGGTAGAACAAAAAGTTTTAACCGAAAAATAAAATTTACAACCAAGTTTGAACGTTATAACAAATCTTCCGTGTATGCGGGACCGTGTCTCAACACAGACTAACTATGAATGAGCTCATCGAAAAAAATTTGATCACTTTTCGGTCCTCCTGATATATATATATATATATATATATATATGTGTGTGTGTGTGAATAATTGCAATTTTATCAGAAAAAATGTGTTTTAGGTTCCTTTTTTCATGTCGTTTTATAATATTTTTGATTTTCTTTACTATGTATAAAGAGGCGTGATAGACATCAATGTCTTAACTTGCTTGGTAGGCAATATGTAGTGGAATCACAAGTTTAAGTATTGATTCCCCGAAAGACTTGCTGTTCTGATTAAAGGCAGATAATTCAAGCTAACTGAAAATGATTTTAAAAAAGGGCAGAATTGAGGAGATACCAATACCAATTGTTAATATTATGCAACAATACTTTAAAGAACTTTGAGTTTAATTCAAAACGAAAATGTTTGTTGTCCTTTAAGGCAATTAAATTATTTGTAAATATAAAAGTCCTTTTCTTAAAGTAAATAAATATTTAAATGAATGTTAATTACCGGTATAAGTTTTATCTTTTCTTTATACAAATGAATCACTTTGCTTCATGCGTAGTAAATTCATTTTCATATGTATTTCCAGTTAATAAGTGTAAATTACTTATAAATGATACACGGATTACTTAACAATATATATATTTCGTCTTGTTACTGTAAAATATTAGTTTTTAGCTTATCCTTTGAGTGATAAATCAAATGTTTTTCAGAAACATAAAATGTACATTTATCTTACTAAACTTGAGATTCCTTGCCAAAGAATAAAAGTTTTAAGCACAACATATATGCTTAACTTATTCTTACATATTTTTACTACACAAATTTACAAAAATTGGCTTTTTATTTTTAATCATAAGTTTAAAATTTATTCTTCAATTGGATGCACTCTTGAGTACATAAAAATAATAATAGAGATTTATAGTTGGTTCTAATTTATGTTAAAGGAAGGATATGTATTTTTATGGTTTTTTACAGTATTAGCTTAGAAAACTATACTATAAAATGTTAAACTTACTTGGCATTATACTTTCACATATTTTGCACTATAGAACACAGTTGAAGAGTATTAAATTGTTGGGATTGATTCGTCTCCTCACATGATTGCTATGATTCCACGTGATTGTCGTGGTTACAGAAATTCCACAAATTTACATTAGTACCTGTTTTTACGTTTTATTATTGCCCAGTATCTTTTCTCTTGATGAAAACACAGTAATCAGCTATCATTGACTTTCCACTGCAATTTATTACGAGACTCTATTACATATTTATTGGAGAAATCGTTCATCAAGTTCATCGTCAATTGCTTTCATTTTATTTGAAAAATTGTCCAAGGTCAGAGTGTAGGAAATGAAGTTTTAATGATATGTGGCAACCTAAATTATTAAAAGTTTTACTGTACTTTAAATTATACTGCTGTAATTTGTTGTTTCGTTATTCCAAAGAAAATATTCCTCAGTGTCCTTGAATAAAAGCCATGCGTTTTATTCAATCTTCGTAAGAACAGTTTCGAACAAATCAATTTTATAAATTTCCGAATATCTCGACCTATAAATACTCTTTGTTTTATTTTAGGATTCAACTTTGGAGGGAACAAGTCTCAAATAGACACTACCTTACTGTCCCGATTGAGAGCTAATTTTTATCAATCGCATATTGATATAAAGTGATAGGCGTAATGTGTTCACTCGTGCTACTAGAGATTCGTTAACTACATTCTCAATATTAGCTTCCATAGTTATTGCCGAGAAGGCAACTTTTGCCCACCATAATTCTCATTTCTTACACAATGATCCCGTTCTAGCATAAAGGAAGGAATTTTTTTGCATAGCCTTGTTGCAATATCCAAAAAATAGTACTGATTTTCAAGTCAGAACAATTTTTCCATTTTAAAATCATCGTTCATCAACGCATGAATTAGCTGCTTCAATGAATTATAATTTTCTTTTATCCTTGAAGTATATCTTACAGAAATGATTTTGCGAAGGAGAGCTGTGCTTAATTCTCTTTAGAAACAATGATGAAATGTCACCATTCCTTTGGTTTATGACAGATCTGAAATTGCTATGAAGCTTTAAATGTCATTGCAAAAGCCTATTTTTCCATATTTTTCATAAAAAATAATGATGTCCTTGTGTGTTGTAATACATACTTCATAAGTGAACATATTCCACTCCTGAATCCTTGATCCTTGCAATTGGGTTTTATTCTTAAAAAGTCCAAATCACACACAAGATCATTCAATTCTACTTGCGAATCATAAGGGATTCCAAATGAAATATAATCTATGTATGTTTCATTTTAAATCTATGACATAGCATCATTCTTCATCAAATAAAAAATAGTTAACAGGTGGCAGTGATACAGAACTTACGTCATTGTGAGGAACTGACCTTATTACAGAATCGATTTTGGGATACTGAACATGCTCCTGCTTCTTAAATTAATCTCTTTTGCTGTTGGAGGCATATTAAGTTAGCATTCCTCTGAATTATTCCTAAATTCCATTCAGATCATTCGAATGGCAAAAGGTATTCGTCTCCTTTCCTTTGATCTGGCTCTTGAAATCGAGTAGAAAAGTATAAACCAAAGTATGGCGCCTATGACTTTTCTTCTTTGCTAATATTGCATCCAAAATAATGTTTATAGCCAGTTCCAATTTAAAGAATCATTCTTCTGTGAGTAGTACTGATAAATTCTCTAAAAAATATAGCAAATCTATCACTAGAATTAACACACCAGCCATTTTAAATGCATTCGTTCATCAGCTATTGAATTCTACGTTAATCAAATATTTCATCCAAATGAACAATAAAATCTTTATCACGTCAGAATTTCTGACAAAACCCAACTGTTTGGAGCCTAAATGTGTTATATCATTCACTTACAGGATCATGTGTCTGAAATAACAAAACACTTTAAAAGACTATAAAATACCGTCATGTGATAAATTTAATAAATAGATATGTCAAAAATGAGAACAAATTTCAATATTTTAGGAATACTTTTTAAAATTAATTCACAAAGATACAGTTATTTAAATTCGCCTAATTTCCCAAGAAAAAAATTCTTTTTTTTTTTCAATGTAATTTATTACAAAATAAAAATGATCACTTTATTAGTAAGATTTATAATTTTTTAAATATATTTTTCTTTTATTCTAAATGTATCATAATTCAAGATCATTATTTAAAATTTAAATGTGTCACTAATAGTCCTTTTGCGTTACTTGAGACTGAAAAATTATTGATATTGAAAGACCAACAATATTTCTAAAAAGATTATCCAATGCACTTATGTTACTTCAAAAACCTCTTCTGAGGTAGTTAAATAAAATTCTGTGTGACAGATTAAAAGAAATAATGTCGTTATACACCTTATTTTGAAACTTGTGATAATTATCTTATATTTTACGCTGTCTTACTGGAAAGCATACGGAAATTCTTAAAAATGAATTTGAAAGTGAATTTTGTCTTAAAAACACAGTTAATATGTCCTTGCTTCTCGAATTACTTATGTAATCTGCAATGACTTTAAACATTTTGCTATATACAGAATTATTATATTTGTAATAATTCTGTACATTTACAGATTTAATAAGCGTGTGAAATTATGTTGAAAAATGAGATATTTTTTTAAAAAAGTTTTTTTTTTTAAATTAACTTTTAACAATATTTGTACAATTACATTCCTAAATTATTTGTTCACCTATTTTTGGGAAACTTAATTATCAATTATGTATAGATGTGAAATAACACATCTATTATCTTTAAATCGTGATATATGAAACACGTAATTGTGAACATTTTGATATTTTTCATTCGTATTGGTCATTATAGATTAAAATCAATAACATAATCATTAGAATGAACTAAAAGTATCATAATTATAAAATGATCAAGACGTGATATAGGTCATTGTTGGACACGTAAGTGGTGCAACCATACTCGCGATTTTATCATATATAGGAATTTGTAAAATTATCAATATTCTTTCATTAATCATATTATATTTATTTGAATACTTTTAATGAGTAACACTGCTTCTTCTATAGATAATAGTCTTCTAAATCTATTGGATTTCAATAACTTTTTTTTACCTAGAAAGAACATATATGACAAAACAGTAATTTAGCAGAATTCTAGAATGTCATTAAAATTTGAATTGCTTTCTTTCTTATGATAAATACATTTTTCGCCTCAGAAACCCACATTTGAATAAAACCACGAAAATTTTTAAATATTGAAACTCGAATTCTAATAATGGGAAAAAAATAATTTATAGCGCAATACTAGTTTTTATTTTTTTTCCTTCAAATTCAGAAGAGAATATAAAATAATTCCTCGCATTTTTATTCATAACAAGTTCTGGAATTTTTTTTAATCATGCAGGGTGAAAAAGGATTGAGAAAAAAAAAGATGAAAAATGGAAGTATCGACTTTAATCTGTCGAATCAATCGTTATCAACCGAGTACGGCTCCTTCGATTTCACCTGAAAGTAATTTACATTCGAGTTACATAAATTTTTTCCTACACAGAATGAAGAGAATTTTCCTCGACATAAGCTTTTACAATTTTTTTTATTTGGCGTATAAAGTAAAAGAGCGAAAATATGAGAAACTTTATTTTCATTCCAATGGATCGTTTTTATTTTTGAGAGGCAGTTTATAACATATGTTCTGGGTTTAAATGTCTGTCAAAATTTCTATATGTCATGCAAAAATGTTAAAAAATCAATTCGTAAAGGACCTTAGGGAATCGTTATTGACTGAAATAAAAGAAATACGCACGTTCCCCTCCACTCTTTATATTTTAAAAAGTGTATTTGAAGCCTGAAAATGCTTTATATATATATATATATATATATATATATATATATATATATATATAT